>JAOVFP010000011.1:3600000-4200000 GCA_025738555.1 Cyathus striatus
GTCTACCAAGCATCTACTATCTACTAATGTCCCCCATATTTCATTAGTTTCTTTGAGATACATTCTTGTGAATGTTCTAAGTGGTCACCTGCAACAATAGAATGCAGTGACCCTTCAGTGGAGTGAAAACTCGAAATTATTTGGGCCCTGTTGAACATAAACTGTTACTCACTTAATATAGTACCATTATACTGCAAGAAACCGAGGGGAAGAGTGCGTTTTGAGGAGTGCTATGTAAGCACAGCATACAATTGTAATGCATGCATGTGCCGGCAGGCAGTGTTGGATAGCAGCAGGCAGGTGGGGAGATGGGGAAGACGATCCCTGAAGCTTTGAAGGGTTGTTTGACATCAAGCTTTGAGCTAGCCTGAAAAGATGTTTGGAATGAGTGTTTAGAGCTGGAAGGGGGGGAGTAGGCCTCCTCCAGACACAAAATCTGGAAGGGGGTCATATTCAATCTCAGCTGTCAACTAAGACAGATTTGGCAGCCAGCAGAGTGGCAGATCTCATTCCCATCTCGCTTAAGGCATTTGGAAATTTATTCTGAAGTTCTAAACACTGCAGTAAGGCATCCAGTAACATCAGCGATTAGGTACAAGTTTCATGTATGTAATACATGAGTGCCGAAAAGTAGAGAACGTCCCCCATGCCCAGCTGATTGACCTTGCAGAGTGATAGAATGCCAGACTGAGTGAAAGCTACCATAGTCACAAGGCTCTCAGAAGTAAGGAGTAAGAACAGAATAGAGGCCCCCAGAAAGCACCTCCAAGCTGAAAAGGCTTCCTGCACAATGTGCACAGGTGCAGCAATGGAATGAAAGAATGTACAGCCTAAGTCCTTGCAAAGGAATGCAACAATATTCTCTACAAGCTACGACTTAAATTCTAGGTCGATGACAACCTAGAACATCCATCTACCTTGAAACCAAAGAGCATCAGAATGCATGTTAGGATGTGATACATGGCCTGTATAACAGAAAGACAACCACAAAAATGGTAAAGCTTCTTGAATGTGAAGGAGAATTGAAAAAGTGACGAAGAGAATAATAAAGCATACAACTAATGAACAGGGCAAGAACAGTTTGGAGGTAAGGCTTTACAGGGGCGAGGCTTATAGGACAAAACTTGGCACAGTCATAAGGGAAATGAAGGCCTGGCACAATTGGCTGCTAACTCAAGCCAGTGATAGCTCTAAGCTCATGGGCCTAACATATTATAATCTCTTTCAAACACCAGTTGATGACTCGAGATTTGAAGGATGGTGGTGTTGGCTTATGTGGATGTTTGAAGAGTCGAACTCACAAAGACTCAGCAATAAGTTGAAAAGCTAGAATCATGGCGAATTGGGCAAGAAACACGAGACTAGTTGGAGACAAAGAACAGAGTGTGGACAGATGAAGGTAGAACATCATCGAAACTTGATTAGAATTTCAGAAAGTATAAGAGCCTGAAAAGTTTCATGTGGGTTCGTGGACCAGTGTTCCATGCCTGCATGCTGATGCAGGTTGGGGCTCCCAGTGTAACAGCTCTTTTGGTAACACCATATAACAAATGAGCCCTCCTCCAAGTTGCATCGAGTCTCATCGACATCAGTAGAATAGTAGGAGTGATTTTACACTCCAAGAACATAACACCTATCCTGTGAAATTACCTTTGAGTGCTGTGTCTCACCACAGTGTGGGCTCCAAGAGCAGAGCCAAGTCGTCTATTGTGTAGCTCAACCTCGATGCTTGCATGAACAAGGTGACAAATTAAAGGGGGAGGGTCGGAGGTGGCTTGTGACCAAAGAATGTGGAGGAGGCTGGTATTGGGTTAACTTGGATGCAAATGAGTGGTAAGTATTGTGTCCATACCAGTCCTGCTTTGTTAGTAAATCACAGAAAAGAATGTAAAGAAGCCGACTTGAAGTAATGTAGTAACCCTGCTGCTCAATGACACTGCTCTAGTCTTGACACCCTTTCTAGTTATCCTCCGCCTTCCAGACCCTCCCCAGCATGTCAGTTTGTAACTTCGCCATCCACTCCCACACAGTGAATTCGACTACTGTATAACACTCTTGATTAAGCCTCTAAATTTTATACTTTCTTGCAAAGATATTGACATGAGGCATGCTGAGGGTTAAAGCAGGACAGACCCTGGAGGCAAGATGTTGAAAGGATGGTGATAGTTTATCAGCTACGAAGGAAGTGTAGAGGCCTGAGGGTGATGGGGGCGGAGGGATAGTGGTTATGGATTTATAAGGAAGGTAGCAGGAAGACATACTACATACTTGATAGCATTCGAGTTCGACTGCAAGCTCCATCTTAACCCACAGCAGACTAAGCCCCACATGCCCCTTCTGCTCTTGCTACTTCAAAAGATGGTGTGTATACATTGAGCACCAATCGGTGGTGAATGGAGGAAATGAGTATGGATTCTCCCAGCTCCATGTGGTGACTTGAGCTAAGGGCAAGAGTGTGGACAAGCATCTCAGTGCTATATTTCAGTGATGAAGGTAGATAACTCTAAGGTCTATTAGTACTCACATGTAAGTAATAAATAAAGATAGCATTACCAAACTCACATATGTTGGTGTGACATACAGTTTTCCACCAGTCCTTTGTACACTGAAAATTGATCTTAGATTTGTGTCATGAATTATGAGTTGCAATTGAATTTAAGTACACATAAATGTTTGCAGTATGTATAAAATCATATATGAAAGTGCTATATGATTTTTACATGTTTTTGGAGGATTTCAGCTCACACCAGTCCCTTGTACAGTGTCACACTTTTGTGATAAACACCCTACATTTGTGACTGACAACCCTTGTGACATCATGCTTCTAGGTCAGGAATGGCCCGAAAATTGAGAAAACAAACAGATTTGAACATATCACAACAATTAGGATTGGAGACATGTAAAAAGTTGTGCAAAGTTAAAGTATACATGCTATACTATATAATTATCTGGTAAAATGTTGCATGGACACAACTTGTGTGGAAATAATGGGCAGTGTACAAGGGAGTGGGGGTGTACAAAGGACCAGTGGAATACAGTAGTTGACTGCCCTTACTGGTGAAGATGAGCAGGATTGAGCAAGTTGATTTTGAGAGGTTGATGATCGATGTACTGTCAGCTATCAGGAACTTGGTCACACCTGGAACCCGGTCACAGCTCATCCTCCAACTTCCACATCAGCCATTTGTGCAAATTTTTGATACAGTACAGTACATTACTATAATATCTATATAGTATATAAGTATTTAGATTGCTACTCTCTTGTACATTGAGAAATTCAGAACTTAGTTGACCACTACAATCAAAATGGCTAAATCTAAGATGCAGATTCCCACACTCTAGAAGGAAGATAATGCTGCAGCCATATGTAGCACATCCAAAGCATACAATCATGCTATATATCTATTCTAAAGCCCCCTGTATTGATTTGGACTGCTTCATAAATCTCATTTTCACTCATTTCTATACTATTTCACCAATCTACACATCAGAGTGGTACAAAGAAGCAGTTTCAAGGTGTACACTGAACTGTTTCTATCTTTCATAAATGGTAGAAAGATGCTACAAAAATTATAAGGCGGAATACATACAATCATTGCATTATTATTCAAGTTTTAATGTAATTTTAGCCATTTTATTTTGTTTAGAAACTGTAGATCTATCCAGAACCTCTACTTTTCATTTTTTCACCCTAAATTATCAAATATTGGATGCCTCAGGCCAGATCAAGCACTGTAGTTAATCATTATAAGTAGAATAAATATTGGTTAATATTTTACAGCCATTTTTGAAGTATAATGTGCAAATTTGTGGCTTCAAACATCAAAATCATTGTTATTCATGGAATGAAGATGATATTTAGTTGTTAAGTTCGAGTAAGTCCGGTAAGCTTAGTTCAGCTGCTAGACAAGCCCTGATATTATTCCCACTACCTTTTAAGGTAGTTGGGTTATGGGAACCTCTGGATTACCCTATAAGTCAATTTGTGGATCACAGTCAGGATCTCACTTTCTGGCAATATGATTGGCAGAAGCCCCTTTATGCCCTGTGATTGGTGGGTCAATCAATCACTTGTGACATTCTGTGACAAAGGGCACTTGTAAATATTGATTTTCTCTCATTCAGTTTACTTACAGAGTACTAAACCCCCTTCTAGCTCTCCCACTAGGTCCAACTCAGTCCTCATGGGTCCTCCTGGAGTAGGAACAAATGCAATATTAGAACATTTAGCAAGTCATATCATCACAAAAGAGGTTCCTGAGGTTTGTTTTCTATCTTATTCTACTGTTGAACCTGGAACTAACAACAACAATACAGTGTCATAGTCCCTACAAAACAATGTGTCCTATCAATTGACCTTTCAACCACCTGGACCATCCAGACCCCTCTCCTCCCTGTATCGTGAAGATGACAATGTAGCTGGCAAGAATGGCACTGATACCACCCCCCCCCCTCTCTTCTTCATGAAGATGAAGATACCACACCACCCCCCTCCTCCTTCCTCCCTCCTCCCTCCTCCTTCCCAGCAATGAAGACAACAGTGCCACTGACAAGAATGGCATTAATGACACATCACCCAGCCCCCCTCTCTTCCCTTGTCCATCTCTGTGTCATGATGACAATGATGCTATACCATCTAGGCCCCTCCTGTGCTTCATGAAGACAATGACATCACTAGGAAGTGCAGTGTCAATGCCAGTCACCTAACCCCTCCTCCCTCCTCTCTCCTCAATAGGTAGCCATTCACCATCTGATGGTGCTGTATCAGCTATGACCATATCCTCCACCACACCACCCAACCCATCTTTCCCTGCTTCACCACCATGAGGATGCCACATCCTCCAGACCCCTCCAGCCCCCTTCTGTCTGTGTTATGAAGATGATGTCATCATCACACCAGAAAACAAGGACAGCTCATGAAGTGCCCCTTGATCACCCCCCCTCCTCCCTCCCCCTTCCCAGCAACAAAGATGACAGTGCCACATCATCCTGCCCCCTCACTTCTTGAAATCGATGGTGCCACTAGCAAGAGTGGCATCGATGACACATCACCCAGCCCCCCCCCCCTCTCCTACCTTGTCCCTCTCTGTGTCATGACGACAATGATCAATAATGGTGAAACAGTGTATTCACTACTCCAAGTATGATCTTGGCATTAAGCAGCAGTGTTGGGCTTTCTCTGTGCATCTGCTTCTTCCCCCCCTTCTTCCTCTCCCAATCTCATGCATTGCAGATTCATGTGGCCTCTGCAAGGATGTACATCTACATCATCTGGGGAACCATACATCCCTCCCTCCCTTTTCCCCCTCCCACACTCACAGTAACTCCCAGGCACTCACCAAAACTGGTGGTGAGAAAAACTACCTAGAGTACATATTCTGCCAATCACAATACCTCATCACATCCATATTCATTGCCAATAGTGTTCTCGGTACCCTCCCAAAATTTCATCATATCACACAACTAATCTAAATTTTAATGCAGCTTGGGCAGCTGGCAACTTGCTCATATTCAATGAATACATCCTCCTTACAGCCAACATCTAGCCTACACGATGGAAACTCCACCTCATAGGCTTCACCTGCTTCTCTTTCGCACTACTCATCCATGGCTTAGCCCTGAAATGGGGCCTGTGCCTTCAAAACTTCTTGAGGATATTCAAGTTACCAGTCCTTGTTTTCATTATTATAACTGGGTTTGTGGCACTCAGTGGACTAAATGTGTTCAAGGGTATGACTGCCAGTGCTTCTTCATTTTGCCTAAGTCTATAAAATGTATGTCCCCTCCCTTCTTTTCTTCCCTTAGTGTTTATGCTAATGCAACAAATAGGTCATCTGGTTGTACATAGGATTCAGTAATGTAAACTATGCACTAGCAGAACTCAAGAACCCAAAATGCACAGTACATATAGCAGGCCTACTCACCATTGGCATTGTAACCATCCTCTACATGCTTGCCAACATTGCCTATTTTGCAGGTGCAACCAAAGAAGAAATTTGAACTTCCAGCCGAATATTAGCTGCCCTCCTTTTCTGTAACATCTATAGCCCATATGCAGAATGTGCATTATCAGTGTTTGTAGCTATAAGTGCACTGGGTAGTGTGCTTTCAGTCACATTCTCTCAAGGTGAAGTCAATCAGGAACTCGGAAGAGAAGGAATCCTACTGTTCAGCAAGTTCTGGGGGTCTGGAAGACCTTTTAATGCACCATTCACTGGACTTGCTCTCCGTATGTCCTCCCTCCCCTTCTCTATTCTTTCAACCACTAACATTGATGATACAAATAGACTGGGCAATATGCATAATAGTAATATTCGCCTTACCCCCTAGAGACACATATGACTTTGTTCTAAACATAATTTTTGAGGAGGTTGGTTAGGATGCATTGAAGAGGCATGTGTTTAAGCTAGGACTGATTGATTTTTTTCTTTCTGTTGTTGATTTCCTTCTTTATTTCTGTCTTTTCTTTCATTCTTTATTTTGTTCATTTGTTCAGTGGGTTTTGATTAAGAAGTACTTTAGTGATTAGAATTTGTTCAAAGCCACTTGAGTTATGGTAAATATAACATAAATTAGGTGGTAGTGGGCCCTGCCACTTGCTGGCCCTATTTCTTTATTAATAAGGGGTGGCCGAGTTCCTGGTTTTTCCACTTTCTGAGGTCTCACAACAAAAATATTCGTAGCATCTCATAGAATACTTCAAAAAATGCAATTAAAGTTGGAAATGGTTCTATACAAGGTCTTCTATATAGCACATGTATTTTATTCTAAATTCACAGTTTTTAAAAGTTAGAAATTTCGAATTTACACTAATGTGATTGAGTTCCTGAGATAGTACAGTAGGGAAATTAGTCACATGATCAGATTTGTTCACTACCAAGTCTACATGTGTGTGCCCCTTCAGTTCTTTGGCTTACCACTCTTAAACTTCATTCTGACCTTCAAGTAGCACTTAACATATGACTCAAAATAGGTTAGTGAATGGAGGATAAGCCTAAGTTCAATTGAGCAGAACTAAGTGTTACGTACCGATTCTCTTCCTGCTTAGAAGTGGTTGCGAAGACACCCGGAGGGTGTGGGAGAACTATAACGGAAACCCGAAGTGAGTACGGGTGCGGAAATGTAGAGCGGGAGTGCGGAAAGAACCGTGGCTTCAGCTTGTGTGCTGCGCCGCCTGGATATCCCCAGGGGATGGTTTGTATTTCGAGGAAGATGATATGTAACCAAGGAAGACGTTCCAGAGTATAAGAGAAGGCTTTGCCACTACACTAGGTAGCAGGAGAGAAACCCGAAGGAAAACCCGGAGCGGGTTTCGGAACTTAGAGTAGGAAGAAAGTGTACAGAGTTGATACGAATACTGAAGGCTACCTATTACATCTGGAAGACTACTTATACTAAGTAGTAACCTGTAGATACGAATGTAGAAGTATTATACAAAGGACAAGTCAAAGGAGTAAGTAGGAAATGAAGTCTGGGCAAAGCGGAGTAGGGGCACAAATGACGCGCTCAGAATGAAGAATAAGGAACTAATCTACAAAGGCCATAATGAAACGTATAAGTAGGAATGAAAGGGAGGAGTAATAGAATGATGACGCGGTGAGGCTGTCATAAGAAAAAGTACGTATCCGGGATACCCGATAGAAAACCCGACGGGTTCCGGGTACGTTCCCGGGTGGGAACGTCGGGAAGTGTAAACCCGAAGCGGGTATGTTCCGGGAACGGACCGGGTATGTTGGAAGGTCACGTGGGAACGTCGGCACGATGTATCCGGACACGGATATAACAGTATCCCCCTTTTAGGGCCGAGCCCACGAGGTCATACTGTGTGCAAGAATATATAACTAAAAATAATACGAGAAATCCTATTGGTCAGTGAATGTTCAAATAACAGAAAGAGAGCGCATCTGATTCCTTTGGCAAGGGAAGTAGCAAAGGTGTGAACTACAAGTTCCTGAGTAAGTTCCAGCAAGTCGTAGCTGAACCTGAGACCTATTAACACTGCCCATGGATGTGGAAGGACATGTGCATCAATATTCCACTGGTAGCCATTCGTTCCGGATGTTCCGGTAATGCGGCAAGCTTAGTTGCACTGCCAATTGTATATCCGACTGAGATGAGTGTCGGAACTGGGTTGGAAGCATCGGAAGAGTTGGGAATGGATGGGGAAGTGATTGGAAGATATTGGATGAGGTCTGGGTTGGATGCAGAAGTAGCAGGAACTGCCGGGGAAAATGCAGGAAGCATTGGAAGATAGCGTAGTCTATCAAGTTGAGTTACAGATGTCGTGATGCCAATTTCCAGGTGGTAGGCAAACTCGATAAGTTGTCCTGAGATGTTTCCAAGGTATCTGGGCACGTTGTCCATGTTTCCATATTGAAACCTTGCTTGTGGAATGCCTCCGGGATCTGGATGCATACGAGGAAGTTGTGACGGGTGCCGGAATTGCGTCGGAAGGTGTGGAAGTAGCTCGGGTCGAGTTGCAGACGCAGAGGGAGTGATGGAAATGGTCGTAACACGTTACCAAAGAATTAAATGTACTTGTATCTCGTTTTGTGCTTGTTATTTGTTGTTTTTGGTTTTTGTATAAGGTGAAACTGCAAGCGGATAATAAGTAACGTGAAAATTAAGAAATAGGAGTAGGGCCGGGCTTATCCGGATAGCGGGAGTGGAACTCTTCGATGATATCTGTAGCGTGTTCCAGTTCCGTGGCCGGAAGCCATGAAAACTCTTCATCGGTCCCTTCATACCCTAGCCAGCATATGTAGTACCTCAGTTTGCAACACAAACGACGATCCAGTTTAGAGTCCAAGATTTCCGAGACCTCGTATTCAATATCACCATCAACCTGGACAGGTGGTGGTGGAGGAATAATGCAATCTGGGATAGTATTTTCAGTATTGGGTTCAAGCATGGATACATGGAATACTGGGTGGACTGCACGAAATTGTTCTGGAAGGTGTAAGGTACGCGAATGCGATCCGGCAAGTGCGATGACTTCAAAAGGTCCTAGGAACTTTTCTGCAAGTTTCCGGGATGGTCGGGTTGTCCGGAAGTACTCGGCTTTAACGTATACCTTTGTCCCGACAGGGAATGCGGGTGCGGGTTTGCGACGCGCATTGGCGGGTGCTTGATACCGTTTCTGCGCACTGAGTATTTCGGTCCGAAGCATCTCGTGAAGTTCCTCGAGGTTTACTGCGAAGTGCCGGGCACGAGCGGAAGTGAGATCACGTTCCGGATGTATTGCAAGGTTTGGGTGATAACCCTTGTTTGCGTAGAATGGTGAAATTCCTGTGGTTGCGCTCGGTGCATTATTGTAAGCAAATTCAGCAAGAGGTAAGAGATCACACCAGTTATCCTGCTGGTAGTTGCAGTAGGCCCGAAGGTATTGTTCCAGAGTTTGGTTGGTGCGTTCCGTTTGGCCGTCACCTTCAGGGTGATAACCCGAGGTGAAATGTAAAGTGATGTCAAGGGCCGTACCGAGGGAGCGGAAGAAATGTGACACAAACTCGGAACCACGATCGGAAGTGATGTGTTCCGGGACTCCGTGCTTGGAAAAGACATGAAGTACAAATAGAAGCGCAAGGTCGGAAGAAGAGCAAGTGGTATAAGTGGGAATGAAGATAGATTGCTTGGAGAAACGATCCACGATAACGAGTATAGAATCATACTTGGAAGCCGATGATTTTGGAAGTTGATCTATGAAATCCATAGATATCGAATGCCATGGGCGTCCGGGAACCGGAAGTTGTTTCAGGGTTCCGTACGGGCGGTGGCGCTGTGGTTTAGAACACATGCAAGTATTACAAGACTTACAATAGTCCTTTACAAACATCCGTATAAGCGGCCAAGTATATTCGCGTCGAATTAGCTCGAGGGTCTTGTTCTGTCCAAGGTGTCCTGAAAGCGGGTGGTCATGTTTGTACTGTAAAACCCGAAGCCGAAGGGTTCCGGAGTCCGGAACATAGATCTGGTTATCTAGACGGAGGAAACCGTCCGGGGTTACAGTCCAACAATTCTCGGGAGTCCGCATTCGGATAACTGCGACCGGGTCATTAGGGAGAGCTGATAATATGTCAGTATGTAACTGTTCAATGTCCATGATGATACTAGCGCGAAGAGCAGGTACAATAAGTGAGGTTGCTCGGAGAGAAGTGATAAGCTGTTCCTGGGTGAATACTGGACGATAGTTATGCGGATTGACCTTAGCGTAGTCGCTATCCCCCTCTTTAGGGTAGACGTCCCATCGTCTAGTCAGAGCATCCGGCTTCGCCCCGAGTTTTCCGGGTCGAAAGCGGATAACTAGATTGAACTGGGAAAGATACTCAGACCATCGGGCTTGTCGTCGGGACAAGATCTTGGTTGTGGAAAAGTATTCCAAGTTCTTGTGGTCTGTGACGACATCGATGGGTGAACTGGAACCTTCCAGGTAATGACGCCAGACTTGGAATGCTTTGAAGATAGCAAGCAATTCCTTGTCATGGGTGTCATAGTTTAACTCGGGAGGTGTAAAGGTTCGTGAGTGGAAAGCGATAGGGTGAATCTCGCCATCATCGGAAACTATAGACAGGATAGCAGCCAACGCGTAATCCGAAGCATCGGTTTCCACGATGAGCTGCTTGTCGGGAACCCAATGGGTAAGGATGGGTGCCAACGTGAAAGCGTCCTTAAGTTCAGTAAAAGCGGAATGGCATTTTTCCGAGAAGTTCCACGGATTACCCTTCCGGGTAAGGCGGGTGAGCGGAACAACTATGTCGGAATAGTTGTATATAAAACGCCGATAGAAATTAGCGAACCCAAGGAAGGATTGAATGTCTTTCACTTTCCTTGGTTCCGGCCATTCTTGAATAGTCTTCACCTTTGTTGGAGACATGGTGAGACCGTTGGGCGATAGTATATATCCGAGATATTCCATGGATTCCGAGTGGAACTCACACTTATCCACGTGTGCGTACAACCCGTGCTTCCGGAGTCGACGCAAGACTTCCCTGACATGTTGGCAATGTTGCGCAAGGTTATCAGAGTATATAAGGATGTCATCCAAATAAACTATGACGCACACATCAAGAAGGTCTTTGAAAACATCGTTCATGAAGCGTTGGAAACCCGCGGGTGCATTGGAAAGTCCGAAGGGCATGACTAGCCATTCAAAGGATCCATAGCGAGTCCGGAAAGCGGTTTTCCATTCATCGTCCTCGGCAATGCGGACCAGGTGGTACGCATGACGCAGGTCGATCTTGGTGTAGATACGGGCACAACGGGGACTGTCGAGCAAATCTGAAATGAGTGGCAAAGGATAACAATCCTTTTTAGAAATAGCGTTCAACCCGCAGAAATCCACACAAAGCCGAAGCGATCTGTCCTTCTTGCGGACAAAAAGGACGGGAGCCCCGTGCGGAGAGCGTGAAGGTTGAATAAATCCGATCCGGATATGTTCATCGATGAATTCCCGAAGAGCGGAAAGCTCGGATTGGGAAATGGAATAGATCCGACCTACAGGAGGTGAAGCACCTTCTTCTAGGTTGATCTTTAAGTCGTAGGGACGGTGAGGGGCAAGTGTATCTGCCCAGGACTTGCTAAATACATCAGCAAACTCGTGATACTCAGACGGTATTGAAGAGAGATCCGGAGCTTCCTCTGGATTGAGGGCAGCGGCGGAAGCAACAGCACCAAGCTGGATACGGAAAGTCTGTGCTCCCTCTAAACGGCATGCACGCGAGAAGGCGGCACCGTTTATTAGTGAAATGCTAGGAGGAGGTGGCAGAGACTCATCAGAGGTGACCGGAGATGGATCCTCGGAAGCGGAACCTGGTTCCGAGATCCCGGATTTGAGCAGAAGTCGCTCGGAAGTGACTGGAGTCCGGAATGTTAATGAGCCCGATACCCAGTCAATCAACGGATTGAAGCAGGTGAGCCAATTGTATCCTAGGACTGCAGAACACACGGAATCAAGAGGTGTCACATAGAGTTCGACTGTAATACATTCACCGGTAGGGAATAGTACAGGCAGTGTAACAAACTCGGTTATAACATGATTGGTGGTGCCATCGAAAAGTCTGAGAGCGATAGGTGGAGTAGGTGAGGTAGGAATAGCATGTGTCCGAATGAAAGATGAATCCATAAAACAATGGGTAGAACCCAAATCGACTAGAGCGCTATATGAAACTGTACAGGGTGTAGGGAGAGCATGGATGGTACTACAAAGTGAAATATGAAGGGCATTGGGGTCTGAAAGAGCGGAAGCGTTGAGTCTTACCTGCATCGGCTGCGCACAAGGGGGAACAACGTGGTCCTCGGCTTGTGTGATGTCCAGAGGACCGCTCCCTATTTTTTCGAACCCGAAGCCGGGTTGGAAAGAGGCGCGGACCTGCGGGTTGAAGGACCTGCAGAAGCCGACGTAGGAGCCGAAGCGGATATTCCGGATGCCCGGGCTCTAGCCGCGGAAGAGGCAGAGCGGGGACATTCTTTGGCGCGATGCCCCAGATTACCGCAGAACAAGCATAGATTGTTGTCCATGCGACGCTGACGTTCTTGTGGCAAAAGTTTGCCATCTCGACCAACCTTGTCATTCAATTCCGGCCTCCGCTGTTGGGGAGGCTGCGAGGAACGAGGTGGGTGACTACCAGCACGGTGGGGATAACTCGGATGTGGCGCATATTGACCCAAAACAAGGCGGGAAGGCACCGGGGTGACTGCAGGGCGGTTTGTAGTAGCTCTAACAGAGCTATCCGGAACCCGCAGACCCCGAGGCTGGTGGGATTCCCGCGTATGCTCGGACTGGCGTTCCCAGTACCGACTATCGATCCCCTGAGCTAGTTTAATCATCCCGCGCTTTGTGGTAGGTTTCCCAACATGAGAGATCTCATCCTTAATGCGACCCGGAAACCCGGAATAGAGTCGGTGGCATAAGGACTTATCATCCCAGTCGGTGCGCTGTGCAAGCCTGTTGAACTGTACAAGATACTTGGACAGTTTCTGTGAATCCTTCATAATGAGGACATCCAGATCATTCTCGGCATCCCCTTCCGGGTTCGCTAACCCAAAGTTATCCTCTAGCATGACGACGAAAACCTCCCAAGAGTGAAGGAACTCATCATCAGCGTAGGGATTGGAGAGGGTCGGCATAACGAGCTGAAGCGCGGTATCCCAAAGATATGCGAGAGCGAAGTTGACTTGGGAGTGTCCATCCGAGTATTGGGAAGGATTATTCCAGAAGTAAATTTGGCATTGAGTAATGAACTGCTCCAACTTCTCAGCACTGGAACCATCAAAAGTATCTGGCTTTTGAACGTTGCATTCCCGACGTGATCCCGACGTACCCCGGGCGGATTCCGCAACTCTCAAAAGAGCTTCGGCAAGCCGGTCTTCCCGGGAGTGGCGCGCAAGACGTGTGCGCCTGGGATTGTCGACATCATCCTCATCACCATCATCCCCTGAGTCTGAGGATGGTGGAGACGGAGGATTGGGCTGAGAAGGAGGTGGAGGTGGCGGTCCAATGGTACCACCATCGGAGCCGTGACCCTCGGGAGTGTCCCGGTCTGCTGCGACTGTACCGTATGGCAGTGGAGTGCCATCCGGAGGAGCCTGAGCGGATCCGAGGTTCCCGGCTGCAGGAACAGAAAGTAGCTGAGCGGAAGTCGAGGGTGGACCCAGGAAAGTAGCACTAGGAGGTGGTGCTGGACTGGGTGTAACCCGAGACGGTGTAGAAGGTAGAGAACCTGAAGTACTCCGTGGAGGCTGTTGCCTCGTAGCTGCACGGGTGGCATGAGCACCCACAGCATTGGTATGACTAGCAGTATGCGCTGTGCGAGTAACCGAAGTCCCAGTTGGAGCCATGATAGAAGAGATATCCAAGGTATAAGTATTCGTATACTGTTACGTACCAATTCTCTTCCTGCTTAGAAGTGGTTGCGAAGACACCCGGAGGGTGTGGGAGAACTATAACGGAAACCCGAAGTGAGTATGGGTGCGGAAACGTAGAGCGGGAGTGCGGAAAGAACCGTGGCTTCAGCTTGTGTGCTGCGCCGCCTGGATATCCCCAGGGAATGGTTCGTATTTCACAATAGACGATATCCAATGTAAGGAAACGTTCCAGAGTACAAGAGAGGGCTTCGCCACTACACTAGGTAGCGGGAGAGAAACCTGAAGGAAAACCCGGAGCGGGTTTCGGAACTTAGAGTAGGAAGAAAGTGTACAGAGTTGATACGAATACTGAAGACTACCTATTACATCTGGAAGACTACTTATACTAAGTAGTAACCTGTAGATACGAATGTAGAAGTATTATACAAAGGACAAGTCAAAGGAGTAAGTAGGAAATGAAGTCTGGGCAAAGCGGAGTAGGGGTGCAAATGACGCGCTCAGAATGAAGAATAAGGAACTAATCTACAAAGGCCATAATGAAACGTATAAGTAGGAATGGAAGGGAGGAGTAATAGAATGATGACGCGGTGAGGCCGTCATAAGAGAAAGTACGTATCCGGGATACCTGATAGAAAACCCGACGGGTTCCGGGTACGTTCCCGGGTGGGAACGTCGGGAAGTGTAAACCCGAAGCGGGTATGTTCCGGGAACGGACCGGGTATGTTGGAAGGTCACGTGGGAACGTCGGCACGATGTATCCGGACACGGATATAACAGTAAGACTTAACACATCTGCTCTTTCTGACCCTCAGACTGTACATATACTGCTCTCCTCTCCATCTCATATAACACCAAACACTTTACTTACCTATGCTGCCCTTATTGACTCTGGCTCTACTCACTGTTTTATTGACTCATTTTTCATCTGGAGCAATAATCTACCTACTACTCCTATAACCCCAATAGCATTATGACTATTTGATAGCACCACAAACTCTACTCTTACAGAAAGTACTACTTTTCCTGTAGTGTTTCCATCTGGTGAATGCATTCAACTTGCACTTTATGTGACTCTGCTTGATTCTTCTTGTTCTGTGGTTCTAGGATTTAACTGGCTCTCCCAATACAATCCATTGATTGACTGCATACAGAGACACATACTTTGCTTCCAAACCACTGTTACAGAAGAATCATCTCCACTTTCATTGACTCCTGCTCTGAAGAATACTCCTTCATTGCCACCTGCTTCACCAGATGAGCCCTCATTTCCTCCATTGAACTCACATCCTCCTCTGAGCATCTCTATGATTAATGCTGCAGCATTCCTTCAAGCTAGCAAGCTTGAAGGGTCTCAGACTTTCAGGATACACCTTGGTGTAGTCTTTGCATCTGCTGCTGCTGCTATAGCGACAGAGGCCATTGACTTTTCTAATGTTCCCTCAGACTACCACAAGTTTGCTGATATCTTCAGCAAGACCTGAGCAGATACACTTGCTCCACACTGTCCTTATGATCCTAAAATCAATCTGGATGAAGGCTCTTCTCCAGTTGGTACAGTGTATTCCCTTTCCCAATTCGATCTTGGATCTTTATGGGAGTTCATTGACAAACATCTCCATATTGGCTTCATATCTGTATGTGTCACTCCCACACATGTCTCAACTGACTATCAACTGACTCTCACCTGACTCTCATATAAGTCTCAATAGTCTCACCTGACTCTCATCTGACTGTCATTTGACTCTCAACTGAGTCTCAAGAGTCAGGTGAGAGTCAGTTGAGACTTCTGGAATTGGTATTGGGCTTAGCTTGGATTCTTACCTGACTCACACCTGACTCTCACCTAATGTGTGACATGTTGGAAAAAGTGTGACATGTTGGAAAGAGTGCAACACATTGGAAAAAGTGTGACATGTCTTGTCACACTTGTCACAGTATCATAGCCATCACAATTGTCACACATGTCACGCTTTTTCCAACATTTACCAGCATGTCATGCTTTTTCAATATTTTCTGAAATGTTGGAGAAAAGTGTGACATGTGTGGGGAAAAGTGTGACATGTTAGAAAAGTGTCACATATCATAGCCATCACACCTGCCATACTTTTTCCAACATGTCACGCTTTTTCCAACATGTCACATTTTTTCCCACACTTGTGATGCGCTGAATTTGTGATTTGTATTTAAATACTACTAATATATATGGTAATACTCAAATAATCATTGCAAACCACAGGCTTTAAGTTCAAGGGAGAGAAAACACAGATAATGTATAAACTAGTATAAAGGTAGGAAACTATAGATTAAATATTCTTTCTAATACGAAATTACTCGGTTCAAGTACTGTTCAGATTTGTTTCTATTCCAATTTATTACACTCCTAGAGTGGAAGAAGCCTGGGATTTCTCCTGGGATTGCTTACTTTTCCTCCTCCTTCCTGTCTTACTTATATATCTTTTACAAATAAAACTGTACAGTACCTATATATGGAAAGGAACTACTCTAGACTACTTTATATGATGACATAATGTTGTTTCCAACATATTGACCATGCGGGAGCAACAATACATGTGGAATTCCATGTGGTAGATCAAACAGCGGGATAATTTCGGAGTACAAGTATGAAGTCACATGACTTGCTCCGGTCTATGCGTAACCACAATAACCGGTTCAGAGATAACGGTTCTAACGCCTCGTGTTTGATCACGTGACAGGAATGCGGAATGTGTTCCTTAGCTAAGTTTCAATCAAGTACTGGGTGCATGTACATAGCCTTTTGGACTCTAGTAATTAGATAACACACATCTGGTTGTATTTCCTTTAGTATATATCAATTAGATATTTCTACTGGCAGTGCAGGACTCAACCCCAGCTCTCAGATGTCCCATTCCCTTAGTAATGTATTCAAAATAGAACACTTTGATTGGCAACTTGGGACTCGTCCCAACCCTTGTACTCATGATGTGCATTACTAATACTGAGTGCTAATATTATATGACAAATAGGGAGATTTAACCATTAAATAGTTTTAAGGTGTATCACTTGTCACACTTCTTTCCAACATTTTCCAAGATGTCATGCTTTTTCCAAACATGTTACACTTTTCCCACACTTGTCACACTTTTTCCAACATGTCACACATGTCACCCCTTTTCCAACATTTTCCAGCATGTCACACTTTTTCCCTTGTCACATTGATCACCAATAATGTATTGACAACTTGCTTATTCAACAAACAACTATCGCTGATAGTCTAATGAGAGTCCTATCAGTCTAGTCTCAGATTACTATTGAGACCTGAGTGAGAGAGGTTTGAGTTTTGTGAAAATTTATCATCCAACTCTCACCTGACTCTCACCTAGCTCTCATCTGACTGTCATTTCAGGCTAAAAATCTCAACCTACTCTCAACTGACTATCAACTGACTCTCTGATAGTCAGTTGAAACATGTGGCTAAGTGTATCAATCTCCTTCATATGTCCTTCAGATTCTCCACACAGAGCACCAGTGCTCTTTGTCTGGAAGAAGGATGGTTCACTTCGGCTTTGTGTCAATTTCCATGGACTCAATGCCATTTCCAAGAAGGATAGGTACCCTCTACCTCTCATAGCCAACCTCCTTGATAGTCCTCACAAGGCTTGAATTTACTCCAAAATCAACCTCTGCCATGCTTACCATCTTGTCTGTATAACTGACAGAGATGAATGGAAGACTGTAAGGCTCCAACCATATGCTATACTATACCCTATATATAGGGTATTTACCCTATCCATATCTCTATACCTATACCCAAATTCCAACCCTCTCTGTATATAGTATCTTATAGTGTATAGGGTAAGTATATGGTTAGGCAATATTTGGAAATTTCTGGGACATTAGGCTTAGATATTACTTCTTGCAAAGTATTTATTTGGCATTTATGACATATAAAGAGTTTCTCCTACATATACATCACTTAATTTGTCAAATTCATTGATTGCTTAGTATTGTTCTATTGTGTAAAATATAATTTAGTATATCTTTCAGTTTGTCTAAAAAGTGATATTTGTTGAAATTGGATGTGCAGTGCTAGATGAAACTCACATTAAGAACAAGAACTTCATTTAGTACTGTGTGCAGAGACTTACTTAACAATTCTGGAAGACTGTAGTTGCTATTGTTGCTTCTAGTGTGTATAAATTTATTCTTTCCAGACACATATTCAATGTACTAGCAACCTAGTACCACACTGTTCTATATTCATCTTAGCAATATATAACTACATGACTTCAGTGTTGTAAACTGAAGTGGTTGATGTAACATGACTAACACCCTTGTGCTGTACATACACATCTCAAACAATGATATCTTCTGAAGTCATTATAAGAGTTAAAAGTGATTTTATGAGCTAGTTATAGAAATGTAAAGCAATTATAAAGTTAGTACAACTAAAAGAGAAGAGTTGTAGTATGATAGATAGACAATTTGTAGTGATATTTATGAACCCTATACATTATACCCTATAACCCTATTTATACTATAAATACACTATATCTACCCTATCCCTATAAATACTCCACTCAGGTGTATAGGGATAGTATATGGTTGGAGCCTTAGAAGACTGCCTTTCACACTCACTATGGCTCATTTGAATGACTAGTAATGCCATTTGGACTTACCAATGTGCCTGCAGCCTTTCAATGTTTTATGAATGACATCTTCAAGGATTTACTTGATGTGTGCATAATAGTTTACCTTGATGGCATCCTTATCTACTCCAATAACCTCAAGGGACACTGTCAATATGTTAAGGAAGTCCTACACTGATTATGAAAACATGGTCTTTATGCCTGGGTGGATAAGTGTGAACTCCACACAGAGTCTGTTGAGTACCTTGGTTATGTTCTTTCTCCATATGGCCTCACAATGTCTAAGGACAAAGTCCAAACAATTCAGAATTGGCCTGAGCCTAGAAAAGTGAAAGATGTCTAATCTTTCCTTGGCTTCACCAATTTCTACCAATGTTTCATCCAAGATTATTCAGACATTGTTGGTTCATTGACATGTCTTACCTGGAAGGGTTTGAAGTGGGACTTTACTCCTGCATGCCATGCAGCATTCAATCATCTGAAAGATGCTTTCAGTACTGCTCCAGTGCTTACACACTGGGTGCCAGATGCACAGATTATAGTTGAGACTGATGCTTCAGACTATGCACTTGGAGCTATTCTCTCTATCATCACTGACAATGGCGATATCCACCCTATGGTGTTCCACTCCAGGACCTTCACTGTTCTGGAGTTGAACTATGACACCCATGACAAAAAACTCCTAGCAATATTTGAAGCTTTCAAAGTATGGTGACATTACTTGGAGGGTTCTAGTATTCCAATTGATGTGGTCACTGATCACAAGAACCTGGAATACTTCTCCACCACCAAGATCCTCACTCATCATCAAGCCTGTTGGTTAGAGTATCTTTCTCAATTCAATCTAGTTATACATTTTTGTCTGGGGAAGCTCAGAGCTAAACCAGATGCTTTAACTAGATGCTGGGACATCTATCCTAAAGAGGGGGATAACAACTATGCCAAAGTCAATCTGCATAACTTTAGGCCAGTTTTCACTAAAGAACAACTCACTACCTCATTGTGAGCCACTATTCTCTTCCTACTCATTCTTGAAGCTAGCATAGTTATGGACATTGAGCAGCTTCATCATGATATCTTGATTGCTCAACCTACTGACACTGTTGCTGCCATTCATCTCTGAGATCCCACTGGTCATTGGTCAGTCAGAATGGACAAATTACTCTGTCTCAATGAACATATCTATATTCCCAATAACTCCCTTCACCTTCATGTTCTTCAGTACAAACATGATCACATCCTTGCTGAACACCCTGGTCAAAACAAGACCTTGTCCATCATCAGGCATGAATACACTTGGCCTGGACTCCACACTTATATCAAGGACTATTGTAAGTTCTGTACCACTTGCATGTGATCTAAACCCCAAAGGCATCAACCCTATGGCACTTTGAAGCAACTACCAATTCCAGGACATCCATGGAGTTCTATATCAATGGATTTCATTGAAACACTTTCTAAATCTGGTTCAGAAGAGTATAACTTCATTCTGGTTATTGTAGATCATTTCAGCAAGCAGGCAATCTTTATTTCCTATTATAACACCATTACCTTTGCTCAACTCACTCAACTCTTTTTCTTGCATGTATTTTCTAAACATGGTGTTCCAGGGCATGTTACCTCTGACAGAGGCTCAGATTTCATCTCTCACTTCTTTCATTCATTGGGCAAAGTTCTTGATATGACCTTGCACTTTACCTCTGGGTATCACCCAGAGGGTGATGGACAAACAGAATGTATCAACCAGGTTCTAGAACAATATGTCCATGTCTACTGCAACTACCAGCAGGACAACTGAGCTGTTCTACTCCCTCTCACTGAGTTCACATATAATAATACACCAAGCTCAACCACTAATACAACCCCCTTCTTTGTCAACAAGAGTTATCACCCAGCAATAACAGTTCATTCTGAATGAGATGTTACTGCAGCTAAAGCACAGGAATTTGCTGTTGACCTCCAAGAACTTCACAAACTCCTCAAAACTGAAATAGAACTTGCTCAAAAGTGCTATCAAGTTGGTGCTGACAACCAATGGTTGTCAGCACCAGAGTTCAAGATTGGAACAAAGGCTTTTGTCTGCACTAAGTTCTTTAAATCTACTTGTCCAGCAAAAAAGTTTGCTGAAAAGTATTATGGTCCATATGAGATTATTGCCAAGACTGGATCCCACTCTTGCACCTTATGCCTCTCCACCAACTTTCACTCAGTTCATCTGATCTTCCATGTCTCTATGCTCGAGCCAGTCACAGAAAACCCTTTCCCTGAATGTGAAATACTTCCACTCCCTCTGGTGGAACTTGATGGCAACATTGAGTACAAAGTCAGTGAAATCTGTGACTCCAAGTTAGATTGTTGGTGCAAATGCAAACTCCAGTATTTAGTCCACTGGTCTGGATACAAGTGCATGGATGAAGAATTAACTTGGCTAGCCACAACAGAGCTAGAGCATGCTTTTGAACTTATTGAGGAATTCCATTCAAAATATCCCAATAAGCCCAATTCAGACACCACTTAGACTTTACTCCACTTTTACTCATTTTACTCTGCTTTCACTCTTTTTTCTTAGTTTCAATCCTTAGTGCAATAGTGTGCACACCTACACCAAAAACAATTCAAAGTCCAAAACCTACAAAACATTTTCTCCAGTCTATGCACATTTTCCTCCAGCTTGATTTTCATTTCTATCCTCATTTTCACTCCCAGACTCAATATCTCCACCACAGTATCATTTACTCCACTGGAGTCTGCCTCTGGCATTACACTCAGCAATATCTCTGGAGTTCATGGCTGAATAAGCAGAACTATTCCTATCTGGCTCAAAGGCCTTGAGGCTCAGCCTTAATGGGAGGATACTGTCATATCCATGACAATTCCCAAACTGTTGGAGTCAACTCCAGGTTTACTCTGGATTATATATGTTTCTTCAGACTGTGTATGTATATTATATATTGAACTCCTCTTTGTTAGGATTTCGTCCCTTATCTAATCTTTTATCTTATCTTGTTATCTTATCTTGTCACGTGACTTGTCACATGACACACAATGCGGACACCATGCATATCAACATACATTATTCATCAAGACTATGGGCACAGTCCACAGTTCAGCCATGCTCTTTACATATGTAGTACATGAGTTTGTAATGTAGAAGCACAGTAACATGCATTGTAGTGTAGGCTAGAGTACACATGATTTCCTCATGGACTATTACTATAAATATGGTCTCTTTAATTAGTTATTTCTCTATTCTTGTGCTAGTTTATTCCAGACAAGGCAATAAGAGTCATCTTTCCTTTTATTCTTCATTGTTTGAGTTCGACTTCGAGTTTTTGCTCATCTGTCACTAACACTCTTACTAATGTTTACTTGTAACTGTTTACTTGTTCCTTCCCTTTAATATTGTTTTACCTTGTTCTCTGGCCTTGGCAATTTTACCTATGACTATAGGACAAAGTAGTTTACTATATAAACTACATTTGTAATGTAGATAGACTTCAGTTTCAAATCAACTACATTTACACCTTTTCTCCCACTTGGGCCTTGAGCCAACTCTACTATTTTGTTACTTACTCTGCTTTGTTCTAAATACAGAACTGGAAGTCCAAGGGGTGCAACACACAAGCTGAAGCCAACATTCCACTACTCCTGTACCTGTTCACTACCTCCATGCACCTTACTAATGTGTACTGGTTACTCTACTATCTAGACTATCAACTCTGCAGTCCTTGTCCCTAGTGGAAAAGAATAGGATGTGACAAATTCTATGATACAGGCAAACTGCTTGCTCTACAGGGTGTAAATGTATTATGTTAATTGAGGTGCAATAGCAGACATATTGTAAGAACATCAGTGCTAAGTTATCTGTAAAGCACACATGTAGCAATAATATTTATTATAGTTCATATCACATGGTAGTGAATAAAAAGTACTGTATTCATTTGACTAACTGATCATACATATTTAAGTGCTATGACCCATACCTCTGTTAATTTTAATTGAGAAATGTAACCAAGATCCAATAGACACTTTAGCCAATTCTATCAGCTGAGTGTACCTTTTAAGAAGCCTATTATTTTTCTCTGTACTCTGTTTACCACTCTCTGTTATGTTGCTGCAATGAGTGGATGAGTTTAAAAGTATTTTAATGGATTATATATCCACTTTTCAAAGTAGAAGGTTGCATAAAAGTGATATTTATTAGTGACCTTTGAAGTATAAGCTCCATTACTACTATAAGTGGCTTCTGTATGTCACTATCTAGACTAAATCTAAGCCTAATATCAAAAAAATCTCCAAATAAAATCTAACCATATACTTACCCTATACACTATAAAATACTCTATACAGAAAAGGTAGAAATTTGAGTATAGGGATAGGGATAGGAATAGGGTATAGTATAGTATATAGTTGGAGCCTTAGTGCCTGCTAGAAATGTAGTCAACTGTAAGCATAGCTCCTCATGAAAGAAACTGAATGACATACTTCAGTCATCCCAGTCCCCTCCTAATTCTCCTTGCAAGCTCCAGCTCTGCCCTCCAATACCCTACTCCCCCACTTGCATCTTGGAAGTTCTGCACATGTTTTTTGAGATTTTTCACCCTCTGCTCTAGGTACTTTGCTGCACATACATGTTCCAACAAGAAAGGGGAGCCATGGTCAGAGGAGGTGGTAGTTTCACCTAGTGCATGAACTTCATGCATTTTCCTACCCAGAGGTGAATTTTGATATTGAAGGGCAGTTTTACAGTTTTAGATTGCATAGCAGAAGTGTTTGAGAGAGAGTCAGGCAGCTGTTTAGTTCAGGTCTGCAAAGGAGATGATTTAGCAAGGTTATAAAGAGTGGGAGGAATAAGTGGCAAAAGGGTGAGATAAAGAGCACATAGCATTGAATGATACAACACAGCAGCTGATGTATGCAATTGTGAGGAAGAGTCCTCATCTAGAACAACACAACAATGGAGTATACATTCCTAGTCTTAGTGACAAGACCAGAACTAGTGTTGTTCCAGTGCTCAATAAAGTTTGTGTGGAACACATGGAATTGACAGCAATACCTATCCCAGCTGACTCCCTTTGATACCACATAAGAAAGTGAAGAACACAGACTGCAAAAAGCCATCTCAGTGCAACAGGCCTGCAGCTATGTCAAACAATAGTTACAGTGATGAAAGCAAGAGGCTGAGAATGCACACCAGCACACCAACATTGTTACATACTGATTACTTCCTGTGGGAATAAACATGAAGATTCCCAGAAGGTGCTAGAGAACTATAATGAAAACCTGAAGTGAGTATGAGTACAGAAGTGTGAGTGGGAGTGCAGGAATGAACTGTGGCTTCAGCATATGTGCTGCACCACCTGGGTACTTTCTTGGAATGGTTTGTATTTCACAATGAAGGTGTTCCAGTAGAAGGGAACATTCAGGAGTACAAGAGAGGGGCTTTGCTGCTACACTAGGCAGTGGGAGAGAAACCCAAAGGAAAACCTGGAGTGAGTTTTGGACTTAAGAATAGGAAGTAGTTGTACAGATTTGATATGAATACTAAAGACTAATACTACATCTGGAAGACTGTATATATGTACTAGAAACCTGTAGGTATGAATGTGAAAGCAGGAAGCTAAGGATAAGCCAAAGGGGTAGGTAAAAGATAAAGTCTGGGCAAAGTAGAGTAGGGGCACAAATGATGTGTTGAGAATGAAGACAAAAGATGGTGGCATAAACTAAACTACATTGGCCATAATGAAATGGATAGGTAGGAATGGAAGAGGGGAGTAATGCTACAATAATAATGTAAGGCAGTTATAGGAGAAACTATGTATCTGAGATATCCAAAGGAAAACCCAATAGGATCTGTGTAAACCTGGGTGGGAATGTTGGAAAGTATAAACCCATAGCAGGTCAGTTCTGGGAATGGACTGGAAGTATCTGGTGGTCATGTGGGTGCTTTTGGTAATGTCAGCATGACATAACTGGATATGGATATAACAAACACTTTGGGTGCTCTGTGGAGCAGTGAAGTGTATATGGGAGGGCTGTCTCAATCAGGTTTGAGACAACCTGATGCAGTGCAGAATGAGTCGGCATCCCAAGGCTCACACATTGCCCAAGAAAAAATATATGAACAACATTCAAAAACTGGCATGAAAACAGCTGTATCTTCAACTACCTCCTTGATGGATATGTATTCTGTCACCCTTACAATGGCTTGGGCAGTACTTTACACACACCCACCTATACATGTGTACTTCACAAAAATACACTTAATTGTAAAATTTCCACATGCACTTCACCTAATTCCACATGAAGTACATGTGAATTCCACTTCTTAAAAAAATTCATTTAGAAGGTGAATTTAGCTATGAAGAAAGCAAACTACACATGAAATTGTACATGTGGAATCCATGTGTACTTCACTCAAATCATTTAAAAATAATAGTATATTTAAAACTATTTAAATACAACTATTATTATTTAATATTGATCACATGATATCATGCCCCACCTGCCCTGCCTGCTCATTGTTTCCCTGCCCCACTGCCCTGCCCACTCATCATTATCAACACCCCCCCCCTGCTATTGTTGTCTGCATTCCCAATGCACTATATGTGCTTGTTGTCACCCTGTTGTTCCTGCCCCCCACACATGTTGTTCCCCCTGTTCCTACCCTCCACACATGTCATTCCCCCCCATTCTTACCCTCCATGCATGTTGTTCCCCCTGTTCCTACCCTCCACACATGTCATTCCCCCCTATTCTTACCCTCCACACATGTCATTACCCCCTGTTCCTGCCCTTCTATGTAACTAAGTGGCTGTGCCTCAACACAAACACCAGATTCTAACACAAGTGTTTATGGTAGAAATTTAATTTCAATCATTTGGTCTTCCAAAATTACCTACTCAAGCTGATGTTCTGCTGAGGCCTGAGGGTAATAGTCATGTCTTATATTTCTTTGGTGAAATTAAGTCATGCTCTTGTAATGATGACAGTACCCTTGCTGTCATCATAGCCTGTCCTACACAATCTTGTAATGACACTCAAACATGTTTCCAAAACCAAATATCCTTTTTTCAAAAAATTGAAGAAATGGACACTCACATTCTAATATTCTTTCCAGTTAGTGACAATTTTACTATACTACTGTATCATTTTGACCAAATGTTCAGTCATGTGTCATAGCACCTTTCTGAACTGAACAAATTTTGCATTTGTCACACATCACAGGTGGGTTTGAACAAAGGTTCAGTGAAACAAATATTCACTTAAATTTCAAAAATTTCTCATGCTTTTCAGGATGGTATACATGTAAATGAAATCTCTAATATTCTCCCCAAGTATTGGTGGAATACATAGTGTTTTTGTATTAGCAGAAGATATTTCTGATCTAAAATATTGCATGTGACATCTGGAGGGATAATTGAAGCTATGGTCAGCTGCAGTGTCTTAAATGGAAGGAACTGTGCCATTGCTTGAGAAACATGCAGTTTACAGTCCATTTTTTTCAGTATTTCAAATCTTCAATGAGCCCTTACATCATACCCACCTTGAACAAATTTAGTCAATGTCACACACAAAATATCAGTCTGAACTGAACAATGAACCAAAGTTTATTGTCATGACAAAAAAAACATGAAAATTCAGTCAAAATGATACAGTAGTGCCATTTCTAATGAGCTCAAGTCTTCTACTATTTCTTTTGTCTTTTCAGATCTGCACCTGATAGGGATGACTATCACATCTGCCTTCTCTCCTTCTCACTTGCTGATGTATATTCATTTCTATTCTGATTCATTAACTATCATCTCACATTCACTGCTCTTTTTGAAGGAAACTTTTGGAAACTCATTCCAGGAACTACAGTTTTCATCACTACTGAATTTCTCCAAAGGCTTAACAAGTCTGAATTGTCCAGGGTATTTCTATTTGCCTTATTTTAATCTCACCTGTCACAATTCCAGACTTATGAACTTCATATACACAAAAGAGTTTTATTCTATTGTATCAATTACTGTATTTTAAATAAAAAATAGGGCCATCTAGCAGCAAAACCCACTACCTACCAAATAAATAATAGGGCCAGGTATATGGCACATATACTGGGTAACATTCCAAATTGATACATGTTTTGTGATTTTTGGTGAAACTGATACATGTTTGGATAAAGCCCATGAATTTGTTACACCTTTTGAGACTTATTGAACAAATTTGATACATGTTTTCAGAGTATAAATGTTACATGTTCATAATTGTCAATTGGTACATGTTTTCCTTGACATTAATAACAGATGCATGTTGTATATCATATTAGGTAGATATTTACTCATCTCCCCTCAACCAATAACCCCTTCACCAGTCTCCTGGAAATCCTTGACCTGAGAGCCTGATGATGCTCTGCCATTGCTTCAGCTAGGGCAATCAAGATTCATCTGACCTGGAAGCTTCACTTTGCACAATAGGTAACAGTGGTACAAGTGATGGGAGAGTGGCAGTGTGTTGCACAGACATGGTCAAAGCTGACAATAAGTTGATGATGGACATTTTTGATGCCCTGGACAACTCAGTCTTATTAAGCCACATAGTTGTTTAACATAGAAGAAAGATATTTAGTAGAAAAAGATGATAAGTTGTCTTCATTAATATTTTAGAGATTTTAAAATAAGTATTAGTACTGAATGTGAATTAGTGGTATTGAGTATATTTTGTAATACATTTATTTTTAACTCTGACTGGGAAGGTATTTGTTGCAAAGATACATAACATTTAATTGGACACAGTGAAATATATCAGATGCTGATAGGCAACAGCATGGGTAACCCATGGGTATCGCAACTTGTGGGTTTTACTAATATTTACAAATTTTAGAATAAGAAAGAATATAAGATGAAATATGATGTAGCACTCAGACCAGACATGCAAATATTATGTACAATAGCTTGTTTTGTATGTACATTACAGGGCTTGTGATATGTGAGCACTTGGCTGAATTGAGTTAAAATTGGCAGCTGTAAGATACTATTTTCAGGTAGGTAGGCAATGGCATGGGAATTGTACTAGGAAAGTCTAGTATACTCAAAACAATAAACATTGAATTATAATGAACTAGAGTACAACTATTTATATGTAGTATAGTATGGGCACAAAACAAAGGGGTTAAAAATGAAGCAGAGAGAGCAAAAGCAGTGTGGAGATTTTATAAATGAAGCAAATAAAGTAGAATTAAAGTAGAGAGAGAAGGAACAAAGTAGGGAAATCTGTAACAAAGCAGGGAGAGCTGGAATGAAACTGAAAGATCAGAAATAAAGTAGCTAGAGTAGGAACAAATTATAAAGAGCAGGAATGAAGCATAGTGACCAGAAACTAGACAGGGAGATTAAGAATGAAGAAGAGAGCAGAAACCAAGCAGAGAGAGCATGAACTAGGCAGAGAGAGCAGGAAAAGATTGAGAATGATGGAGAGAGAATAAGAACAAGTTAGAGAGAGCATGAATGAAACAGATAGGTTAATGGCTTATGAACAAGGCAGTAAGCTTAAGAAGCTATAATTGTGCCAAATTACAAGAGGTACAGGGTCAAGTTAGACATTCAGGTGTTGCATGTAGAGGAAGGTTGGAAGAAGTTATGATAGATAGTGAAGAAGACATGAAAAGGCTGTAAGTTATGAAAGTTAGTCAAGTTAAATAGCAAAAGGAATGCAACACACATTGTGAAATGAGGGTTGGTTTTAGCTCAACAGAGATGTGTTAGGATTTCGTCACTTATCTAATCTATTATCTAATCTTGTCATGTGACTAGTCACATGACACACACAATGCGGACACCATGCATATTGACATGCATTATTCATCAAGACTATGGGCACAGTCCACAGTTTGGCCATGCTTGTTACATATGTAGTACATGAGTTGCACAGTAGAAGCACAGTAAACATGTGTTGTAGTGTAGGATACTTACATGTGGTTACATCATGGACATTTACTATAAATATAGTCACTTTAATTAGATAGTTCTCTATTCTTTTGCTAGTTTATTCCAGATGAGCAATAAGATTCATTTCTCTTCTCTATTCAAGTGTTTAAGTTCGACTTCGAGTGTTTAGCTTGTCTGTCGCTAACAAGATGAGGGAGGAGTAAAGATAACACACAGTTCAAGATAGAAGCAAGGAAGATGGGAAATAAATGCAACACAAGGTTATATAGTAGTAGGATTTTCAATTGATAACATTTGATTGAAATAGTGGTCCAATTCATAAGTGTACTACAGTCAAACTTGTAGTAACCCATAGGGGTCAGTGGATGTCTAATGCTATGGGTTATAGATGGTTATGGACTGCTGCAACAAGTGCTGACGATTATGTAATACATTTCACGAGGTCACAGCTGTGATTATGTAATGATATTATCACTGCATAATTGTTGTAGGCACCATATTTGCTGACTCTTCCATGCATACTTGACACACAAACCTCACAAGGTCCTGCTCGAGCCTTTTGGCATTTGACTTAGTGCTATCTGAAAGGTACTTCCAAATAGTGAGTGATGCTGCCAATACATCTTGACACATAGGTATAGCTTCAGTTTCCTCCAAGTCCACTACTCCATCATCTCCATGACAGCTTTAAAGATGTCCTCATCCACTGTATTCTTGGACATGATCTCCTGCTCAGCATAAGGGTTGCATAGCTCTTCAATAGACATTCCGTTACATGTTCAGAGTGCACCAATTGCTACAAGGTCATTCAAGGCAGAGGAGAGCTCACTTTCAACCTGGGAATTACAAGATGGACCACAAGAAATGTTTCATTTATTTCTGTAATTTATAAGAGCTTGCTTGAGCCTGCAGGAGTGCACTGGGCACACTATATTTCCTTTTTAGGGTGCAAGTATGGGTTACAAACTCTAGAAAATTCTATGGGTTATAGAGCATTGGTGATAGTATGGGTTACGAGCCATTTCTCCCATCTACCGATTTGGTGGATGAAAAAACCTATGGATTATAGCCAATTATGGCTTCATACAGGTATGGGCTATTACAAGTTTGACTGTAAATACATTTTGAATATGTTCTAGTGGCAAAACCCACTACCTACCAAATAAACAATAGGGCCAGGTAAGAGAATTAGTAATAGTACAAATTTAAAATACAGTAATTGAAACAATAGATTAAAACTCATATATTTTGTGGATATGAAGTTCATAAGTCTGGAAAGAAACAGGTTGTGATAGGTGAGATTAAAATAAGGCAAATGGAAATACCCTGGACAATTTGGACTTGTTAAGCCACATAGTTATTTAACATAGAAGAAAGATATTTAGTAGAATAGGATGATAAGTTGTCTTCAGTAATATTTTAGAGATTTTAAAATAAGTATTAGTACTGAATGTGAATTAGTAGTATTGAGTATATTTTGTAATACATAACTCTGACTGGGAAGGTATTTGTTGCAAACATACATAAAATTCAGCTTTAAATTGGACACACTGAAATATATCAAATGCTGAACACAGACCATCAACATGCCATGAATCATCTAAAATATCAATCACATAAGCTGAAACAATTAGTTCCAGTTCTTTCTCTTTCAGAGTAGGAATGCTATTTATAAATGATGAAACTGATTCATATGAAATAGCAGGTACAGACATATAGCAGTTTTTGTAAAGAGTGAGTTGGATCTTTGTTGCATATAAGTAGTTTTAATAAAATAGCAATTCAAATGGTAAGGAGACAAGTATTGGGCAGAATATGATTTACAAAGTTCAGGTGTGTTATTTGAAAAACATTTTCCTGAGAAGATATGTTTAAGAAACTCATTAATATCTGGATAATTGCTAGCACTAGTGCTAATTTCATGGGGATTCACAATATATTTCAAGCACTGCATAGACATAAATATATGTGATAAATCTTTTAGGTTTCCAACAATGGATTGAAACTATGATGAGAAATGAGCAACATACAGATTACTAAGAAGAATATAACATACATGACTCAATTCAGGTGTTGCATGTGGAGGAAGGTTGGAAGAAGTTATGACAGACAGTGAAGAAGACATGAAAGGGCTGTAGGTTATGAAAGTTAGTCAAGTTAAATGGCAAAAGGAATGCAACACACATTGTGAAATGGGGATTGATTTTAGCTAGTCAGAGATGAGGGGGGAGTAAAGATAACACACAGTTCAAGATAGAAGCAAGAAAGATGGGAAATAAATACAACACAAGATTATATAGTAGTAGGATTTTCAATTGGTAACATTTGATTGAAATAGTGGTCCAATTCATAAGTGTATTAAATACATTTTGAATAGTTTTGGTTTCAATAGTGGCAGGAGCCAATCAGGTTGAGATCCCAAAGTCAGATCTCAAAATTGCCTTTTCAGGATGTCAAGAGTCCCCTAAGACCCACTTACCTTAAAAGATAGTGGGAATTTGAATTATTAATAAATGTTCGGTAGGTAGTGGGGTTTGCCGCTAGTCGGCCCTATTTTTTATTTACCAAAAATCTTGAGGTAGTGGGCCCTGCCGCTTGCCGGCCTTATTCCTTTATTTCAAAGCTGGATCCATAATCACTTTATCAGTCAAGAGCCAAGCAAGGTTTGTCTCGACAAGGTCGGTACTTCACGAGTTAAGAAAACAAAATGAAAAAAGAACATATATGTACATATGTAAAAACAGTGCATATGCATCCAAGTATTCCAAAAATTCCACCACAGGGAACTAAAATGGATATCCACCTCTCCTCCCACCACCACCAAACCCACCACCAGCGCCGCCGGTCGAGAAACCAAATCCTCCCCCACCACCGCCACTGCTACCATGGAACTGAGCAAACAGCTCCGCAAGATCGACATGGTTCATTCCACCCATACCACCCATACCACCCATTCCTCCATCATTCATACCATCCTCATCGTCGCCCATATCGTACCGCTCGCGCCGTTGTGGGTCGGAGAGGACGGCGTTGGCTTCAACGACAAGTTTGAATTTCTCCTCATCACCACCCTGTGCGCAAGTGTAAGTCAAACAGCACGAAATGGTAGGAAAATGGAAAACGAACCTTATCAGGATGATGTTTCAAACTCTCCCTCCTATACGCCTTCTTAATATCAAGCTCCGTCGCATCACGACTCACACCCAAAATCTTGTAATAGTCCTTCGTCTTGCTCCTCTTCTGCGCCGCCTCGGCCTTCTTCAACTCCGTCTTCACAGCCTTCCTGTCCGCGTCCGAGGAAGCATTTTCGATTGCGGACTTGAAATCGGCAATTGACGCGTCATACTTCTCGAGGTGGAGATAGATACGGGCACGCGTGCGGAGGGCTTTGAAGGACTTGGGAAGGAGATTCAGGGAGGCAGAGGTGTCTGCTAGAGCGGACTCATATTGTTCCATCTGTGCCATGCGATCAGTACACGTTACGCTCAGGAAGTGGAGAAACAGACCTTGAGCAAAGTGGTGGCCCTGTTGCTCAACAACACCGCTCGAATCTCACCACCCTTCCCCTCTTCCTCCTTCTCCCCGACCCGCTCGATTGCTTCAGAGTACAACTTCACAGCCTCCTCCCATTTGGCGCCCTTGAACGCAACATTACCCTCCTCCTTCAGCCTCTCAACGTCTTTCACGCGCTTGCGCAGCTGCTGTGCGGGGACGTGTCCAGGGTCGAAACGAAGAGCAGACGCGAGGTGCTGTAGTGACTGAGGAAGTTTGTTCGTTAAAAAGAGTACGAGACCACGGAGAGTGAGAGTATCCGGTGATGTCGGTGCCAGACGCAATGCATCGCTGAAGACGAACAAACGATAAGCCCCAGCCCCACGAGTGGAAGAAATGAAACATACTTAACAGCCATCCCAGCGCCCTCCCAATTCCCCCTCGTAAGCTCCAATTCAACCCTCCAAACCCTCCACTCGGAAGGAACATCCCCACCCTCCGTCTCGATCACCTGCAAGCACTTATCCAAGCTCAGCCTCGCCATACCCCACTCCCTCCTCCCCCTCGAATCCTGGAAGTTCCGGACATGCGATTCGAGGCTCTTTACCTTCTGCTCTAGCTGCTTCGCCTGCGCGTTTGTGGGTTCCAAAGAGGATAACGTGCGAAGGGCAGAGGAAGAGGCGGTAGTTTCGCCGAGGGCCAAGTGGCATTTTGCTAGCCGCAGAAGAGTTTTAGCGTTTGACGGTGCGATGACGAGAGCAGCTTTGCAGTCTTGGATTGCGGCGCGGAAGCGTTTGAGGGAGATCTGGGCGGCGGCTCGGTTGTTTATGAAGGAGATTTCGGTTGGGTTGAGATCTGGGGAGCGGAGGTGGTTAGTAAGATCGATTGAAGATGAAGGATGAGACAAAAGAGCAGGCTATACAAGAAGCCTGTTGCGGGCTATAGAAGCAGATAAATTGTGCGATGAAACTCTGCCTGCTGCACCAAGAGCTCAGTGTCGATGTAGGACTTCTAGACGGAGCCCGCAGGGAAAACTGCAACAGAAACAGGATATTCCGTGTAACGTACTCCGTTGACTCGGACCAACTAAGCAGAAAAGCACGATGAGGGTGTGGAGGATCACCGTGCGTATGGCGGGCACTACCGATACCCCCAAACGGAATTCCACGTGTCTCTAACAGCGTAACCAGAAAGAGGCCAGCACAACCCGCTGTCCCGCAGTGCCGTATCCATCACCGAGTAAGGCTCTGCTGCTCTGCAGACACCAGAAAGAGCATGCGACCCCATAACATCAATCACTATCATGCAGCTCATAAAATAATCAACAGAAGACCTTGTCACGTAGCTGCAACATGCTGTCTGGCTCCTCTGCAGATCAAGTGAAAGGCGTCCCGTCGCCTCTGCGTAAGCACAACAGCCTACACCGCAAACACAGAGTAACGAGCCAGTAGTAAATGAAATTGCAAATGAAGCAAGCCATCCACCAGCATCGCCAGAATCATTACACCCCACCAGCTGCATCCATCGTCGCACAACTGCTCAATCATTCAAGGCCGCGAACAGCGCTAACGTGAAAAACGATGCCTCTACCCCACCACCGATGATCATCACAGAAAACCTAATCATCACAACTCACCGATAGCCTTAGAATACAAATCCACAGCCTCTCCGTACCTCCCTACCTTGAAAGCGACATTTCCCTGCTCCTTGATCAAATCGGCCTGCTTCGCCTTATCTTCCGGCGTTTGCGGCTGCTCCACATGCACAGGCGAAGCAGGTGTCGAAGCAGGTGTTGAGACAGGCGACGAAGTGCCATTCGTCGTCGGTTGTGGCGTAGGCTTCGACGATCTATCACAATGAAACGCAGCAAATCAGCAAGTCAAGTCAAAAAAGCGTAGAAAAAGACAGATATCACACTCACCCAGCCTCTTGTCCATTCACCTTCTCAGTGCTCCTATTGGGAGATGCATTCTGACCAACAATTTCGGGAGAAACCTCAGTCGCCACTGGTTGAGCCTGAACAGCACTAGCTCTCTTCTTCGCAGCGGCAGCCTGCGATTTTCCCTTCTTATTGGCCATGTCCTCGAATGAGCGCTTCGTTTTGTTGGTGGGTTTTTCGTAGAAATACCGGATATCCCGGTCTTGGGCGAGTATACAAAGTCTATAAAATGGGGGGAGAAAGAGGAAGAGAGTGAGTCCGTCGACGGTGGACGGGACGCACGAGCTCTGCAGAAGGACGGGTTTAAGATTTTGCACGAGGATTTGGTGGGAATTGGAGGCTGTGACTTTTTGCTTTATTTGGTATGTGATTAGGACGAATAGGGATTTTTGGTGTGGTATTTTGGCTTGTTTTTTTGTATTGTTGCGTCCGATTGTTGAAATTTTTCTACCCTAGTTCTGACTTTGAAACAAACGTAGAACAAAGGTCAACTTGTCTTGTTGTTTTCTTTATTCTTTCCTTGTTGCGTTCGTTGTGCATGCGAATATTTTTTCTACAAATCTGTCTGTCTATGAAATTTGTTCTGGAACGCGTGTTTATGCACGCTATGCACACGTTTTTCATTATATATTTTTTCTAATCCACGCTTTCGCTCGCGAATCCCAGCTCAAAGGTTCTCTAGCAATTCTCTGCTTGAAACATCCGGTTTTTACGAGCTCGACTGGCGCCTACATCTACATATCTAAGGCGATGGCCAAGTACATCTCTCTGTCGAACTCCAGAGTCTAAACCGGGATGTTTCGCGCTCATCTGGCGCCCGGGCCGCTGTTCTGAATCCTCCGACTCCCTTCATAATCGTCTATGAAACTTATTCACTGAGTTTATCATCTCACTATTCTCCTCGCTCTTCCTGTCCAGTTCTTATGTCTCCGATTTCCCCTCGCAAAAAAAGTCCGACCTCCAGCCGAACAACAAAGCCTTCTAGACCCGTTTCATGACATCCAGGGATCAACCCGCCCCTCAAAATGCGCCCCGCAAATATTTGATCGCTGTCACTGTCAACCTTCTCCCCTTCAAGGCCGAAAGCATCCTCATAAATCCCCTGCCCCCTTCACCTCCCACATCTCTTCCACCCCTCCAACTTACCTATCACCACCACCGTCACAACACACACGCTCTCTAAAAACATGCACCTCAACCTAACCACCCTCTTCCTCATTCCCTACCTAGTCCTCACCAGCGCCCAAGAAGAAAAAGCCTACCCAGACATATACACCCTCCCCAAACCCGCACACGGAGCTCGCCAACTCAGTCTGGTATCGAACGTCGTGGGAAGCGCAGGAAAAGGCCTAGGAAGCCTATGCAATCTCGTCCCTCAAATCGTCAACGTGCCCGGAGTCGGCGTCCGTCTCTGCCAACAATCATCTCCTTCCTCTGATCCGTCCACCCAAGATGCACCCCAGCTGCAAAATACCTACGATCTCGGAACAGGCGGTCCGATTCCCGCCATGCAACAGATGTGCAAAGCCCTTGATGAGGCGGGTGAAGGACAGGGCGCTCTGGTTCCGTTTTGTAGTTCGTTGGATAATCCTGTTCAGGGACTTAAGGATCTTTGTAGGAAGCTCGGGGATAGGAGGAGCGAGTTTGGGTTATGTGCTGGAGTCGTTGCTTGAGAAAGCCGCCGCTGGGGGGGTTGGAAGGAGGACGAGCGATTTGTTCGTTTGTCGTGTTTGTGGTTGAAATTCTGCTAACTTTTGGAATATAGGTTCATTCCGTTGAGCTGCTGGAAGGTTACGGAAGGAGGGCGATTTAGCGTCGTTGGAGTTACAAGAGCTTTGGAGTTGTTCATTCGTTTGTACGTCTGTTGCCCTTTCCTCCCAAACCCCTTCTAACTGTTACGCAGATTATCCCAGTCTTTACAAGGTCATCCTGTCCTTAGTACGCAAACTACGTCAATGGATATATTGTCATCCTACATTCCATTTCCTCGATACTTAGTTACAAGTACACAATATACCTCTTCGTTCCTTTCGCATAGTTCCATCAAGATGTGCAGCTCAATCCCGATCAACCAAATCCTCCTCCCCACCAAACTTCTCCAACCAACTCACAATACCCCCCTGCATAACATACGATTTGGACGTATGCCCCTCGCCTACCCCAATGAGATAATCCTGGTACCTGTTTGCCGATCAAACTCTCACTCGGTTATCCAGGACGCAGTTTGATCACTTACCACCCCGCACTCCTCGGCCCGCGCCCATTCGACCTATTACAATAAAACACCACCTTCTTCGTATCCTTAAACTTCTCAAAGAAACCCGGTAAATCTTCATAAAATGTCTGCGCAGGCCATTGATGGCTTCCTCTCACATGCCCGCCCTACCGCATCAACAGCACGTTCAGCCCAACCTTGTGCATGAAAGTGTTAGAACGAAAAGGAGCGTACAGAATGATCGTTCCTCCTAACATCAATAACTGCGAAATCCTTCTCAGAAGTGGACGGATTCCGGATGAGAGCGGCTATTTCTTCTGCGGTGATTAGCGTCGCGGGGTATTGTACTTTGGGATAAGCATCCCACCAGTTCTTCAGTGCCGCCGTTGGTGCACCTGATGTGGGAGTAGAGCCCGGTTTGAGTGCATAGATTTGGTATGATGCTAATTTGGTTCAATGTCAGTTAAGTGATCGAGCAAAGGAAGAGGGTGGAGACGTACCGACCCACTCGTTCGCGTCGAAATCGGGCTTTGGACGCTTCGGGGCGGAGGAACAACAACTGCCGCAGGATGTATCTCCAAGTTCAGCATCGAAGTATACGTTGATGTTGCTCTTTGTGTCTACGAAGAGTACCTCTAAATGACTTTCTGGTTAGCACTGAGGAGCGAAAAGGAGAGGACTCGAGAACCTTGAAATCCAGCGTCCTTAAGTATTTTTTCATAAAGCGGCAGCTCGATCGCACCAGCAATGCACACAATGTACGCAGTAAGATCGTTCTTGATATCGTCTGGTAGCTCTTTCTTCGCTACAATCTGCAAGCGCTTCAACATCGTAACCATATTCAGTATCACATATCCAGACGTACATCTGAAACAACGACCCTCCCACCAGGCTTAAGAATCCTAAAACTCTCCTTCAACACATTCGCCTTTCCAGAAAGCGGCAACAAGTTAATAACACAATTGGAAATGATACAATCAACGGAATCAGAAACGATAGGCAGTTCATCGGTGAGCTGAGTCTGAACGAAGGATACTTGGGGCGGTTTGAGGTTTTGTTTCTTTACATTTTTGCGTGCAAGGGCGATCATATCCTTTTACGCAATTAGTTATGGAGTACAAGATGCTTGCGAAGCATCGTACCGCAGACATGTCTAATCCAATTGCTTGTCCTTTAAGACCGACCTTCGTCGCGGATAGTAATACGTCGATTCCGCCTCCTGATCCAAGATCAACAATTACTTCCCCCTAATAAAACTCTCGTTAAAGATTATAAACATATTAGGAAGCATGGATACGCACTTCTTTGATGTGTGCAGTAGCGAGGGGATTGCCACATCCCAAACCTAGCTGAGATTCTACTGGAATCGACTGGAGCTGTTCAGCACTGTAACCAAAGGCTTGAGCGACATTTTTCGCGTCTTTGAGTGAATATGTTAGACTATAGATGCAACGCAATAGCTCAGTAGGCCTCACAAGCTTCCGTGGTCCCGGACTGCGCTTTGTTGCTGTAAGCTTCGTTGATAGCCTGCACAGTAACCTCATCAGTCATTGTAGAAGGCATGGATATCGAATAAGCAGTGATATAGGTGTATTCTAAGAGTCCAGAATATGAAAGAGCGTTCGTGCGGTGGTATAGTCAAGGAAAGAAAGGAAGTGAAGATGGGATGATCAATATCACAAATTTGAATTCGAATTTGATTGTGAGAACATATCAATATCACAAGACTACATAAACCTTAACCCATCTCACAACACCCCCTTCCCATTCTTCTGAGCTCCGAGTCGCTAGACCTTAAAAATAGTAAGACTGTTAGGAGGTGCGACATAAGCCCACTGCCTAACAGCTCCCATAGCTGTCGTCTTGGCTGCAGCAGGAATAACAGCGTTAGGAGTGGTCGGGTTGTTACTAGCTGTGGAAGTTCCGTTGAAGAGGATGAACGTCCCGGTTCCGACTGTAAATGAGGGGTGTATAAATGTAATGATTTCCGGTGAGTTCCCGGTGTTCACTATCTTGAAAATATGGGATGGTGACGTGAAAGAGACACTCCAGAAGAGAACGCCGTTAGGATCAGGGACTGTACTTGGGACATATTGTGTTCCTCGGTTTGTTGAGAAAAGCTGAGGAATCGGGTTGTTAGAGATACATAATTAATCGATAGGTTATATTCTTACTTTCTGAACGTAGAAGCTTGTGGAACGATAAACGTTATTTATGCTGTGTAAAATATATCAGACTGGAAACGTAAAATAATTACTCATAGAACATACTCGAAACTGATTAAACTTGGAGTCTATTGTGATAATCAATTGACATCGATTGGCGAAATATTAATTAAACCATAAAGAGACGTACGAGTTGTGAACCTGCAACATTCTTCACCGAAAACGTCAGATATATTCGTCAAATGCAATATGTATTATGTATATCACTTACGTTGAGTAGAGGGGCATATGCGGCACCAAAGACAATATCGGAGTTGCGTTCCAGGCCAGTCATGAACGCAGCTTCACCAAGAGCACCTGTAAGAAGTTGAATGATAGTCCATGTTGAAGAGACGACAAGAACTAACTTTGCATAGTCGGGAACGTCAGACGATTGTCGTTAGGATCGGAATCGTCAGTTGAAATGCTTGCATATTCTCCCTCCAAATACGTGGTTCCATTTCGCTGTAACGAGCACAATGTCAGTGTGATATAGCAGAAAGCTACCGATTAAAGTGCACATACTTGAAAGCTGTCATAAAATGTGGAGCTTTGGGCAAGCCAACCTACGCGTGCGTGGTCAGATACATAGTGAATCTGTCTTTAGACATGAATTGGCTTGCCTGGAGTCTGAAATAGATGAATATCCCAAGTGGTCGGATCGGGTACTAGGGTTGGGTCATTCGCGCTGGAGGCAGCAATAAACTCTAGTTAAAGGATGCACTCAATGACATTCAAGATGTGTTCGTGGGTAGTTATTTACTTAGCTGGGGGAACTTCTGGCTTAGAATTGTCACGAAGTCGAGCCATCGAGTTAGATATCTATCGTGAATTCGTTAAATCTGATATCCAGGTTTAATCCGAAAACGTACGTGTCCGATGACATGAATTCCTGGAATTGTGTTATAATCCCTTTATCGATGTATCCATTAATGAATGGCTTACCTCACTTCCGACTTCTACGAATGCTAGTTGAAATGCTGCCGCATGCCCCAATGTCGAACGCATAGCACCTACACATGCGCTTAACAAAGATGTTACCTAGAGATGAAGAGTTTACCTTGCGTAGTCGTTGTGGATCCTATGGCAAAGTTTATCTGAAAAGGGTTGTAAATACAGTAACGTTATGACAGAGCTAAGCCAAATACCTGATCAATGGCTTGCTGAATATATGGCCCAAGATCTTCTTCCTCGACGCTATCGCCGCTGAGAGATTGCCCTATCCTTTGCGATGAATTCCAAGTTGAGAAACCGGATAAGCCATTTATTCACCTGCATACACTCCCATTATTGGCTTAGCCTTGATTGCTTCTGCGAAAATTAGAAATTCGTATAACCCAAGGCCGCTAAGAATATTTTATTAGTATATGTATGTTTTATTGCTATGAAAAGCTACTCTGTGTTAACGTAACCCCAGCTACCCATGCGACCTGTTACATGGTAATCTTTTAAGTATTATCTTCATCTCTTGGTGTAGAAGAGCTCACCCGGTCTGTTCACGACGGGACCAACGGTGGCATTCCATTGCCACCTATCTTGAATTGTATTTCCCTATATTGGCATTATTATTTAAGTTCTGCAGTGTAACCGTGTAGAAATAATAACATACCACCTAAACCCACTGTATTATTAGCGAAGTCTATTGGTTCATGAAGAACACAAAGTACATACTAAGTTCTTCCCTCCTGGGAACCTCAAGAAACCAGGTGCGAGCTCTTGTAAAGCTTGAGCTATATCGACCCTCATCCCATTTAATACACTATTAAATGTAGGAGGAAAGAGGGACAACATTGCGAAATGAATAGTCTGTCCTGCTGAAGTCGCACCATCCAGCGTTATACTGAAGAGGTTATTGTTATTCGTCGGCGCTTGAACGGGCCTAAACGAGACGGTAACTTGGAGCCAGGATGTCTGAGCCCCATTAAGAGCCACTGTGGCAGATCCAAGAGAGAGACCTGTAGACGTTTGGAAACCAACGGTGGCGCTACCTTTGAAAGTTGAGGCGGTAGGGAATCGGTAGTAGAAGGACGCTTTGTAAGTGAGTGAAGTATTAACCTTCAACGTACCTAACAGAATATAGATTAGTGATGCTTAGGTAGGCAAAGATTTTCAAAGCGTTGCTAACCAAAGTATCCTTCGTTCCCGAATCCGACGGGAGCAATCTTCCCAGAGGGAAAGTTAACTTCTAGACAGTTCGGAAGAGCAGTTGATACCGGGAGAGGCGCTGCAATAACATTTATTTGAGCACCGCCGATGGAATGCCACCCTGCCAGAGCTTCCGGCGTATCTAAAATAGTGATAATATATGACCATATTCATCATGACGGTTAGAAGGGAGGCGAACTTGGAGTGACTTTCTGGAATGCACGATTTTGTAACACTGTATATGTGTGGATACTTAAGTAACATCGACAAACCAGAGTCGGATGGCTGAGTAAACTTACATTCCGGATACAGCCCTCCATCGCCACTCTGAAGAGGGACCAATAATCAGTGGGTGATGTTCTATAGACACCACTTTTAATGAAGACGAACATGCTATGATGTCATTAGTAAAAATTTAGAAGATATAGGGCAAGATTTTATTTAAGTACTACTTACGTTGACATCCTGTTAGCCGGCATGTAGTTTTAACACCATGCCCGAATGTTGAAGCATCCAAATAACATACCTCCAACGTAATACCCCCTAAATTTCGTCATAATTAAAATTATTAAATTCAATGCTAGATGTACTTACACAAAGTCGTTGGAATGGCTTGTGCAGTGGTCGAGCTCACCGTAACAGTAGCATCCGTCGCATAAACATGATGCAAAAGCACTGACAGAAAGGGTATCAGGACTAGATATCTCAAGGCCATGTTGCGCTTGCTGAACGTGAACAGATAGAATCCTTCAGTTTATACTCCATCACTGGTACCGTCTTTCACGGCAATCCCGAATTGTATTTCAATTTACAGGAACCAATATGTGAATTGCGTTGCACATATGGTATCTTCATGAAACTTGTACATTGTCATGAATGAGCGCGAGCACTCTGGACAAGCGCAATGTACCAGTACACGTGTTAGGCCTGTCACAGTGCGCAGGTATAGAGGCGATAGTCATACATATAGGTGGAATCTCGGCTGAATATGGCTTCCATTCGATGATTATTGTCAGTCTCGACTAGGATCACCAGTAGCTTTCAATTTGATTGATCACTTCCAGTAAGCTGCGGGACAACGAACTGTTTAGTGAGCGGGGGTTCTATTGAGTGCATTTGGAATCATAATTGGCATGTGAGATCATTAAATTAATAAATTTGGGATCAATCAATCAAATCAATTCTAGTTCAATGAGAAATCATTATGAATCATTAGAGTGAAATCAATGACAATTACAAAAGAAATCAATGAGAAATCAATGTGCAATCAATGAGAAATCAATCAAAAATCAGTCAAAAATCAATGGATAACTCGAAATTGTTAGGTACCCAACTACAGGATATACTAAATAGTAGGGTGGTTAACTACATACATACACTTACTTTATCTACTAAACCATGAGTCCTTTTCTAACAAGTAAACTTTTCTCTATATTATACATACCTGGAGAGCGAAATCAATGTTGAAATCAATCACTTGTACTTAGTTTAAATCACATTTCAAAGTGAAATCATTGCTGAAATCAATCCTTTTGGACTTCATAACATTATTGGTACAAGCTTGAAATCAATGCTAAATTTAATGTTATTTTAATACTTGTCTTATATTTATTTTCATCATACATAAATGCACATATTTTGTAAAAAGTATTATATTAGTAATAATGCTACAGCTCAGAAAACATGATTACATGATTTCATTGTTCTAGCATTTTTGAAACTAGTACACCTCTGTGAAGGCTATAGAATTGAATGAAATAATATATGATTTTATTATTTATTTCGCATTTATCACCAATTTGTCTCTCATTGATTTCCCTGTGATATAACATTGATTTTAGTATTTATTTCGCATTTATTACCTATTGATTTCCCATTGATTTCCTTATGTAATAACATTGATTTTAGCATTGATTTCAAGCTTGTACCAATAATGTTATGAAGTCCAAAAGGATTGATTTCAGCAATGATTTCACTTTGAAATGTGATTTAAACTAAGTACAAGTGATTGATTTCAACATTGATTTCGCTCTCCAGGTATGTATAATATAGAGAAAAGTTTACTTGTTAGAAAAGGACTCATGGTTTAGTAGATAAAGTAAGTGTATGTATGTAGTTAACCACCCTACTATTTAGTATATCCTGTAGTTGGGTACCTAACAATTTCGAGTTATCCATTGATTTTTGACTGATTTTTGATTGATTTCTCATTGATTTCTTTTGTAATTGTCATTGATTTCACTCTAATGATTCGTAATGATTTCTCATTGAACTAGAATTGATTTGATTGATTGATCCCAAATTTATTAATTTAATGATCTCACATGCCAATTATGATTCCAAATGCACTCAATAGAACCCCCGCTCACTAAACAGTTCGTTGTCCCGCAGCTTACCGGAAGTGATCAATCAAATTGAAAGCCACGACTCCTAGGATGCGTTGATTAAGACATATATTTCATGCTCTACAGTGCCTAGTTCTGCCCTCGTGAACTGTCGAACTCGTTGTTTGTTGATGCCTCAGTACGAACCGCTTACTTTGATGCGGTGACATGATATATGAAGCACCAATAGCCGTTCTGATAGAGCGGGAGTTTAAGCTTTGCCACGGAAGAACAACGTTTTCAACTTTAAAATAGATCTTAAACCCATAAGCTCGCCGGTAAATGAGTCAGGTGAAGATTTGGTGCATGGAGAAAATCCTTTAAACGTGCCTTAAGCTTAATAGGTTTTCGTAGACTCTGGTCTAAGGTACCTTTCAGAGTCCTTCGTCCAACCTTCATAACGCTTTCGCCATCAGGCAGTCACAGTGTCAGCACAGTAGTTAGCAGTGAGCATGCTCATTGCCAACACAGACCTTAATGCATGTTGAGTTGTATCTTTTAATTTGCGATTTGGTAACGTAGTAAACTTACAGGCTATTCAGTTGCACGAATATTCGAGCTTAGTAGAGCTTACACAGATTCTAGAGACTCGAACAGCGTCAGGGTCCAAAATGGATTGAATTGGCAGTGACTATCCCGAGGCAATGCTTCAAAATTTATGAAATGTCATAAGTTGGCAGGCAAGGGTGCATGGATAAGCTTATCAAAATTAAATATATGTAGCAGTTTACATTCTAAAGTCTGATGACAGTAATGCTGTTAGGTGGTGCAGTGTAAGACCATTGAGTGACAGATGTCGTAAAGGAAGTAGGTTTAGCAGCTGCAGGAATAGCAGCACTTGGGGTAGATGGGTTGTTACTGGTTGAACCAGTCGCATTGTATACAACGACCGTGCCAGAAAGAACCGAAAATGAGGGATGGACGAAAGTGATCACTTCTTGATTCCCCCCAGTATTCACAATTTTAAATATACGCGTTGGACTAGCTATGACGCTCCAAAACACTGATCCATTTGGGTCAGGTATCGGTGTTGTCGGGAAACGTTGAGTTCCTCGGTTGGTGGAGAAAAGCTAGTATTGCATGTTAACAGTGAATATTTGTACAAGATGAGGTGGTTACACTTACACTTTGTACGTAGTAACTTGTCGAAAGATAAACGTTCAAGGAGCTATAAAAAATCCATAAAATAGTGGAATCATCGTATTATGGTAGACGTACTCAAAACTTATTAGACTTGGTGTCTAATTGTTATGTTCCGTGTAATAATCATCAACATGCCTATCAGCGATTAAAAAGAGAACAGGAACGTACGAGCTGAGAAGCTGCAACATTCTGCAGCAACGAAAAATCAATACATATATTATATGCGGATGGTTGAACATACGTTTAAAAGAGGAGCATATGAAGCTCCAAAAACAATATCTGAATTTCGATCGAGACCTGTCATAAATGCAGCCTCTCCCAAAGAACCTAAATGGCAAAGTCAGACTATCTTCGACACAGTGTGATGGCGGCAGAAGCAAACTTTGCATATTTGGGAAGGGTAGAATATCGCTAGAGTTAGAATCATCCGTTGATACACTTGCATATTCTCCTTCCAAATAGGTTGTGCCATTGCGCTAGTTGTATTTGAGTCTCAGAAAGAAAACCCGCAATACTTATATGACATACTTGGAAGCTATCATAGAACGTAGAACTTTGAGCTAGCCAGCCTACGATCGTGGTGTCAGATTTATGCGAGGTCCGCATTGTTAAGATTACCTACCGGATGTTTGAAATAGATGAATATCCCAGTTAGTTGGGTCAGGGGCCAGCGTGGGGTTGTTTACATTTGAAGCAGCAATGAATCCTATACGGAATATGCCATTTAGCTCGATCTGAGGTCGGAACTTGGGTGCACAGAAACCCACGCAGCTGGGGGAAATTTTGACTCAGGATAGCTACGAAATCTTGCCAGCGTGTTGTATAACTAAGTATTATAATGCTTGTAAGCCTTGATGTTAATTATGAGGAGTATTCGCTAACGCACGTATCGGAAGACATGAATTCCTTGGAATGTTATCAAAGCATATTCGCAAGCCTCATAAGAATAAAATAATACCTCGCTGCCTACTTCTACATACTGTAGTGCAAATGCAGCGGGATGTCCGAGCTGCGAACGCTGTAAGCCTGCGATGTACTTATAAGTTTCTCGAGCGAGAGGGATATTACGATGATTTACCCTGCGGTGTTGCAGTGCTTCCGATGACAAAATTTATCTGCAACACAACATGGATCATGAATAGTGAAATAGGGACGGGGGACCCATGACATACTTGATCGATTGCTTGCTGAATGTATGGTAGAAGGTCTTCTTCTTCGACAGTATCACCGTTGAGAGAAAGGCCTGATAGTAACTGAAGTTCGTTATAACACACCGGCACTGTGCAGTTTCACATACCTGCATATACTCCCATGATCGGTTGAGCACCAATAGCCTCCGCGAATGTTAAAAATTCAAATAGTCCCACACCGCTGCATATAGATAGTTAGCAATCGAATATCATACTATGTCAATTGATAATGAAGTATCACTCGGTGTTCACGTATCCCCAGCTACCTTTACGACCTTCAAGTTGTGGTACTTGTAAAGTGATTTTCTGTTATAAGAGTGGATGGGCTTACCTGGCCTATTGATGAGCGGTCCGACTGTCGCATTCCACTGCCACCTATCTTGAATTGTATTTCCCTGTGACCACGTTGTCATCAGACGTTCAATATTTAGGAAAAGAAAGATCTTACAACCTAACGCAAAGTCAATGACATTACAAAGAGTGTCATTCAAGACACGTACCAAGTTCTTTCCTCCTGGGAACCTTAAAAACCCAGGTTGAAGATTTGCAATGGCCTGTCCTAAATCGGCTCTCATACCATTTGATACGCCACGAAAAGTATTAGGGAACAGAGAAAACATGGCAAAGTGGATAGTTTGCCCCGCAGCGGCCGATCCACTCAGTGTGACACTGAAGAGGTTGTTATTATTGAATGGTGCTTGTGCCGCCCTAAACGTGAAGATGACTTGTAGCCATGTAGTCTGTGTTCCACTGATGGGTACTGAAGCAGAGCCCAAGGAAAGACCTGTAGATGTTTGAAATCCAACGACAGCATTACCTTTGAAGGAAGAGGATGTAGGGAAGCGGTAATAAAAGAAAGCTGAATATGTCACAGTGGTGTCCACCTTCATAGTATCTGAAAGCATAGAGCTTTAATTAAGTACGATCACACAAGTTGAAACACTCACTAAAGTATCCCACATTTCCAAATCCCACAGGTGCGATCTTCCCGTTAGGGACCACAAGTTCCAGACAATTCGGTAAAGCAGTAGAAAGTGGGGTAGGGTCGGCGATGACTCTTATCTGACCTCCTCCAATGGATTGCCACCCAGCAAGTGCTTCGGTGGTATCTTTAAGACAAATAATTAGAATTCGTTATTCCTGAGCACTAAATGACTCAGGGATACTTGGAGTAACTTGCTGAAATGCACGGTTTTGCAATACTTGAACGAAGTTAGTATTTTCTCGCCGTGGGAACGTAAAATGATGTAAGTACATACGTTCGGCATAAAGTCCGCCATCTATGGCCTGCCCACAAAGGCAAGTAAGTGAACAAAGTTTTAATCATCATTATATTACTTACATGCTGCGAGCAGGTCGGTAAGCTAATAGAAATAATTATAGATAATCCAACTGCTTACATTTACATCCTGTCAGCAATGTAATATTATTTAAAACAATTAGCGTCGATTTCATAAATAGCTTACTTCAAGGGTCACTCCCCCTGATGTTATTTCAGTAGTGAATAACACAGCAGAAAACAAGGCTTTACATTACTTACATAACGTCGTAGGAATGGGTACTCCAGAAGTGGAAGTCACGGTGACCGTGGTTGTGGTTGCGTGAACGATAACGAACAACGCCGAGAAGGCAGTGAGCGTAGGGATGATCATTTGAAAAAATCACAACTTGTTATACGAGACTTAACTTCTTTTTATACTCGAGTTCTAACAAATTTTCTCATGAAAAATCTATACATAACTCATTATACAGGAACGAACTGACAGGAACGTTTCGACGAATCCTTCAAGCACGACAGTGCCAATGTGAACGGCGAGAAGCGAGAACTGTTTGAACAAAGGCGTAGCAAAATCCATATGCTAGCACTGTCATGCGCGGGTAATGAGGTCGTAAATATATATAGTCCCCTTCTTTAGTGATTAAGGGATGTTTGGAAGTTATTGGTACCCTAATCCCGACGCGTCACTGCTATAAAATGCCCGCACCTTGAAGGTAACTGTGAGGGTAGTCGTGAATTTACTCCTGTGGTATTTGGATTTCTGTGAACGTTGCTTTCTCAAATAGAACACATTTCATGTCTTACGATTTCAATGTACCTAGTCTTCCATAACCATTCCGCTGGAAAATACAAGCATCAAGATTATATTTGGTACTCGAAAGTTGATGGTGATATTCTGCCATCATAACGCAAATCAGCTGCCTCATCGAGTTCCATTTATGTTCCCATCACCTTTTCGAACAAAAGTATAGTCATTATCACCTTTTAGTAGTTATGCAGGTTACACAGAGAGATACTTCCCAACAATTGCTATTAAAACCAGTGTTTATATATCCTTAATATATGTGATCGGATTCGTCATTCGGATACATGTGAATCATTAAGGCACCTTTAGTCCTGCCGAACAATTCTATGTTAAAATGAATAGCATTGCTTGTGTTAAGGCACGTAGAAGAAATATATGGCTCTGGAGTTGCCCTTCAAACTGCATTGTGATCAAGAACCATACGATGACAGCGGATGTGCAATAAGCCGCTAAGTCTGTACACGGACTGAAGCTGAAGCCGTGTAATAACTAATTTGTTGCATACAGGGCGAGTCAAGTAGAAGTAGCCTGGAATGTTTCAACTTATGCCAGTTGGAGCGTTGTCCGAAACTATGTTATTTAACGTGTCCAAAACTGAAGGTAATAAATACATTTGTCTGTAAATTTGGGTAACCAAGAAATTTGCAAGAAAGTCCTTTCTATTTCTCGGAACCGGAACCGGTGAAGTAGTGGCCGATGGTCCGGATTAACGCCCTCAGGATTCAGACTCAATTTCTGACACCTATCCTGGCCCTGGGCTTGTGCTACACCAGGGTCATTCTTAAAGCATTGACCCGTCCCATTCTCCGGCGTCACCCACTCGCAATGTTGTTCATAAATGGATTATAGGTCTAAGGTTGCAGGTGTTAGGGATGTTAGGGAGGCTTTCTTCGAATTTCTCCGGGTGTCATATACGGTACTCCGATAATTGAATTGATGCAACTCAAATCAGCTGGTCATCTGCACAATGGAAATGTCAGATGTATGGGATAGGTGACCTTTTCTTGGATATACAGTGTGTTCTAATTGTCATTTAAACAGATATTTATGATGGTAATGATCATAAGAGCCTCGTTGTCCAACGTGGATTTATTCCACGAGGTCAACTATCAGGCACGAGAAACGCTCCAATGGCTTCAAGTAGGACATATTACAATTGCAGCGGCATAATAAAGTTTTTCGTAAAATATAATATATAACTGTTCACTAACAATAGCTGGCCCTTCCATACTTTCTCTAGAATTATCTAACCTTTTGTTCTTCTCTGCTCTCCATTCAAATAATAACTTACAGCCTAATCATAAAACTAAACATCCGCCCCAGCTCTTCCGTTGTGAGCAAGCGTAAGCACAAGTCTCATATCAGATTTGATGTTTTTTATATTTTTTAGTGATTACCGTTAGTTGGAAGGTCTTGGAAGGGAGTTAGGGATAAAGGTTGAATTTTATAAATAGATGTGTGGTTAGAATGCAGTTGAACTTGAGACCATCAGGGAAAAGTACTGAAGAGGAAGATACTCGGTTGCAAGGATGGATTTGACAGATAAATTCGAGTTGGGAAGACGTCCGTCTATCCCTCCAGGATCCTAGCGAGTTGTAAGGGGAAGTGAAGGGGATAGCAACTCGAATTCAAGGAGGGTATTTACGCGTACATATGCAGAACTACATGTGGATAACTTGTAAATATGAAACTGATATTCTTTATCGTTTTTTCAAATTTTATTGTTTTAGAAGATACACATGTCACATGATAATCGCGAAACAGCAAGTAAACGTGACACAGTGTGACACAACGCGAACGATCCCTGATCGTCGTCGATCGGTTCATCCTAACCACCACCGCCGTTCTCAGCGCCTGGTGAAGCGCCCCGCCGTCTGACTCGACCCGCCATCGGCGCTGTCATCTCCCTCTGACTCGGTATCTCACTCTCCCAGGTTAGACCTCACACAATCAACGAGGCATTACCATACTCGTCTACCTAGGCTTCAGGACCAGAACAATGCCCTTCTCGCATTCACTCCTCATTCTGTATATAACACACTCTTCTTCGTAATTGACTTGTACTGGACGACTGAACGAATACTCGACGAACGACCTGTTTTTATTCATAACTTATCTGCGTAGCTAAAGAACGAATTGAACCAGAAGAAGAAAAAGATATGCCTCCAGGAACACCATTCAACGCATTCACACCACCCTACCGAATCCGCATAGACGAGTTCACCACTCTCCCACCAGATGCCCCTCAACCCCTCCTCCACCTCCTTACGCACGCACATTCAGACCACACTCTTGGGCTAGCGGCAAAGTCCTTCGGGTACCCCGTCATCTGCTCGGCGGATACCAAAGAGATGCTCCTCCGTCACGAAGTATACAAGGAGCGCGAGCTCCTTGAGAACGGTGACCGTGCGGAGAAGGTGCGCACGTATGGGCATTTGAAAGTTGGCTTAGGGGAAGGGGATGAAGAGGGGGGAGGGATTAAGCGGGATTTGTTGAGGACTATTCCTGTTATGCAGCCTATGAGGATTAGGTTGAATAAGGAGGAAGAGGTGGTTGTTGTTGCTTTTGATGCGAATCATTGTCCTGGGGCTGTTATGTTCGTTTTCTCTACTTTTCTTTGTTGTTGGTTCTGACTTGGATTACTAGGTATCTTATAGAAGGCCCTCGCGGGGCAATTCTACACACAGGAGACATCCGCATCGAACCCTGGTTCTTAGACTCACTCAAACGTAACCCTTACCTCCAACCATATCTCTACCCCGACACCACCTCCCCCACACAAACCATCTCCAAAACCCTCGAAGCGATATACCTAGACACAGCCAGTGTATTCACAACATTCTCTGTACCCACCAAGGTACCCTCCTCCTTCCCTAACGTGAAGAATAGCACTGATATAGATGATGTAGGAAGAAGCAACGGATGGATTAATAGAGCTTATGCGGATGTATCCGCCTGATACGCATTTCTTTTTGAATTGCTGGACGTGGGGGTATGAGGATATTATGAAGGGTGTTGCGAGGGCGTTTCAGAGTATGGTGCGTTTTCTTCTATCCTTCTCTCTTCCCTCCCCCCTCCCCTACTTTCTCATCCCCCTCACTGACGCACCCCACAGATCCACGTAGACAGGTACAAACATACCATCCTCTCCCGCCTCTCAGACCCCTTCCTGCGGAGCATCATAACCCGCGACGGCGCGAGCACGCGCTTTCACGCGTGCGAGCGGTTCGGGAGATGTGATGCCGTTGATGTCGATTGTGATTCCCCCGACGAAGACTCTGGGGTTCCGGACTTGAATAAGACGGGGCACAATACGAGTAAAGCGGGGCATAGGACTACAAGTAAAACAGGTGCAAGAGTTGTATACGTCAACCCTGTAATCATGGGCTCTGCATCGTGGAAGTTGTATCTGAAAGAGACGAGGGGGGTTCTGGAGGGTGGTAAAGAGGCGGTTGATTCTCTCGTACGTCCCCTTCTTATGTTACCTTTTCACTGCTTGTATGCTGATATAGCGTAGTTGGTCCCACTTAGTCGGCATTCACCATTACCAGAACTACAATCCCTCGTCTCACTATTTCGACCGAAACGAATTGTACCGAATACGTTGGATCCGGGGCTGATGGGACTCGACTGGGCGGCGATAGATCGGGTTTTTGAACCTTTTTTACATCCTTCCTTCTCTACCTCCCTACCCACCACCTCCAGGAATGCACGTACACCCCCCTCAGATACATGGAACTCATTCCTCTCCCCATTCGGGTTCACTAAACCCTCTTGGGACCTCACACTCCTCAATGTTCTAAACAAAATGAACATGGATGAAGATAAAGATACGGCGATTAAGAATCTCGTTGGGGACGACCTGGGTGTTAAGAAGCTTGTTGAACGCTGGGCGGATGGTGCGAGGATGGGGAGGAAGGTTAAAGTTCTTAGAGAGTGGTTAGGGTTGGACCCCATGGACGGGTTGTCGTCTCCTTTCAATGTCGCGTCTGCAGTAGCTTCAAGTTCGGCGAAGCCTCAAACATGGACTGCAAACACAAACATCACAAGTAAAAACAACAACTGGACGGATACAGAACGATACCCTAACCACCCGTCCCAAGCTAGCTTTAGTCAACCTAGCGAGGGGGAGGATACGGATGACGATGAAGACGATGAGCGCGGGCGGACTGCGCATTTGTTGTTTGCTGGTACGCAGGATATGGGGAGGTGGTGGGGTGGGTCTGGTGAGAGTGTTGAGGGGGAGGGGAGTCTGGTGGTGAAAGATGCCAAGTCGCCTTTACGGGCTCCGGCTCCGGAGTCGCCGAATGTGAATGTGAATATACCGCGCAGGTGGATGGGGCAGTTTACGCCTGTTTCGTCTCCGCTGTTTGCGGCGGGGAGGGTGCGGGACGAGACAAGGACGCCGTGGATGAAGAAGGTGTCTCCTGAAGATCCCAGTACTTCCGTCTCGTCTCCCTTGTTTGCAAGGGGGAGAGAAGTAGAGGAGATGCAGACGAGGACGCCGTGGATGAAGGTGTCTCCTATGGTTCCTAGTACGCCTGGGAGAGGCGCTGAGAGGCTGAGGCTCGGAGCTTCTGAGAGCGTGTCGCCTGCTATGGGGAGGAAGGAGAAAGGGTCGAAGATGCCTCTGCGTTCGCCTGTGGCTGTGGGGAACCCGAAGATGTCTCTGCGTTCACCTGTGGTCGTTGGAAAGTCACCGAAGAAGAGGAATGTTCCTCCGATTCAGATGTTTCCTTTGTGTGATGTGGATACTCCCTTGGGTCGAGTGTCGCTCCAGGGCAAGAGGCGCACGGAGCTTGGTGAACTCTCGCCCGTGCGAGAGAGGAAGAAGGTGATGACCCTTGGTGAAATCTCGCCTGTGCGAGACGGAGATAGGACTCGCGACAAGAAGATTACTACACCTCTTGGCGAGGCCCCATTTGCTATGAAGGACAGACATAGGATTCAGGACATGAAGTTTACGACACCTCTTGGTGAGGTCCCATCTATCCAGCAAGGGGGAGCTACGAGGGACGGAAGTAGGATCCCAGACAAGAGAGCTTCGAACAGCGCGCAAGGGATCCAGAACGAGAGTACGGGTCCGGGGCTCAGTTTAGCATCTCCCATCTGTCTACTTTCATCCTCACCCGCGGAAGAGATGGGATTGTTCTCTAGGAATGGAACACCTTTGAAAGGTGGGAGTGCGAAGAAGACGGGGAAGGAGCGCGCGGGGGTTCTTTCTGCGCACCCACATCCTCTCTCGCACACTCGTCATCGCGCTCGAGATGTAGATGAGGTTTCGCCATCTCAGGAATTGACGTTGTCTCCTGCCTCACCTTTGGTTGAGGTGTACAATGGTCTTCCACGGCCATCTCGGCAGGGTGTTTCTGCGGACCATGGACAACTTCTTAAACGGAACTGCGGGCATCAGGAGCTGCAGAACTTCGATCCTCAGAGACCCGTCAAGAGGGCGAGGGTTGGTCTAGAAGTGGGAACGTCTAATGGTGCCGTTTCTATGCCCATGAAGAGGGCTGGAATAGACTCTGCCGTAGGAACATCTGACAATACCGTTCTGAGACCTACGAAGAGGGCCAAGATAGACTTAGATGTAGCAACCTCTGACAACGTTGTTCCTAAGGCCTCTGGTGATGGATCAATGGCTATGACACGCTCGTCCAAGCCACAGACTAGTACCACCTCAAAAAAGCAAGCCCGAATGCCGACTCTATACACCACCGTGTCTGCCAATTCAGTTACGCGCACCACGGGTGCTTCTCCTGCAGAGTTGTGCCTGCAACGCATCCAAGTCGGTGAGCGGCTGGCAAAGGCGCTTCAAGGCCGCGTTGTCCCCACCTACCCTGCGAGGAGAGAGAAACTGTATGCTACCTATTACAGGCTTAAAGCGAAGGAACAGTACGCTGCTATGGGTGTTGTTGTACATTCGTGTTTACCAACCGAGCTTGAGCGGGGACAGGGGAAGGAGGACCCGGGGGACTCCCAGGTGTCGTTTTGCACGGTTGATGATGACGATCATGCCGGGGTTGACTGGGATCGGAGCAGACGAATCGCGGAGACAGTTAGGCACGACCTTGAGAATGGTCGGGCGCCGACGTTCCCGAGTTTGGTATGTCTTGAGAGTCAGAGTCAGAGCCAGAGTGAGACGCTCTATTCGGAGTGTTGACGCTAATGTAGACAGATGGAAGGAGATAAATTATTTGTTATGTATGCGACAAGTATATGGAATCACGAATGATGGGTACGTCAATGTATAGTATGTGAGATAAAAATCTTGTAGGATCATTCAGTAACATTAGTAGTACGGAGCACTGAAGCTTACCCTTACGACCGTAATCATTTTGAATGTAACCCGTCGGGTAAGAGGCGTTCTCGTAGTGCTAGTATTAAGGAACGATTTCAAACGCGTAACGGAAGCGTCGTGTAAGAAGGATGAGACCGAAGAACCGAATTTCCTAGTGAGTAAAGTACTAGGCTGCACTTTGAGTGATGAACAATCCATCTATCCATTTGATTCATAAATCAAAGCGCTAATAAAAACTGCGTGAGTATAGCGTTTAGTATGAGTTCACAGCCTTCTTGTTGGGGAAAGTCACTTACCTTTCAGTTTGTCTGCAACATATTCTTTCTTGGAACTAATCTCTGACATATCTATACCGCAGATAGCTAGTCTCCTTTACACCACCAACATGTGGTTTTTGTGGCAGAGTTTTATCGTTGACAGATCCCGTGATTCAACGAGGCGTAGTGAATCAGTGCCGTAATGTGGGCTTGGACATCGCCTTGATCATTTACGCGATCAGCTGACGACTGTTCAGCATTGAACGGAGCAAATGTGTATGTCGGTGGTGTGAACAAATGCGTATTAACAATCAGTACCTTGGCGGCTGTAGGAAACAAAATGAAGGTACAGAAAACTTATCATGTATCATGATAATCATCATGCGGCGTCCGATGGAAAATGGAGCAGGTAACAAGTATGACTTGGAGTCGAAAAACAAAGTGCCACCGAGATGGCGTGAATTTACTGCCAAGGAGAACTTGCGTAGAACCAACCCCCCATTATCCATCACGTCAAGTGCCTGGAAAAAGTATGGACAAAAACTGGTAATCGTTTTTTTTTTTGAAAACGATAAACCTATGACGCATTGAAATAGATTCTTAGACTTGGCAGCGCTGCCAATCAACGCCAAACATTCTGACGGACAGATAGCAGACGGCCTGATTCAAAGTTGCCGATGAGACTCTAAGTCAAAAGTTGAACAACGACCATACTTCCTCTAGCTCGTCCGTTAAAACATGGAATTAAAGAGCTCAGTCTGCTTCAAGCTTCAAGCCGATTCAAATTTTGTTAGTCTTCAATACACAGACTCGGCAACGACACAAAGTGACATATAAAAATGATTTTGGAATTCTAAAAGAGAGTAAAAAAAACGAACAAGGACGAACAAGGCTTATGGATTAGAATAATGCCAAGGTGAGTGGATTTAACTGGAAGTGGAAGATTGGTGGAAGTGGAACCGTAGAAGAGATTCAAGAGAATGCTGCCGCTGTTTGCTTAAAGTTGTATTTGATGCTGTTGGTCCACTAATGTTTGGATTTATTTATCAATAACCTTGCTGACAAGCATGCGTCAACCCGGCGCTTCCGACTAACTGCTTGACTACTGCCAACATCTTGCCAACGTCCATCAACCAACTATTCAAACATTAGTGTTTCACTACTTTGTTTGATATATATTAAATACATGAACTGGAAGAATGCACAGCCCTGGTTTACAAGAAGGTTTCTCTTAAACGCTTGTCTGGGCAAACCAAACAATCCCAAAAAAATTCACTTCGAGTTAGTAGTGATGTGTCCAAGATGTGTCTTTTCTTCACTCGTTTGAAATACTATAACTAACATCTCATTCACGAACTAGGGATATCAATGTCATCTCTTTCGAATTTAAATATGTATCAAATATATATGTTAGTTAACATAACTGGTTGAAGCTGGAATAGGAGGTGTAGTCGTTGGTACCGGCGAGTAGATACTTGAGCTTTGTCTGCTATTTCGTCAACAACATTGTTTGAAAGGGGTCTATGGAATAACTTACGTCCAGGTTATGGTGCTGGTGCTCTCCACGAGATATGGCGACTGGTCAACAACTACGTGATATATCTTCTCCGCTGTTAACACTGGAGCAGCGCTAGTCGCACTGTCTGTTGATTGCTATATTCGTGTCAGTGATAATCGACTAGCGTTCACGACTACACTCACTGCATAGGCCGCAAGCACAATGCTGGAGAGGCATACAATGGAACGAAGTAGCATATTGGAGATCCTATGAGGGGTAGTATGCTTCGATGAGAAGTGAACAAGCTCACAAGGAATCTTTATAAGAGGTTCCTAAGGTTTGTTCAGTGATATAAATATTTGCCCGCCACTCCTAATGCAGCAGATGCGACTGTTCGCGAGAAATTAAGGAGTTTGACGGGGAGCTTCCATCCATCTCGTAAGTTATCACTTTCATTGTTCCTGAAGTTCGGGCTGAAACTAAGCAGAGATCAGAGCCCAAACCTGTGTCCGGGGTCCTGCTCACCCACTATTTCGCTTCTTAATACACATATGACAGCAATTGACGCTCTTCATTTCTCAGGACTTCAGATCTCTACTCAAATTTAATTTTGCGGAACACAGTTGCACCGGCCAGAGCATACTTGTTTGAGGCACAAAATCCAATTTCGTACTATGCTCCATGTGTTTTTGTCTACCAAGTTAGAGATCATATGAGGCACATATTCAGCTACTGCTATGATCAATCGTTTCATGATCTTGAGGTGTCAAATATTCCCATAGTTATGGTACAACTGTGGGTTTAGCTGAAGTATAAGAGCAGGAGAGATTTCTTGCACCGCTCTTCAGAACCGTAACCTATCGAGGCAAATGGGTTCTATAGCTATATTTCTCTTTTCTGCTCTGCCTTTAGCAGCTTTCGCTTCTATAGGACCGTCTGCTAATCTTTACGTTGGAAACAATAACATCTCTCCAGATGGCTTCAGTCGATCGTAAGTGTAACTTCCTTAACGTTGCATTTGTGCCCTTTATTAATATGAAAACTATCAGTGCTGTACTAGCAGGTTCTTCGGCCAGTTCATTGGGTTTTCCGGGACCTTTGATTGTAGGAAATAAGGTTCTGAGATATTATCTTTGTCTGGCTGTTTTTGAATACTAAGGCGTCATGCTCCAGGGGAATACATTTCGTCTCAATGTAATTGATCAGCTTACCGACACTACCATGTTGAGGGGTACAAGTATTGTGAGCCTTCACTTTCCCATTTTCTCACCAATCTAATACCTCTTCTAGCATTGGCACGGTCTCTTCCAAGAAGGCACCAGCTGGGCCGACGGTCCAGTTGGGGTGACTCAATGCCCTATTGCACCTGGCCATTCCTTCTTATATCAGTTCTCTGTACCTGATCAAGCCGGAACATTTTGGTATCATTCCCACTACTGTACGCTAGTTTCTCCTTTTTATGTATCAGTCACGCCTAATTCATGTCATTTCAGCAACCCAATATTGTGATGGTCTTAGAGGTGCTCTTGTCGTGTATGACCGGTTTAATGATCCCCACAGAGGACGGTAGGTGGAGTTACTCTTGTATCGGCAAACCGCCAATGACAAAGCCTGTTTGTTTTAGATATTTGATTGACGATGGTAAGATAATTTATTGCCTTCTATATGATTTTCTACTCACTGTGAAGTTCAGAATCGACTATTATCACATTGGCGGATTGGTTCGTACTGAATTGCTTATATTTTCTTTCGTTTGCATTGATTCCATCCTCACTTTAGGTATCATACACCAGCTCCGTCTGCAGGCTTGGTTCCCACTGCTGACGCTATTCTCATCAATGGGAAGGGTCGCTATCCAGGCGGGCCAACTTCTCCTCTGACTGTTATAAGGGTTATTCCATTCGTTCGCTACCGATTCCGTCTTGTGTCCATTTCTTGCGATCCGAACTTTACGTTTTCAATTGACGGACACACATTAGTGAGTGCTTCTAAATCTTTGTTCCTTCATATAACTAACGCCCTCGCAGCAAGTTATTGAAGTAGACGGTGTTAGCGTTCAGCCTGTCACCGTCGATTCAATTCAAATTTTTGCCGGCCAACGCTACTCGTTTGTCCTCAACCCAAACCAAAGAATTGGAAACTACTGGATTCGTTCTCAGCCCAACATTGGCCCGCAAGGCTTTGACGGGGGTATCAACTCAGCAATTCTTCGTTACATCGGTGCTCCTAATCAAGACCCCACAACCAGTCAAACGACGAGTACAAATCCCCTCCTCGAAACGAGCTTGCATCCTCTTTCAAACCCTGGCGCCCCGGGAACTCCAGTTCAAGGAGGTGCCGATGTGGCGCTCAACCTTAATGTTGCTTTCAGCTTTACAGATCTCAAATTTACCGTAAACGGAGCAACCTTCAATCCTCCCTCAGTTCCCGTTTTGCTTCAGATTTTAAGTGGCGCCCAAACAGCGCAGGATTTGCTCCCACCGGGAAGTGTCTACGTACTTCCACCGAATAAAGTTATCGAATTATCATTCCCAGGAGGAGCTGTTGGTAGTCCTGTAAGCGTAACCCCATATTTTCGTAAACGCCCACTTACATTTGCGTCAAAAGCATCCAATCCATTTGCATGGGGTAAGGCTTTCAAACTCGACATCAATTATACTTGTATTAACCCGACACTTACAGCACACCTTTGATGTTGTAAGAAGTGCTGGAAGTTCAACCTACAATTATGCAAACCCAGTTCGACGTGATGTCGTTAGCATTGGCAACGCTGGTGATAACGTCACCATTCGATTCGCTACTGATAATGCTGGTCCATGGATTCTTCATTGGTAAGTCGTGGAGTTGGGCCTCTGTTTACACGAAATGTCTAATCTGCTTGACGTTTAGTCACATCGATTGGCATCTTGAGATGTACGTGAATCATTCTTATGCATATTTCAAATATAATTAAATATGATTTGTCATTAGAGGATTGGCGGTCGTATTCGCTGAAGACGTGGCTACAATCTCACAGGGAAACCCCCCTGGTACGTTTATTCCTGATGTTTAAGATTGTTTGGATATAACTTTTCTTCAGATGCTTGGGATCAACTGTGCCCTACCTACGATGCGCTTCCTCCTGGGACCTAAACATACTTGCCGGACACCGCGTGATTTATGTTTGCACTGTCATACGGTGCATCAATGTGAAAGTGACGAAATGGAGGAAAGTAGAAAGGGGCTTTGGATTTCACTACGCATAATACTATAAATTATTCAATTACGTTCTCGTATAAGAATGCATTGTACTAACTTATAAGGATGATAAGACTGAAACTTGAGCGACGAGGCAGCCCTGATTTACGTAAGTAGTTAGGATGAAGTTCAGAAAAGAACACTAGACGTTGCATTTTCTATGAAATTTATGACCAGAATTGAGATGAAGTGGTCAGGTTGTACCGGTTACCGACCACTGGCAATAGGAAATTGGAGTACAAACGTGTAAAATAGGTACCGATACATACTGAGTACACCACAATACCTTTTGGAGAAGAACCTGGCATGGATTTAAACTTTATGGTGGAGGTAAATCAACTACTCGGCCATTAACTTATAGAAGAATGGCTATCTTCTAAACTGGAAAATACACGAAACCCTAATATGGTTACTTAAGATAAACTCTGGAGAAGGTTTCACCGGTTCAGGTCCCGATGACCTCAAGTTTAATCAACTTGATTCTAAGAAAGACATACCAAACATTGAATAATCCTGATTCCTAATAAAAGTGACTCACCCAACTGTGAGGTTTCCGAATTAAAGCGAGAGGGTTACGCTTTGACAGGGGAAACACACAAGTTAGAAGAAGAGAGTTGATTGAGTTGGAGACTTAAGAAACTTAGAATGCGTGTCTAGTGTCTCGTATTTCAAAACTCCAAGGTACAGGGTCTATTACTGGGTTCATATACGTATTTACGAGAAGATAACGAGTCAGAAATTATAGTGCCATCACATACAAATATGATTATGAAGAAACAATTGGTGGGATCAATCTAAAAATCAATATCAACTTCGATTCCAAGTTCCTTCCCGAGGTCTTGCATTTGGTTCATCAGGGATCTGTATTTTGTTTCTTCTGTATTCCCCACGAGTTTGATATATGATAAAGAGGCGTTTTTTCTGTGATCGCTCGTGCTGGAGATTGATGATCTAGAGTGCATCAAATCCATCAATAAAGGAATGGTGGTGCTGCTATCCACATCTGACCAAAAGTCTAACACTAGTCTTCGCAGAGAGGGAAGTAATAGTTCTTTATCTGAACTATCTTCTGGACGGCATGTCAGCTTTGTGAGGAAGCGATCAAAATGGTTTGGTTCAAGACATATGATCAGCTCTTCAACATCCCGAAGTTCTTCGGTTATTTCAAGAATGAAGTACGAAGAATTCATGTATAACTCGAGGCGTTTTATAACACATTTTGACATTCGAATGATAGTCAAGAGAGAGCGAAGTTCGGTGATGTCTGCATGAATACTAATGTTATTAAGGCGCGGAACACATATCATAGGTAGGCAGTCTTCTTCGCCAACATTGAAAATGGTCTTCTCCATATTAAGCGTGTGTAATGAAGGAAGCAATATCGTCGGTGCTCCAGAAGAAATAATGATCCAATTGCTATCCCATACCAATTTCTCTAATAATGGCATAGCATGTAGTGCGGAGTAAAATATATCTTCACAATCGATATTGCACCGTCTGAGTATGAGCTCTCGCATGCTTCTCCAAGGAAAATCTTTAATTCCAGGGAATTTCACCTGGTATAAAGAAAGTGTATCGAGTGCAACTGCAGCTGTAAAAAGAGTAAAGGGCCATGGGTTCATGTAGCTCCTTGTCTCTCCGACTACCCACTCACAATCCACCATCAGTTTGCGGAGCTTTGGAAGGCCTTTATTTTCAATCATACGTTTCATAGTTGTTTCTTCAGCTACCATGATGAGGATACGCGTATCTATCGAAAGGGATTCCCATCGATCGCAATGGTTTGCAATATCATCCATCAATGAAATTTGAAATGCCCCTGTTACAGAATGAAGAGAAATTTCTAAAGTATTTGGCTTCGAGTTCTCTAGACACAACAGCAATCTGCAAGTAGTTGCATCTGGCACAAGTGTTTTGTCGTTTGGTGGAATGGCATAGTGTGGTATCATCTCAAACTTCCTCCACATCGAAGGGGTACTATGCACGACATTGCGCCAGCGCACGCAAACACGCTGTATGTCCCAAATGCCTCCAGGTTCACTGTTACCAAGTACGACATGTTCCCCGCAAACGTAAGTAAATATCTCGACTAAAGTTTCATTGGGCAGTTTCCGTATAGGCGACAACAGAGATCTCTGAAAGTCTTTGTACGTATTATGTTTTGAGATGTGCAATCTGAGTTTCGAGGCAGCCTCTTCAAGGCTTTGTAGTTCGGTCTTGAGTGTATCTGTTACAACATCGCAGGTGGCGAGTTGTTCATGGATTTCTGAGACATCCTTTGGAGACGGCGAGTAGTTCGAACGAACAAGAGATGTGGGTATTTCTGGACAAGGGAGCTTGCTAACGATATTTTCCAAATGATTTTGTAGCGATCTAGATTCGTTAGTGAGAATATATACCTATTTCAGCACGGAATCACCTTTGATCTAAAGACATCGTGGATCTATGAAGGGAGAGATGTCTCATCGATTTCAAGTAGTGACTTACGTAGACACTCTGACACTTCAAACTCCGGTTATATTGGCGCACAAGCGCCCATCAATACATAAGTATCAATAAATATGTGTACTGAATTTGGTGGAATTTAGTATAATTCAAACTAGAGTACTTAATGCTATTCGCGATTCGCACAATATTTATCGATTTCAAGCGTGGTGCTAACGGTACCGAATCGCAACCTTCATGTACATAAGTAATTGGGGCAGTGACTAGCTAACTTTCTCGGGTGCAAATCCGGTACCGTGCCGAACCACGAAACCAAATTTTGGTATAAGTATGCCTTGAAGCACGTCTGCTGTTCAGCATTCTCCTCAAAGGTTCTTCCGCTCTCTTAACACTAAGATTACCAAGCTTTACCAAGTCGCTCTTTTCGTCTCAGTCGCCCAACTCTCTCTCGAAAGATACATACTTCCACCACAATGCGCGCCACATTCCTGTATCTCGCAAGCGTGCTTTTGTCACTTACGGTTGTCAAAGCCGCTCCGGCCCCAGTTCCTGCAGACATTGTAAGTATTTTGAATCTTAACTAGTTTCGTTTTCGTACACTCGTTCTGACACTACTTCAGCTTAACTTAGTTGTAAGTCGTTTTGGCTACTGAGACGGATTTATCACTGGATGGTTCTGACACTGTTACGCCTCAGAACGTTAAATATGTACCTATTAGCGTTCTCAGCGAGGGAAACACTTCTGCAGATAAAATACAGATATCACAAGTCAGTGAAAATTATGGTCATGGCCCTAGCGAGTTGGGCCATTCCGAGTTCAACGGCCATATTGATGAGGATACGCTAAAATATCTCCTTCATCCATCTAACGAGTGACCAGACGGGGTGCACCACGATCCTTAGACAAATTTTTAAACCATATTATTACTACATAGTCTTAGTGGATATCTTTTCAGTACTTGTAGTATCTCTGCAGAGTACATAAAATATATTCCACCTCGTACTGTTCTGAATACTAAATTATATACCCTCTATATTGAACTAGTACAATGAATGAAATTAAGTAACCTTGGTATGAAGTAAAGCCCAGACACTAGTAGGCGCTTCTTATTTACTTGGAAGTGTCAAGGTCTGGGTAGCTATATAATTTGGGTGCAAACACGTTCGGAACAACTACATTCACCGTCACGCTATCGACCTCACGAAACAAATTTTAGGTATAAATATGTCTTAAAGTAAGTCTGTGGTCCAGCAGTCTGATTCTGTTTTCTCAAACTTCACTCAAGTACCAATTCGCTCCTTTTGTCTCCCAACTCTTGCATTACAATGTGCGTCACATTCTTATATTTTTCAAGCGTGCTTCTTGCACTTACCGTTGTCAATGCCGCTCCAATCTTTACAGACGTTGTAAGTATTTTGGTCAGTTTTTTCATAAGTGCATCCGTCTGACAATATTTGCAGCTCAACGTAATCGTAAGTTGCTTTGATCATTGTGGGGTTTATCCTTACTAGAATGGTTCTGATACTCTTACGCTTCAGAATGCTCATAGAATACCTGTCAGCGCCGTAAGTAACAGTGACATTTCTGCTGATAACATACAGACATCCGATAAATAGAGCAAAGCATTGGCAATACTGGCGAGTCCATCGGCAGTCTTGTTAATGACCAAACAGCATGATCTTGGATCAACTTCAGCTAAAAGAACCATATTAGCACCATGACGCAGTTGGATATTAATTAATCTTTCCGGTTGATGTATGTACTGTTTCTTTTATTGCACCTCGAAGGCTCGAACTGTAGAATGTGCTCAAGAGCCCAATTGATTATTATCAGGCGCCAGATGAAGTAGTGAATAAAATAAGTCTCGGTCCTGAGATCCAGAGACTAGCATTTGACGAAGAAACTTTATGTTAGTCTTTACATTATAGGAGTGAAGGTTTTGAATTTGTAGTAGTTGTACAGTGTAAGAACTTTGAGTGAACTTCGAAGCCAGTAACCAGTTTGATACGTTACGTAACTTCAAGATTCAAGGTGTGCGCTAGAGTCGATTACATAACCCGCATCTTTCGTTCCAAGCGCTTCGTCCTGCATCCAACTTCAGCTGAGTCCATCCTGGTCCCGACCGTTGATGTCGACACCCATCCCGCTTATCCACCTATCTACCGACAACCAACAACTCTACTCGATAGTCCCGCCCTCTTTGCCCTTCCCAGCTCTACAATGAGAAGGCGCGCTAAACTGAATCACGAGCGATGTCGAGGCATTCTTTTGGAACTAACCCTGTCTCTGTCTCTCCCAATCTCACGGGCGCAAGCAATCCAAATGCAGGCGCAGGCGCAGTGATGGATCTTTCGTTGAGTTATATGGCCTATTCTCGGCTACTGTAGTTTGACTGTAATCCAGCTTCTGCTCTAACTTCAAACGCCATATCTTCTTCCAATAGTAGTACATCTGGCAACAGTGTTGATTTTTAAGCCTTAATTAAGCCCACATTTTGTTGTTAAGGCTTAACACTTAATAATAGGCATTAATTAAGGTTTAATTCTAAGGGTTAATTAAGCCCTCCATATATATTACATAAGTTAAATACTATCCACTGAAACTATCAAGAAATTACATTGAAGTTGATGCTGGCCAAGTTCCTAGCACTCTCTGATTCCCTGTTAGGTTCTCATCAATTGAAGTCTCAAAGAGCAATATCTAGTGCAGTACAATTGAGGGTAAATGTGATGATTTTATGGAGGAATGTCAGTACTTGGTGTGGTGCATAATGAGATGGCTACAAGAAAGAAGACAAAGACTATGATCTTGAGGGGATGGGTGGGTGATAGTAGGTGCTCTGGCCACATTTGCTGTCTACAAAGCCTCCAAGGTCAATTGTATTTCCTCTGTACAACTCTCTTGTATTCCTGCTTACCTTTCCCTTCTTCTGTATCAACCACTCCCCCTCCCAAAGCTGCTGGCAAATGATACTTACTGTATTCAAATGTCTGCACAATCACATCTGCTCACATATTATGTATTGTAAAGATGATGTGACACTGGTGATTGTAGCACATCTTTTATTTCAACAGAAATGAATGTTTTAAAGGGTGAGGTAATCACTTGGACATACTTCCCTATGCAAACAAACCCCCCCCTTCTATATCACCTACACACTCCCTTCTCCTACTCTTCATGAGTTCCTGACTCCTTCCTACAGGCTACTTAGTAAGATGTAAAATTATTTATAACTTCCCTCACTGCCCAGACCCTCTTCAATAGCCTCAGAAACATATGTGCATTACACAGGAGTCCTGAGTCTACAAGACCATTAAACCATTATATTTTTCAGAGATATCATTAAATTATGGACTAAGTACTGAAATGTAGGTTGAAAAGAACAAAGTGATCAAATTGATTATGTACAAAATTAAGGGTTAATTAAGCTTAAAAATATTCTGAGATCCATGCTAAGGCTTAAGTTAAGGGTGTTTTTAAGGCTTAAAACTTATTAAGGGTTATGCCTTAGAATCAACACTGTCTGGCAACACCGCTTCAACTCCACAACCACAGGCACCTCGACGGTAACCTCACCGCGCACCGCTTTCTTACAGAATAAAACCACAAAGACCAGCTGCCACCAGCATACCTTCCGCAAGTAGAGAACCGGAGGTGGAGTGAGTGTGCCCGGGGTTTGCACCGCCGCCTGGTGTTTGATGGGAGTGCAAAGGGCGGTGCTGGTGCTATGTAGTCACGGAGTTGGTATAGAGGCGGGTGCGTTATCGCTTTCCTTCGCTCTCTTTATTTCCTCTTCTCTCCTTCACGCCCTAAGTCGTCCACCGTTATTTCCTTCATGCGCTCTCCCAACACGCTTTACTCTGTCACAATCTCCCTCTTACACACTCTCCTTCCTACACGTCCCCCTACCCTCCTCCCTTTACGCTCTCCGCCCTCCTGGCTCTCCCCATCCATCTTTCACGTTTTCCCTCATCTGGAATCCCGCTCCTCCAGCTCCAACTATACCCTCTGCAAGATTCACCTTCTTCACGCTCCCTCTTCCTCTCTCAAGTGTCATCCACCCGACACCATCCCGCTCACAACCACCACCAGTTCTACCAGTACCCATACCATCCAACGTACTCGCTCTCTACGGTTCTATACACTCCTCCCAGCCCTGCAATGCAAAATAATACACACCGAACACAGAATCTACGAAGCGTATTGTATTCTAAAGTCATAAAGTACCCGTATTAATAGAACTAGAAGAATCTTTAAGGTTTCTGTCTGGATCGATGAATTGAGCGCATGAATGCAGAAGACAAGAGCAGACCCAAAATCTTACCAGAAACGCTTTGATAAAAAAGGATTATTACTTGGGTCTTTCCGACTAGTAACATGGGTTTCATAGTATTGGGAAGTCATCGAGGTAGCGATATTTGAACCGGAGGATAGTCGCCTATCAGATTGTGGCCTCCATGGCTGACTTGCGTTCATTAATTGTTGTAGTCGAGCTGATAAACTGTGACTTTCTTGCAACATTTGCCCTATATCATGTCGATTGAATGATATGTTTGAGGACTCAGCCATATTATGATTCCGGCTGTCTCCGTTGACGATTTTAGAAAATTGGCTATTATTCCCAGCTGGGATTATGCTGGTTTCTTGATCAGTCCCCACTGGATTGTAGAAGATGGGGTTGAAATAATTGCTACCGAAATCTATGCTAGACTTAGTATAAGAACGCTGGAGTCTAGAGCACGAATTTTACCAGAAGTCCTTGGAAGAAATGGATTATTCCGATTATTTTTCTTGGAATCGGAACCTTGAGTTGAATAGTACCGGGAGGTCATTGAAGCGGTGGTGTTCGAATTGGAGAATAACTGCCGGGCATTTGTAGGTATTGCATCCCGTTTCCCTAGCCTAGCGGTACGTAGCAACGTTTCTACCGATGGTAGATCGTCCAGGAGCATTTGTGTTACATCAGTTGGTACACTGGTAGACTCAGACAGATTAAAAAAATATCGGTGTGAATTAAGTATTACGCCGTCATTTTGAATTTGGGAGTGCCCTTTAGACGAAGTTAGTATTTATGCTTCCTCATTGAGGGAAAATGTAGGAATACTTTGACTATGGTTACGCGTTAATGAGCGATTGTGTGATGAAGCGGTAGATTCATTATTTCGGTTGTGGGAAGCCGAACTGGTGTGCAAAGAACCTTTGAATCACCCCTAAGTTCCTGATACGATAAGATAAAATAAATGCAGCATACTGTGTGACGCTTGAACCAAGGATGCAGATTCTTTACCTGTACACAAGTAAACTTCATGAAACAAGGGATGTAGATAGGACATACCTAATGACAGTCCATTCGAATTGGTAGTTCTGTGGTATCTGGGCGCGCTTTCTGGTAGTAGTTCGACAGGATATGTAAATTCGTCGAGGCTGAATTGTGTAAAAATTCCAGTCTTCGCGAATGAATCAAACACATTGCAAATATTTTCAGTGCGCTGACTAGTTATCAGAAACTTATATGGGGAATATCGTCCAGAACTTTCACATCTTTCAAAATGTGTCAAAATGAAATGGATGATTCTAAGCTGTACGCTAGGATCATAACATTCATTCAACCCATCAATGATGATGAGGAAGGTATTTCTGTTGTAAAGCGTTTCCTGTTCAAGTGCATCGATGAGTAATCTCTGCATTTGGATCTCCAGATTCTTGAAGATAATGGTAGGATCACGTTTCAGAGTCTCGATTATTCTATTGGCCGCATATTCCAGATGCCCGTGAGTCACGAGTTGAGATGCAAGCGTCATGACATAGTGCTTTCCACTATCTGGCCGTTTATCCGAAAAGAAGAAGCATGCAGCGAGAGTGGATCGAGCAGCACAGTGTTCAGCGACTGTTTGGCCGATAACTGATTTGCCTGTATCTTTAGCTCCGTGCAGCCACACAACAGCGCTTTCTTCATCATATGATTTCAACCACTTTACAAGACGCACGACAACGGGATGTTCTATTGTGCATGTTGGAAATCCATGGCGAGCCTCAGAGTCATGAAAGGCTGAGCCATCTATAAAATCGAGAAATTTTTCGGGAAGGACTGGGGGACCAATACTATAGACGTTGTCTATGGAGGAGTTAGTAATGACTGTGTTTTGTATGGAAACATTGTGGGCTGCTGAGAAAATCTGGGCGGGGGATATCTTCTGAGATTGATCTGTCATCGCAGCGTGGTGCCAGCTACGGAAAAGGGTCTAAGGGAATGTTCAGTGAGATCTAGAATTTGAGGAAGAGGTGAACACCGAGGGAGCGTGGTAAGAAAGGAAACTCAGACTATTACCCCCTAAGTTGGCTATTTATACACACTTTCCATGCTGTGATCATTCATGTAACCTGTCATTTACATAAGGTGTCAGATCAGCAACAAATCAGTACAGTAGATCATCGGTGGATTGTACAGAATTGCAAGTTTGCAACACATGTTGAATGGAAATAGACACCTGATAAAAGTGAGAACAGCGGAGGAGATAAGTCAAAATATACTGTGGTAGTTGTGGACTTCAGAATGTTGAGCGAATGTAGGATTTCTGAATCTCAGTTACTTACACAGGATTTCTCTCGCCCAAGTAAGGTTTTAGATTTTAGCCGCCAGTCGGTGAGTCCAGAGTTACTTATGGTAATGAGCGCTAAAATTAGTTACACTTTGGTTTCAGCGTCCACCATCCATCCACCGACGCCGACGCCGACGCCCCGTCCCGCTCATTGACCGACCACTACCAACTCTACCCACCCTTCTCAATCCCCGTCCCCCTCGCCCCTACCAACCTGCTGTGCAAGGATAACTCTCACAAAACACAGCATCCACCAAGTGCATTGTATTCCAAAAGTCACATGATACTTACTCATCGACTGCGGGGCACCGCATGTGGGCAACGATAACATCGTGTTCAATTTCACACACGTTCACCAAGTCCACCCAAGTCTACCGTTCTCCCCACATTCAACTGCATCGCGAGCGATGTCCAGGAATCCTTTTAGAAGTAATCCCGTCTCTCCCAATCCTACGGGCGCAAGTAGCGCAGTGATGGAACCTTCACCGGGTTACACGGTTGATCCCGCGCCCACTCCTGTTCCTGCTCCCACTTCAAACACCGTATCCACCAATGCATCGTCCACACCCACACCAGAACCAACAGGTACCTCAACCCCACACCACCTTCTAACAGCAGAAGACCTCGAAGAGCCACCAGCATACACGCCCACAGCAGACACAGACGAAAGGATTCTGGAGCGTGGACCTAGGAGGCCTTTTCAACCTCCTCCTGGTCCCCCCCAACAACAGCAGCAGCAGCAACATACAGGTTCAGCAGGCGGAGGATCCTACATCCGCCCACAAGACACTGGTGCTAGCTGGAGACCCCAAGGAAACGGGTCGGGACACGTGAGTCCACAAGGGACGGGGTATCAGACCCCGCTTCTGGGACTTGGTGGGGGATTGTTAGGGCAGAGAGGGAGACGTGGTGGGCTGCTTTCGCAGCTTACAGGTCAACTTGTGGAATCGTTGAATTCGTTATCGAATCCTCCTCCTCCTCAGCAGCAACAGCATTGGACATCGTATCCAGGCTCACAAGCTCGTCCTCCTCCCTCCTCTGCCCCCTCCCAATACCAACCCCAATCCCAAAACCAATCTCTACAACCCCCACCATCCCCCCGCCCACATTCAACAACATCAACAGTCGCACCACCCCTCCCACCGCGCCAACGGACCCTCCCGCGACGACATTCATCCGAGAACATCGGGCTCGCGAGAGCGAATACGGGTGCTTCTGCTACTGCGAGTTTAGGTAGACAAAGAACGGGAGGTGGAGCGAGTATAAGTGGTGCGAGTGACTTTGCGAAGGACTTTTATGCTGCTGGAACGGGAGAGGGTGTGTTACGTGTTGAAGGGGAGGGGGAGGGGGGTTCTTCCAGGGGAGGAGGGTATGCACCGCCTCCTGGTCCGCCGCCTGGTGCGGGGAGTGGGAAGGGGGGTGTTAGTCCTGGTGGGGCGGGGACAGGAAGGAGACAGCAAGGACAAGGAGGGCAAGGTGGTATTCCGGACGATGGGAGACCTACGACTACGCCTGTTCCTGGACATCCGCTTTTGAGGGATGGTAAGATGTTGGTTTATCCGCGGGGGTATGATTGTGATAAATGTATGTTTAGTTTCTTTTTTTGACTCTTTATCTTTATACCTTTCGTTCGTTTCTTCCTTTTCGTGCCCTTCTCCCCTTTTCAGCTATCCTTAAGTTTTACATGCAGTAGGATATCTATTCTACCCTTCGATTTGCTTTGTTCACTTCCTCTTCCTTCCTTATCTCCCCCCAATTACCTTATGCTAACTAATTCATCCTATAGGCAAAAACACAGGGTACAAACACCTCGACCCCTCACACCCCTGCAAAAAATGCTGGCAAAAATACGCAAAACCCTTCTCCGGTCCACTCGCATACGCGCCAACATCAGGAGACACAAATCTCCAAAAACCACTTCCGCGCACACGGCCAGCAGGTCCACCTCGTCCTTCCTTCCCACAACAGAACTCATTCCAACAACGATCCTTCTCACCTCCTCAACAGCAAAATTCGTGCAGGAGTCCGATAGTGACATATGGCACACCGACACTTCCGCATGCGAATTCGGCCAATACGGTTGTGGTGCGGCCTGGCGATCCGAGGATTGGTGGGAGGATGTGTTGGAGGTGTGGTGGTGAGGGGAGGATCAGTTTTTTCTTGATTGATTCGGAGACTTGTGATGTTTGTGGAGGGGTTGGGAGGGTTATGACGTGAGGTATGAGAGGGGGAGAAGGACGTTCTGAAAGAAGACGCCTTTGTGTATCATTCATTTGTAAATGCAAGTGTATTTTTTCGTCTGTTTTTACATACGATTTGTTGAGTGTCACGATAGCCTAGACTCTGTGAATTGTATATGCCTACGAGTCATTGACAATATATTACCATCTGAATGGTTGATTGAATGGAAAATTCATTTTAATTGATGTAACGATGTATATTTGAACCTTGCCCTGCTTGCTTTCACTGAGGTCTTTCAGGACAACAACATGGGTCTCGGGTCTCGGTAGGTTCTTGATTCAGCTGATGCATAAGTTCTCCTTAACTTATCAGATATCCTAGGCTCCTACCGTTCTGGCACGAGTATTACGACCAAATCAGCAACACCTTTCCTCACAAAGATATACCTCAGTTTCAAATTCCACCGGGCTACTATGCGCCCACTCACCAAGACAAACGGACCATCGAGGATAAACTTACTTCCTGCAATGCCAATATTGACGCTCTCGAATCTGAACTACTACAGCTTCAAGAGGCTAGAGAAATTCTTGAAGACAGGCTAGGAAACTATCGCACCTACAGAAACCAAAATATGTCGCACTTATCTTATATTCACAAATTGCCTTATGAAATTATGAGCGATATATTTTTGTATGTGATTGACGAAGTCGTCGATATATTGGAGTGCGAGGAATGGCCTCCTTTGGACTTTGCTATTTGTAGCATCTGGGATCTACAACTCGTCTGCTTGCGATGGCGGGATACTGCGCAGGGGAATCCACTATTATGGAATAACTTCAGAATCAAGAACTCATACGCTGAAGCATTACCTGATATTCGTCAACGAACTCTGTCGTGCCTCAAATATTCAGGAACAGCCCCACTAACAATCTCTATCAAATGGTATGAGACGACGAATCTGGAAATTATCATATCTGCTCTAAAAAATATTTTTGAACATGCGGATCGGTGGAAATCATTTACAATCGAGGATAAAGTCCTTAATCGAGCCATGGACTGGGACATGCATCTCGACTTCGAAAAACTGATCAAAAAGACTGGATATTCGCAGCTGGAAATTTTGAATACCATACGCGGTGGGTTTGACAACTCACACGATTGTCAAATCGATGTCTTTGCAGGTGCATCTGCACTTAAGGACGTATGTTTAACCAGAGCCAACCTCTGCTATCATCTTAATGAACTTTCTTGGAACACAGTAAAGAAATTGACACTCATTCAGTGCAACATTGGTTTTGAAGATAACCTGCGGACCTTGCTGCAGTCCATGCCGTCACTGGAGGAGCTGATGTGGGATGGAAATTATTTTCCAGTGCAGTCAGTGCTCGATCCAATAGTGCTTCCTTCACTGCGCACCCTTATTGTCAAGGATTCTGAAGTGCCATATTGGGGCCCCGTATTAGACGGTTTTATTGGTATCCTACGCACGCCATGTCTTACCAATCTCACGATCATCGGAAATATCGTTCGGAAAAATATGCTTCTTCAAGTTCTTCGAAATTCAGGTTGTGTTATCAAGTCTTTAGAGGCGCGAATAAGCTGCACAGATTATATCATGCCATTTATCAAAGAACTGAGCGACGTTGAAGAACTCTCAATCGTGCCCATGGGTGATTATCACTGTGATGAGCTTATCCAGAAGCTTATATGGACTTCTACATCTGATCCGGAGGCCACACAGCTGCTTCCTTCACTGCGAAAATTGACGATACGTTCTGAAATCAAAGAGCAAAGTGATACGATGGACTTAATGACAAGTTTCCTGCGTTCTAGATCACCCATAAGCACGCTAGAGAAGTTAGCTGCTCCAGCTCCTTTTTTAACAGTTGAGTTTTATGGTAACTCCGTTGCAGAGGATCCCGCAACTCGCGAATTGGAAGATATTGGAAGGGAACTGGGAGTAAAGGTCGAATTTCTTCGGGTGCGTTGAACAAGGGATTTAGACATGCCCATGTACTTCTCGGTGTTTCTGTATATTAGCTTTATTCACTGGAAATAATACTCTTCGTCCTTGTGCTGATGACCCCTTCTCTCTTGAGGAGTCGATACTCTGACTTCTCTTTCTAAAGGAGCCTGTAGTTCTGTGTGTGTTCCAGTGAGCATGAAACATTTCCATTGATCTCGATCATGGTAGGCTGTGCACTGTATATGTCTACGCCGAGCCTTCCCTTATTGATTTTACCATTGAATGGTTGATTGAATGGAAATTTTATTTTAATTGATGTAACGATGTATATTTGAACCTTGCCCTGCTCGCTTTCATTGAGGTCTTTCAGGACAACAACATGGGTCTCGGGTCTCGGTAGGTTCTTGATTCAGCCGATGCATAAGTTCTCCTTAACTTACCAGATATCCCAGGTTCCTACCGTTCTGGCACGAGTATTACGACCAAATCAACAGCACCTTTCCTCACAAAGATACACCTCAGTTTCAAATTCCACCGGGCTACTATGTACCCACTCACCAAGACAAACGGACCATCAAGGATAAACTTACTTCCTGCAATGCCAATATTGACGCTATCAAATCTGAACTACTGCAACTTCGGGGGGTTACAGCGATTTTTGAAGATAGGATAGGAAACTACCGCACCTACAGAGACCAAAAGATGTCGCACTTATCCTTTATTCACAAGTTGTCGCATGAGATTATGACCGATATATTTTCTTATGTGATTGGTGGAGTCGTCGATATATTGGAGTACGAGGGATGGCCTCCTTTGAAACATGTTTGTAGTATCTGGGACTTACAACTCGTCTGCGTGCGATGGCGGGATATTGTGCAGGGGACTCCACTATTATGGAGTAACTTCAGGATCAAGCAAATTTCATTCACTGAAGCATTACCAGATGTTCATCAACGAACTCTGTCGTGCCTCAAATATTCAGGAACAGCCCCACTGACAATTTCTATTAGTAAAGGGTGGGAGACTGGTTTGGCTTTGGAAAATATTTTTGAACATGCGGATCGATGGAAATCATTTACAATCGAGGATGAAGTCCTTGACGACGTCATTTGTGACACCGACATGCATGAAGACTTGTTAGAACTGATGAGAAAAACTGGATATCCGCAGCTGAAATTTTTGAATACCGTATGCAGCGGGTTTAGCAACTCATCCTGTTGTCGAATCAAAGTCTTTGCGCGTGCAACCGCACTTGAGGACGTATGTCTAACCAGAGCCTGCCTCTCCTATCAACTTAATGAACTTTCTTGGAACACAGTAAGGAAATTGACACTCATTCAGTGCAACATTGGTTTCCAAGATAACCTGCGGACCTTGCTGCAGTCTATGCCATCACTGGAGGAGCTGATATGGGATGGAAATTATTTTACATTGGAGCCAGCGTCCGATCCAATAGTGCTTCCTTCACTGCGCACCCTTATCGTCCAGGACTCCCAAACGTCATCTTGGGGTACAGAAGACGGTTATATTGGTATTCTACGCACACCACATCTCACTCACCTCAAGATCAATGAAGATATCGCTCGGAAAGATATACTTCTTCAAGTTCTTCGAAATTCAGGTTGTGTTATCAAGTCTTTAGAAGCGCAAATAAGTTGCACGGATTATATCATGCCATTTATCAAAGAACTGAGTGACGTTGAAGAACTGTCAATCGTGCCCATGGGTGATTATCACTGTGATGAGCTTATCCAGAAGCTTATATGGACTTCTACATCTGATCCGGAGGCCACACAGCTGCTTCCTTCACTGCGAAAATTGGCGATACATTCTGAAATCAAAGAGCAAAGTGATACGATGGACTTAACGACAAGTTTCCTGCGTTCTAGATCACCCATAAGCACGCTAGAGAAGTTAGCTGCTCCAGCTCCTTTTTTAACAGTTGAGTTTTATGGTAACTCCGTTGCAGAGGATCCCGCAACTCGCGAATTGGAAGATATTGGAAGGGAACTGGGAGTAAAGGTCGAATTTCTTCGGGTGCGCTGAACAAGGGATTTAGACATGCCCATGTAGTTCTCGGTGTTTCTGTATATTAGCTTTATTCACTGGAAATAATACTCTTCGTCCTTGTGCTGGTGGCCCCTTCTCTCTTGAGGAGTTGATACTCTGACTTCTCTTTCTAAAGGAGCCTGTAGTTCTGTGTGTGTTCCAGTGAGCATGAAACATTTCCATTGATCTCGATCATGGTAGGCTGTGCAGTGTATATGTCTACGCCGAGCCTTCCCCTATTGATTTTACCATTGAATGGTTGATTGAATGGAAATTTTATTTTAATTGATGTAACGATGTATATTTGAACCTCGCTCTGCTCGCTTTCACCGAGGTACAACAACATGGGTCTCGGGTCGAGGTGGGTTCTCGATTCAGCCCATGCATAAGTTCTTCTTAACTTATCAGATATCCTAGGCTCCTACCGTTCTGGCACGAGTATTACGACCAAATCAACAGCACCTTTCCTCACAAAGATACACCTCAGTTTCAAATTCCACCGGGCTACTATGTACCCACTCACCAAGACAAGCGGACCATCAAGGATAAACTTACTTCCTGCAATGCCAATATTGACGCTATCAAATCTGAACTACTGCAACTTCAAGAGGTTACAGCGATTTTTGAAGATAGGATAGGAAACTACCGCACCTACAGAGACCAAAAGATGTCGCACTTATCCTTTATTCACAAGTTGTCGCATGAGATTATGACCGATATATTTTCTTATGTGATTGGTGGAGTCGTCGATATATTGGAGTACGAGGGATGGCCTCTTTTGGAACCTGTCTGCAGTATCTGGGACTTACTGCTCGTCTGCGTGCGATGGCGGGATATTGTGCAGGGGACTCCACTATTATGGAGTAACTTCAGGATCAAGCAACTTCCGTTCGCTGTAGCATTACCAGATGTTCATCAATGTCATCAACGAACTCTGTCGTGCCTCAAATATTCAGGAACAGCTCCGCTGACAATTTCTATTAAATGCGAGGCTAAGCCAGTTTTCTTATGTGCACTGGAAAGTATTTTTAAACATGCGGATCGATGGAAATCATTTACAATCGAGGATGAAATCCTTGACGATGTCATTTGTGACCCGGACATGCATGAAGGCTTGCTGGAACTGATCGAAAAAACTGGATATTCGCAGCTGAAAATTTTGAATACCGTATGCAGTAGATTTAGCAACTCATCCTGTTGTCGAATCAAAGTCTTTGCACGTGCAACCGCACTTGAGGACGTATGTCTAACTAGAGCCTGCCTCTCCTATCAACTTAATGAACTTTCTTGGAACACAGTAAGGAAATTGACACTCATTCAGTGCAACATTGGTTTCCAAGATAACCTGCGGACCTTGCTGCAGTCTATGCCATCACTGGAGGAGCTGATATGGGATGGAAATTATTTTACACAGGAGCCAGTGTTCGACCCAATAGTGCTTCCTTCACTGTGCACCCTAATCGTCGAGGACTCCCAAGCGTCATCTTGGGACACAGAAGATGGCAGTTGTGTTAGTATTCTACGCACACCACATCTCACTAACCTCACGATCGATGAAAATATCACTCGGAAAGATATACTTCTTCAAGTTCTTCGAAATTCAGGTTGTGTTATCAAGTCTTTAGAGGCGCGAATAAGCTGCACAGATTATATCATGCCATTTATCAAAGAACTGAGCGACGTTGACGAACTCTCAATCGTGCCCATAGGTGATTATCACTTTGATGAGCTTATCCAGAAGCTTATATGGACTTCTGCATCTGATCCGGAGGCCACACAGCTACTTCCTTCACTGCGAAAATTGGCGATACATTCTGAAATCACAGAGCAAAGCGATACGATGGCCTTAATGACAAGCTTCCTACGTTCTAGATCACCCATAAGCACGCTAGAGAAATTAGCTGCTCCAGTTCCTTTGCTAGTGGTTGGATTTTATGGCGTCTTCATCGTTACAGACGATCCTACCATTCGACAATTGGAAGAGCTTGGAAGAGAACTGGGAGTAAAGGTCGAATTTCTTCGGGTGCGTTGAACAAGGGACTACTTCTCGGTGTTTCTGTATATTAGATTCATTCACTAGAAATAATACTCTTTTTTCTCTGTGCTGGTGGCCTCTTCTCTCTTGAGGACGTATATTTCAATACTCTGACTTCTCATTCTAGAGTCTCCTGCTCTTCTGTGTGTGTTCCAGTGAATACATTTCCATTTGGTTCTTTTTGTTATATTGCCGGTCTCGATCATGGTAGGTTCTGTGCACTGTATATGTACAGGCTCAAGTCATCCCTTATTGATTTTACCATCTGAATGGTGAATTGAATGGAAATTTTATGTTCAATTGATGTAACATGTGACGAATTTTTCACATTTCAGCCTGCATCTGCTCGTTTTTACTGAGGTTCGTATCACCCTTTCAGGACAACAACATGGGTCTCGGGTCTCGGTGAGTTCTCGATTCAACCGACGCATAAATTCTCCTTAAATCATCGAATATCTCAGGTTCCAGCTGCTCTGGAACGAGTATTACGACAAAATCAGCAGTATCTTTCCTCACAGGGATACACCTATCTTTCAAATTCCACCGGGCTACTACGCACCTACATACCAAGACAAACGGACCATAAAGGATAAACTTACTTCCTGCAATGCTGATATCGATGCTCTCGAATCTGAAATACTGCAACTTCAAGAGGTTACATCACTTCTTGAACAAAGGCTAGAAAACTATTGCGTCTACAGAGACCAAAATATGTCACACTTATCATATATTCACAAGTTGCCGGATGAAATTCTGAGCGATATATTTTCATATGTATTCGGTGGAGTCGTCGATGTATTGGAGGATAATGAATGGCCCCCTTTGATACCTATTGGTAGTATTTGGGATCTACAACTTGTCTGCATGCGATGGCGGAATATAGTGCAGGGGACTCCATTGTTATGGAGTAACTTCGCGCTCAAACAATCATCCCTCATGAGAACTTCACCAGACGACTTTCATGAGCGAATTATGTCGTGTATCGAATATTCAAGAACAGCCCCACTGACAGTTTCTATTAAATTATGCGATACTTCGAATATGGGTATCATATCTGCCCTGGAAAGTATTTTTCAGCGTGCGGATCGTTGGGAATCATTTACAATCGATGGTCAAGTCCTTTACGAAGCTACGAAATGCAATGATATGTTGAAAATGATGATCAAACAGCAAGGACTTTTGCAGCTTCGGAAATTGAATATCGTGAGCAGCACGCTGTACACTGATATCCCCTGTCCAATCGGTGTCTTTACAGGCGCCACCGCACTTAGGGACGTATGTCTAAAAAATACCTGCATCTCTCATGCCAGTAAACTTCCATGGCACACCGTAAGAAAACTGACACTAATCGGGTGCAATTTTCGTTCAGAAGATACCCTGCGGACCTTTTTGCAGTCAATGCGGTCACTGGGGGAGTTGGTGTGGAATAGAAATTATTTTTCTAGTCCATATGGCATGATTGGCGTCGACAGTGCAGTGTTCGATCCCATAGAGCTTCCTTTGCTACGCACCCTTATTATCGAGGATTCCGAAATTGTACGCCGAGATTTGATGGGTATGCTATACACACCCTGTCTTACCAACCTCACGATTATCGGAAATATCACTCGGATTGATAATCTTTTGCAAATTCTTCGACATTCAGGTTTTGTTATCAAGTCTTTAGAAGCACGAGTAAGCTGCATGGATTACATCATACCATTTATCAAAGAACTGTGCGACATTGAACAATTCTCAATCGTGCCCATGGGCAATTATCATTGCGATGGGCGTATTCGAATGATCATATGGACTTCTACGTCTGGTCCGGAGGCCACACAGGTGCTTCCTTCACTTCGAAAATTGGAGATACATTCTGAAACTACAATGCAAAGCGATTCGATCTGTATAATGACAAGTTTCCTGCGCTCCAGATTATCTATAAGCATGCTAGAGAAATTAGCTGTTCCAGCTTCTTTTTTAATGGTTGAATTTTATGGCGACTTCGTTAAAAACGATACTACCATTCGAAAATTGGAATAACTTGGAAGGGAGCTAGGAATAGAGACTAAATTTCTTCCCGTGTACGTTGAACGTTGGATTTAGATATGTCCACGTACTCCTCAGCATTCCTGGCATTTAGGCAATCTCCACAGCCGATAGTAATAATATCACGAGGCAAGGGTAGAGCTGGTTGTGGTCGGTGAGCTGGACGACATCGGTTGTGTTGTATAAAACGATAGACATGGCTTGGACATGGGCTATGTAATGTTGAAGTAATGTGGAATTCAGCAAAAAGTTAAAATACTCTGTTGCGTTATACTTATAAAAAACCTCGACCCCGCGAAAGCTCTAGAGAAAGTACTTATCATCTATTTGTGAATACAAGTGTATCTATTTTTTTTAGCTTTTGGAGTAAGTACGTATGAGGGTCACTTTATGTGTGACCTACACGCTAGTGTGACATGTTATGCGTTTACGCGTTACGCGAAGGGTAGCATCATCGTGCGATCAGCTCTGAAATCATCTGATCGATGAACGTGACCATCATAGTCACACAGTTCGGTGACAGCGTGATAACTTTTTGCAACTTACCAGCAACACTCAGCCTGTTCGCTCCTGTTTAACTGAGGTATTCGTAACTACTTGAAATTGACCACAAATTTTCTGATACTTTTATAGCTGTTCAATAGTGTTTGTATCATGGCGGACAACATTAAGAATGCAAAGGAACTCGAGTCACTGTAAGTTGAAAGTTCGCACAGTTCAGCCGACGTATGTTTTCAGGAACTTACCAGAGATCCTAGGCTACTACCATTCTGGAACGACTATTACAACAGAATCGATAAGATCTTTCCGCACAGGGGCGTACCTAGCTCTCAAGTGAACCCGTACTACTATGCACCCATTCAGGACCATAAGACCATCAAGAATGAACTTTCTTCCTGCGAAGCCATTATCGATGCTCTTGAATCAGAAATATCGCAACATCAAAAAGTTACATCACATCTTCGACTGCGGCTCGAGAATTATCGTGGATACAAGCGCTTTAAATGTTCATTTTTGGCGACTATCAACAAGTTACCGGACGAGATTCTAAGCAATATATTTTGCTATGCGTTCAATGGAATCATAAACATATTGGATGTTAAACGCTTATGTCCTTGGTATATGAACAGCCGTATTAGTCGTATTTGGGATCTACAGCTCGTCTGCGTGCGATGGCGGGATATAGTACAGGGAAACCCACTGTTATGGAGTAACTTCGAGTCCCCACCACCCTACCGAATGAACCACGTACTTTCGCCTGCGACTATCTCAGCACGAATTCAATCGTGTCTCAAATATTCAAAATCTGTCACATTGACCACTTCTATCACGTCTTCTATGGTTCCCATTTCTGCCCTAGAAAATATTGCGCAGCATGCGGATCGTTTGGAGTCCTTGTCAATCGATGACGAAATTCTTCTCAGAGCCATAGAAAATACGGAAATGGAAGCACTGATCAAAAAGAGAGGACTTTCACGACTTAGGAAACTGAATATCAATGGTGGTATCAACTGTCCACTTGATGTCTTTGCAGGTGCACCAGCACTGGAGAATGTATGTCTACGCAATGCCAATCTCTATAACGTTGTTGGTCTTCCTTGGCGTTACTTGAGGAAACTGGAACTCCGAAGTTGCACATTTCGTTCGGAAGATGAGCTGCAGACTTTGTTGGAGTCAACACCATCACTAGAGGAGCTGATGTGGGTTGATAATCAATTCAATATTGTTAGACCGGAGTTCCATCCCATAATTCTTCCGTCACTACATACACTTTTCGTGGAGGAGACTATCGAATTCGAACCAGAAGATATGGACGGGGTATCAATATGTACGCTGCGTACGCTACGCATACCGCATCTTATCAATCTCACGATCGGCCAAAACATCCCTGAAGTTGAACTCAGTGATATGCTTTTCCCGATCCTTCGAAATTCTGCCTGCGCCATCAAGACTTTAACATTACCGGAAATGTACTATATTGATAACATCATTCTAGCTATCACCGAACTTCGCGACGTTGAAGAGCTATCAATGCTCTCTATAGGTAGTGATCACTATGATAAACTTCTCCAGACGCTGATATGGGATCCAACATGTCAATTGCTTCCTTCGCTTCGAAAATTGGTGATACAGCTTCATACAACATTTAAGCCCTATACCGTCTCTTTAATGTCGAGTATTCTGCGCTCCAGATCACCCAAAACCTTAGACACAATGCAAGGGCAACGTGTTTCACCAGCACTTTTGCAGTCTGTCGAACTTTATGTTTTCTTCTACGATGAACATGATATGGACCCCACCGTTCATCAATTGGAAGATCTTGGAAGGGAACTAGGAATAGAGTTCATATTGCATGTCAAGGTGCGATACGTTTAGACACCTACATGTACGCCTCAGCTTTTCCGGTATGTTTATTATTTACTAGCTTTATTTACTGAAAATATGGTTGGGCTTCGTTTGTCGTACTTGCCTGTATCCCATCCTCTCAGACACTATCACATACATCTACACACATCTGACTGCACACTTATCTTATTTTCACCGACAAATAAATAATTCTTCCTCTTGTCAATCATCTTTCAGGTGCATGATCCCCAATTGTACGCATTCTTCGGTATACTTTGTATGCCCATGCCATTGAGGTAACTTCGATAACTCGCGGTAATTCAAGGGGGTGGTAACGACTGGGGTTTAATAATTTCCCTTCAAATGGGAGCTTACTTTTACCCTTCGGCAATACATATGAAAAAATTACTTTATATTTCGCTCAATTAGTAAAAGCCCTTTTGTGATATAGTCCGTGTGTGCCCAACTGGCGCATAAGTGCACGTTCAAATCATGACAAAAGTAAAATAGACGTCAACGAGAACAAAAGGAGAAAAGTCTCAGAGACGAAACAAAGTGTAAAGATAATATACCTGTGAGTGTAGAATAGTATAGAAGATGGAGCAGGAATAAGGGATTGAGGGAGCAGTGATCGTTGCGAGTGACATATGATTTAAGATGTAAGGTGAAGGAAGGAGACGATGTTAGATGGAGGGGGACGTACGAGCGCGGTGGTGATGAAGGAGAAGGTAGATATGGATAGGAGTCTGAGAAGAAGTGTAGGACAGAGGAAGAGTATATACATAACGGAAGAAGTTAATTGAAGAATAAAGGGAGGAAATAAAATTAAAACGACACCTTAGTATAACATAAATGAAACAAGGAGATATATGGCAGAAAGCAATGTAAGATAAAAAGTGAAGGACGAAACAACACGACAACGTACAATTATTGCATCCTATCCTTCAACAGTGCGTGTCTAGGCACCGGCCCATGTCCTTGTCAGACTCCAGACAATCTTCCAGTATATTCCTTGCCCTTGGATCTGTCTCCTGCCTGTGCCAGCTCCAGAAACAGCACCCCTCAAGGACCCCAAGTTTCTTCTAACACCAGGAGGAGGACCAGTCAGAGAGGTATTACTACCTCCTCCGTTTGTCGACTTGGAAGAGGAGTAGACCATATTCCACCTTTCAAGACTCACATTCTCAGGCGAATGTTGCCCAGGTGGGAGAGATGAGGAGTCGAACGGCCGAGTGGTTGCGTGCGAACTTCGTGATTGCCTGAGCCCTTGAGATAGAAAGAGCAGAAGAGGAGGATGAGTGCGTAATTCCATGACACATTCAATCGTAGATTAGTGGGCTGTGTTCAGTGAGACTTCCATTCGGTGTGGAGTCGGACTCATGAGGAGTGGGTTGAGGGAGGCATCGTAGAGCTGAGCCTCAGCCTGGTGTCAGGTGGTAGACTGGTAGTTGAGTCGATGGCCGGTGACCACTTGATCTCTGGGGCGGGCAAAGAGGTTGCAGGAATGGGTCGGGGTCGGGTGCATCCTGTCAGGTGGATGGATGGTCGATTCTGACGCTAGCGTCTAGCGACCCCTATGGGTTATTACAGGTGTTACTACAAGTTTTGACTGTACAGGACATTTCGATTAAGTATTTATGTAAGAAGAAGCCCCTAATGTGACATGTTGACATGACACATGACACATTGTTACGCGAAGGGTGTTGTGGTGACCAAGTACACAATAAGTAATTTTTGCAACTTGCCAACACCCCAGCAACAACCTGCCTAAATTTCAGCTCAGCTCGCTCCTGATTAACTGAAGTCTGAGGTATTTGTAACTGCCTGAAGGTGGCAATATTTGCTGATATTTACAACTCTATAGCTATTCAACAGTGTTTGCTATATCATGCCGGACAACTTTAAGAATGCTAAGGAACTCGAGTCTCAGTATGTTCGCGCTTCAGCTGACGTGTATGTTCTAAGTAACTTATCAGAGATCCTAGGTTCTTATTCTGGAATGATTATTACGATAGAATTGGCAGCATCTTTCCGCACAGGGACGTACCTAGCCTTCAAGTTCACCCGCGCTATCATGTCCCCTCTCAGCAGGACCGTAAGACCATCAAGAATCAACTTTCTTCCTGTGATGCCGCTATCGATGCTCTGGAATCAGAAGTATCGCAACTTCAAGAAGTTACATCACTTCTTCAACTGCGACTTGAAAACTATCATGGTTACAGGCGCTTCAAATGTTCATTGTTGACGTCTATAAAAAACTTGCCTGATGAAACTCTCAGCAATATATTTTTCTATACATTCGGAGGTGTCGTCGATGTATTGGATCTTGAGCCTGTTCACCCTTGGAGTAAACGCCTTTCTAATGGTCGTATTTGGGATCTACGGCTCGTATGCGTCCGATGGCGGGATATAATACAGGGAAACCCACTGTTATGGAGCAACTTCGCGTTTATATCATATTACAGAAATGATCGTGTAACTTCACTCGCCGCTGTCTCCAGACGAATTCATCAATGTCTCAAATATTCCAGAGCTGCCACATTGACCATTTCTATTAATTGTGACACATCCTCTATGGTTCCAATTTCTGCTCTGGAGGATATTGCGCGCCATGCAGATCGTTTGGAGTCTTTTACAATCACGCATGAATTCCTTCTCCAAGCCTTAGAAAGTACCGAAATGGAAGCGCTGATCAAAAAGAGAGGACTTTCACGACTCCGGAAATTAAATATCGTCGGCTTTATTCTGGATTATAGTGATATCCGATCCAACTGTCCACTTAAAGTGTTCGCGGCCGCAGTGGCACTTGAGGACGTAAGTCTAAAGGATGCATGTCTTTATTACATTGATGGACTTCCATGGCGAACCGTGAGGAAACTAGAACTCCGAGAGTGCGAACTTCGCTCGGAAGACGAGCTGCACACCTTGTTGAAGTCTATACCATCACTGGAAGAGCTGATTTGGAGTAATAATCAATTCGTTGTGGTTGGCCCGGAGTTCCAACCCATAGTGCTTCCTTCACTACGCACCCTTGTTGTGGAGAAGTGTGTAACTATGCGCCGTGAACCTGAAGATATGGACAAGATACCGATATCTGCCCTGCGTACACTATACATGCCGCATCTTACCAACCTCGTGACCGGTACCCCTGAAATTGATACTCTTTTTGAGGTCCTTCGAAATTCAGCTTGCGTTATCAAGTCTTTAGAGGTGCGGTGGGGCTGCACAGACTATATCGTTCCAATTATTACAGAACTTTGCGCCGTTGAAGAGTTGTCAATGTGGTCCATGGCTGATTACCACTATGATAAACTTCTCCGGAAATTGATATGGGATCCTACGCGTGGTCCGGGGGCCGCCCAACTGCTTCCTTCTTTGCGAAAATTAGTGATACATGCTCAAGCAGTAGTGCAAGATGATACCATATCTTTAATGGGAGCTATTCTACGCTCCAGGTCATCCGAAACCATAGAAGCCATGCAAGGACAACCTGTTGCACTAGCACCTTTATTATCTGTTGAATTCTATGCTGGCTTCTGGGATGAAGAGGACCCAGCCATCTATCATTTGGAAGATCTTGGAAGGGATTTAGGAATAGAGTTTAAATTGCATGTCGAATTGCATTGAACGTTGAATTTAGACACATTCGTATGCTTTATTACTAATCTTACTCGTCGGCATACATACGAAGAGCAGTAAATTTTATGCTTCTGCTCAAGCACTGGTAGTACTTCTTTTGTGTTACATTTACATAATGCTCTAAATGTCAAAACGCAGCTCTTAGGAGTCCTCAATAGCATTATCTTGTCTGTACTTGCGTGTGCCCAACTAACTCATGAGTAAAAGTTCAAATCATGACAAAAGCGAAATAGACGTCAAAGAGAAAGAGAGAAAAAGGAGAAAGGCCGCAGAGACGAAACAAATTATAAAGATAATATACCTGTGAGAGTGTAGAGCTGCCCAGGAGATGGAGCGAGAAAGAGAGAGATTGAGGGAACAGTGATCGTCGTGTATCGAATATTCAAGAACAGCCCCGCTGACAATTTCTATTGGGATGTGCGATACTTCGAATATGGGTTTCATATCTACTCTGGAAAGTATTTTTCAGCGCGCGGATCATTGGGAGCTACTTACAATCGATGATCAAGTCCTTTATGAAGCTACGAAATGCAATGATATGTTGAAAACACTGATTAAACATCAAGGACTTTTGCAGCTTCGGAAATTGATTATCGTGGGTAGCATGCTGTATACTGCTCTCCCCTGTCCAATCAGTGTCTTCACAGGCGCCACCGCACTTGGAGACATATGTCTAAAAAATGCCTGCATCACTCATGACAATAAACTTCCATGGAACACCATAAGGAAACTGGAACTTATTGGGTGCCACTTTTGTTCAGAAGATACCCTGCGGACCTTCTGCAGTCAATGCCGTTACTGGAGGAGCTGATGTGGGATAGAAATTATTTTTCTCATCCACATGGCACGATTGTCATCGACAGTCCAGTGTTCAATCCTATAGTGCTTCCTTTTCTGTGCACCCTTATTATTGAGTTGTACGCCCAGGAAACAACTACAATGTAGATTTGATGAGTATGCTATGCACACCCCATCTTACCAACTTCACAATCATCGAAGATATCACTCGGATTGATACTCTTTTGAAAATTCTTCGAAATTCAGGTTGTGTTATCAAGTCTTTGGAATCGCGAATAAGCTGCACAGATTATATCATACCATTTATCAAAGAACTGTGCGACATTGAACAACTCTCAATCGTGCCCATGGGCAATTATCATTGCGATGAACTTATCCGAATGCTTGTATAGACTTCTACGTCTGCTCCAGAGGCCACACAGCTACTTCCTGCGCTGCGAAAATTGGCGATACATTCTGAAACGACAATGCAAAGCGATTCGATCTGTTTAATGACAAGTTTCCTGCGCTCCAGATCACCCATAAACATGTTAGAGAAATTTTCCGCTCTAGCTCCTTTTTTAATGGTTGGATTTTGTGGAGCCAATTTGCGCGGTTAGCCACTATTCCTGGTACTTAAGTGTTACTAATATAAGTTTGTGGCCCTATGTGCGTCAGTTATAAGCTAAGTTTATGTTGTTATTATCTTATTATTTCTTTCTGTCAATATCGCATTATTCAATTCATTTTTATTTTACACGAATTTAACTATATCCATGCCTTTCATAACATATTGGATAATATTTACTAGCGCATTTAAGATGCTATGCTTACTGTGGGGTTCCTCAAGGGCTCTCTCGTACACACAAGGCGGCGCGCAGCCAAACAACGGGAGGCCAATGCCAAACACTTGGTTCAGTTGTGAGAATGAGCCAGCGTGTTCCCGGGTTTTGCCAGCATCAGCAATTACCGCATTTGGACCAGATCTGCGAATCGAATAGTAACAGGGGACATGGACAGACACATCACCGCTTTCAGAACGCATTACGCGAAGGGTGGTGTCATCTAGATGATCGGTGAACGTAATCACCGTGGTCACACGGTTCGATGACAGCGTGATAACTTTTTGCAACTTACCAACAACCTCAGCCTGTTCGCTCCTGTTAACTGAGGTAAGTATTCGTAACTACTTGAAATTGGCCACAAAGTTTCAGATACTGTTATAGCTATTCAACAGTGTTTATATCATGGCGGATAACATTAAGAATGCTAAGGAGCTCGAGTCACAGTAAGTTCGCACTTTAGCCGACATGTATGTTCTAAGAAACTTACCAGAAATCCTAGCCTCATGCTGTTCTGGAATGATTATTACGATAGAATTGGCAGCATTTTTCCGCACAGGGACGTACCTAGCTTTCAAGTTCACCCGCGCTATCATGTTCCCTCTCAGCGGGACCGTAAGACCATCAAGAATCAACTTTCTTCCTGTGATGCCGCTATCAATGCTCTGGAATCAGAAGTATCGCAACTTCAAGAAGTTACATCACTTCTTCAACTGCGGGTTGAAAACTATCGCAGTTACAAGCGCTTCAAATGTTCATTGTTGACGTCTATAAACAACTTGCCTGATGAAACTCTCAGCAATATATTTTTCTATACGTTCGGAGGTGTCATCGATGTATTGGATGTTGAGCCCTTTCATCCTTTGACGAAAAAGCGCATTGACGGTCGTATTTGGGATTTACAGCTCGTATGCGTCCGATGGCGGGATATAATACTGGGAAACCCGCTGTTGTGGAGCCACTTCGAGCTTTTAACACATTCCAGTCTACGAAAGGATCACAAACCTTCACTCACTGTTGTCTCTGAACGAATTCAATCATGCCTCAAATATTCCAGAGCTTCCACATTGACCATTTCCATTACTTGTAACGTGTCTTCGGCGGTTCCAATTTCTGCCCTGGAAGATATTGCGCACCATGCAGATCGTTTGGAGTCCTTTACAATCACGCATGAATTCCTTCTCCAAGCCTTAGAAAATACAGAAATGGAAGCACTGATCAAAAAGAGAGGGCTTTCACAACTCCGGAAATTAAATATCGTCGGCTTTATTCTGGATTATAGTGATATCCGATCCAACTGTCCACTTGAAGTGTTCGCGGCCGCAATAGCACTTGAGGACGTACATCTAAAGGATGCATGTCTTTATTACATTGATGGACTTCCATGGCGTACCGTGAGGAAACTAGAACTCCGAGAGTGCGAACTTCGCTCAGAAGATGAGTTGCACACCTTGTTGAAGTCTATGCCATCACTGGAGGAGCTAATTTGGAATAATAATCAATTCGTTGTGGTTGGCCCGGAGTTCCAACCCATAGTGCTTCCTTCACTACGCACCCTTGTTGTGGAGAAGTGTGTAACTATGCGCCGTGAACCTGAAGATATGGACAAGATACCGATATCTGCCCTGCGTACACTATACATGCCGCATCTTACCAACCTCGTAACCGGTACCCCTGAAATTGATACTCTTTTTGAGGTCCTTCGAAATTCAGCTTGCGTTATCAAGTCTTTAGAGGTGCGGTGGGGCTGCACAGACTATATCGTTCCAATTATTACAGAACTTTGCGCCGTTGAAGAGTTGTCAATGTGGTCCATAGCCGATTACTACTACGATAAACTTCTTCGGAAATTGATATGGGATCCTACGCGTGGTCCGGAGGCCACCCAACTGCTTCCTTCTTTGCGAAAATTAGTGATACATTCTCAAGCAGTAGTGCAAGATGATACCATATCTTTAATTGGAGCTATTCTACGCTCCAGGTCATCCGCAACCATAGAAGCCATGCAAGGACAACCTGTTGCACTAGCACCTTTAGTATATGTTGAGTTCCATGCTGTCTTCAACTGGGATGAAGAGGACCCAGCCATCTATCATTTGGAAGACCTCGGAAGGGATTTAGGAATAGAGTTTAAATTGCATGTCGATGTGCATTGAACATTGAATTTAGACACGTATTCGTATGCTCCATTACAATCGGCATGCATACGAAGAGCAGTAAATTTTATGCTTCTACTCGAGCACTGGCAGTATTTCTTTTGTGTTACATTTACATAATACTCTAAATGTCGAAATGCAGCTCTTAGTGGTCTCCAATAGCATTATTTTGTCTGTACTCGCGTGTGTCCAACTAGCTCATGAGTACAAGCTCAAATCATGACAAAAGCGAAATACACGTCAAGTGGAAAGAGAGAAAAAGGAATAAAGCCGCAGAGACGAAAAAAATTATAAAGATATTATACCTGTGAGAGTGTAGAGCTGCCCAGGAGATGGAGCAAGAAAGAGAGAGATTGAGGGGACAGTGATCGTTGTGAGTGGCATGTGATGTAAGATGTAAGGGGAAGGAGGGAGATGGTGGTAGAGGGAGACGGGGAGGACGTACAAGGGCGATGATGATGAAACGGGATGGCAGATATGGATATGGATCTGATAAGAAGTGTAGGGCAGAGGACGAGAAGTGGAGAAGAGCAAGTCATCAGGCACTAGGGTGTAAAATGTGAATATAACGAAGGAAATGAAAATAAAATGAAAACGACACCTTAGTATATCATAAGTGAAACAAGGAGGTACATGGCAGAAAACAATGTAAGATAAAGTGAAGGATGAAAAGAACACGACGACGTACAATAATTGCATCCTATCCTTCAACAGCGCGTGTCTAGGCGCCGGCCCATGTCGTTGTCGAAGTCCGGACAACAATCTTCCGGTAAACTACCTTGCCCTTGGAGCTGTTTCCTGCCTGCGCCAGCTCCGGAACCAGCACCTCTCGAGGACCCCAAGTTTCCTCTAGCACCAGGCGGAGGACCAGTCGGAGACGTATTACTACCTCTTCCATTTGTCGACTGGGAAGAAGAGTACACCATATTCTGCCTCTCATGATTCACATTCTCAGGTGAATGTTGTCTAGGTGGGAGAGATGGGCAGTCGGACGGCCGAGTGATTGAGTGCGAACTTCGTGATTGCCTGAGCCCTTGAGATAGAGAGGTGCTGCTGAAACGGGGGTGTATGATTCGACAACACATTCAACGAGCTAACAAGCCATCCAGTTTTACGTGTCCTGCTTGCTCTAGCACTGCACTTCTTAGATGATAGGCTGTGTTTAGTGAGACTTCCTTTCAGTATGGAGTCGGACTCATGAGGAGTGGGTTGAGGGAGGCATCGTAGAGCTGATTCCAACTGGCAAACTGGTAGTCGAGGAGATGGCCGGTGACCGCCTGATTGCTGGGCAGGCCAGAAGGTTGTGGGAAGGAGTCGGGGTCGAGTGGATGGATCATGGATGTTGGATCACGGATGGATGGTCGATTCTGACGCTAGAGCTCATTGATGATTTCAGCTTGGGCGCTTACGTGAATCCCGTCTCCCACGGGGAAAAACCACTTGGCAATTGCTTCGACGTCGAACGAATCCAGACTCAGCGCCCCGTATACACCACGTTGCCAGACAGTTCACCTAAGAATTCCCGAAAATGGACTTTAAATACAGCCACCCTCACGTTTGACAACGATAACTTATCTAAGATGAACCGATAACCTTCATCACGCGGTGTTCTAAGCGTTAGATTGAAGTCCGGTGCTCATTTCAAATCGTCGGTCTTTCAAGTTCAAGGGTAACATATACTTATAAGTTATATCCTGTTTCGCTACTGATTTCTCCCCCCGCAAAGGATATCTCATTCTATCGTGCTACCAATGTCTGACACAGACCCACACCTGGGTCCGTGCCTTCCCCACATCTTACACAGTGCTGCCACTGTAAACCACCATAACGAGGACCACCCTCGCATACCTCTCATAGGACTTACTAAGACCTTTGCACTGACGCGCCCTGGGCGTGGCACGCCCGCTACCGTACTACACGAGGCTCAGCCTCGCATGCCTCTTATGGCGCATACGAAATCCGGTGCACTAGCCCACCTAGAACGTAGTGCAAATGCACTATATTCAACCCCTCTGATGCATGCAAATAGTGCACCGGGGTTTATATCCGATTCAAGAAACTGCGTTGGGATACAAAGGAAACTCCCTAGACCTTCATATTCCGTAGCGATGGCATATCACGATAAGACACCTGTACTGCTTCCAACTATTTCATACCGAGATGCAGGTTTAATCACCATCTCCCATTTTGAGCGTGGTGAACGTGGAAGCAGTGGTGTAGCTGTACGTGGCTATGTGGGTGGAAATGGAGATTTGATGAATACGTTGGGTGGGGGGTGGTCTGAGCAGTATTGGAAGCATTATTGTAACTAGCAGAGCTGGGGCGACGCCAGTCGAGTTAGGAAATAGCATCATGAACAAGGGTCACGGCCATTGTTTATTTGAAATTTGAGTACTTGAATGCCACTGGCTTTATGAATACGACTTTAATCAGAGCCTAAAAAACTCATGAGCACAAAGCACTTGATCAAAAGGTCTCTTTTCCTTATACATTCGCGATGTACTCTGCCAAACGGTGATTTCACACCATCGTACTCATGTTCTCCAACTAACATATATAATAATAGATTTATACAAGATTACTTAGAAGAAATCACGAATGAATTCCCAACCTCCTCGCCAGTTCGCTCAAACTACCACAGTATAATACGCTAAGCTTCATGAACGTTATAACTTCAGCCGGAGCTTAAAAAACAGAGAGTAAGGCTAGCGCTCACTTACGTACAATCGATGAGAAGGCTTCTCTTCATACATCCATTATGCCTTCGTCCGACCAAAGGTAGTTCCACTGTACAATCAAATCGTCCTCTGACGAATTTCTAGCACCAGATTTCTACAAGATTATTTGGAAGAAATCATTAACAAGTTTCCATGTCTAGAACTACCCACCTCTCCAGACCGTTCAATCTACTCATCATCTCCAGAGGATCTCTCAGAGATCCATGATCAAATTTCTGCATCTGATAATGCTATCGGGTTCATAGATGCGGAGATCTTCGCTCTTGAAGACTGTGTCTCAAAACTCAAGTCGCATCTACAAAAAGTTCGCTCGTATAAAGTATACCAACAATCTCTACTATCACCTACACGCAAGTTGCCAAATGAGCTTTTAGCCCACATATTTTCTTTTGTCTCCGACGAATATGTTAACCTTGCTGGCAATCCCTCCGATGACTTTTGGGGGATACAACTCGTTTGCGTGCGCTGGCGCGGTATCGTGCATACTGTACCATTACGACCAAGTGTTCAGTCACGCGTCACAAAGGGCGATGAACTTGAACAGATCCCGGGTTTGTCACGCGTCACAGAGGTACTTGAACAGAGGTACAACAAGACTTACAAAAGGGGTAAGTAACTGAAAAAATTCGGCGCCTGTCAGCGTACTTGAACAGTTGACAGCTGTGAACAGATAACACACTTGTCATGCATCACACGGACCTATGAACACCAGATCCAACTGATCATGGCCGTCACGCTAAAAACGCATGAACACTTGGTCATAATGGTACAGTAACACCCCGTCACTGTGGACCAAATTTAGTATTGTGGATCCTCAATTGACGGTGAGAACTATGACGCATGTGACACGTGGCATCGCTCCTTGATTGCCGTTATTTTTCAGAGTTCAAGGGTATCTTGCACTGGGCCAATAGGGATGGCAGCACAGTAGCCCTCAGGCCGTGAAATGCCATCATTTCGTGGGCGGCTGGTACCAGATTGAATCGCTGTTGTGAGTGAGCTCATTATGACCTCCCGTTCGAGGCCACTGACGCTCTCCAACTCATCTCGATCCCTTATGCAATTTATTCCCAATGGCTAGACCGTGATCATGTCTTGGAGCTAGCTGCGCGAATGGTACAAAGAGTCTGGTGGAATTAGATGATCTGCATTCCTCCTCTCTCGTGCACCAGGTATTTCTCTTGTATACTAATATCTGTTTATTGACTTCCTCCTCTCTTGTGCACCAGGTCTCTATCACTATCACCATCTATAATTTTCGGCTATAATTTACCATCGTCAAACTTTGCTAAGTCCTTCCTCATAATCTAAACTATTGTACAACACACATGTCTGATGGAGATAGAGCCAACCAAGGAGGGAGCCCTCAATGAGAAGACAACGTTTCTGTGGATGAACTGTCTTCCAGAACACTCGAGAAAATTGATGGAACCAACAGGTTTTGGCTCACAGGATCTCGTCGACGTCCCTCATCATCAGCAGGTGGAAGCCGAGTTCCACAACAGGGAGGAACCGGGGATCGTCCACCAACCTCAGCCTCAGGTCGAGCTCTGCAAGGTCCTGGACTGCCAGGACCACCTCGTCGTTCCAACACAAGAGAGGTACATCAACGCAACATTGAACAAGCACCTCAACATGACACTCCAAGAATGCCTCGCGTCCCGGATGGAGGCAATGACCCCATCTACGCTGGGGGTATTTTCAAATCTGATTTGGAAACGAAAATTGGGGAAATCATTAGTAAGTTCAGAGAAGGAGGGATTACTAAATCATATGCCGTCGCTAGTATCGGAAGACTGCTCCCAGAGTTTCAGCCAGGAGATGGATCCACAGCTGAGCAAGCCTTCAAGACCTACCTGGCAGACATCGATGAGCACCAATGTCAGCAAGGGAGAAGAGAGAAGGAAGGTAGAATCCGGCTGGGGAAGCACCAGGAGCCAGGCGGATATCCACCAACAGGTAACAGATTACGAAGAGCATGGTCAACAAGTCCAGGATCGATGTCATCCGGTTCGAATGATTTCAGCAGAGAAGAGGGTGGCAGGAGGAAGAATTCAAACAAAAGACGTAGAATCTTCGAGGAAGATATGCCTTGGTTTGATGAAGAAGAGGACCAAATTATCTTCCACCACCCAGATCTCGTCAAGACACAGGAAGCACTCCGGATGTTCGCCAATGATCCTACCACCGCTAAGAATTGGGCCATGGAGCGAGCTTGCATTGGACATTTCCCGGAGTCAGAATGGGACAATATCATCAGAGGCAGAGAGGTTAACTTGTCTAACATCCATGCAGCTATTAACGGAGCAACAACCATTGGACCGACAGTACAGCGCATTGGAGACCTTGAAATCTCTCTTCCCGGAGGACCTCCGGCAAAGAAGATCACTACCAGTGGGCAATGGTTCGCTTCCTGGCATCTCACAGCTGATGCCACCTGTCATGTCTTTCCCCACCGATGGAGAGAGCTCATCCAATATCATGCCTACATGTCTAACATCTTTAACAGCATTAGGGACCCAGGACATGTCATTGCATTCGATCATGCTGTCAGATCACTCGTCGCTTCGCACCGGGATATCAGACTCTGCGACTTCCCAGAGTTCTCCTACCTCCAGTTTGCCTATCTCACCCCACTTGGAGTCTGGACACCTGCCCCTGTCGCTGACAACAAGCCACAACTGTTGCAGAAGGCGAGCTCAAGCCGTGAAAAATTGACTGAAACATGCAGGAAATATAACTCGACAATGGGTTGTGGATATCGAGGGGACAGATGTCGATATCATCACCAATGTCTCCATTGTGGGAAGCCAGGACATGGAGCGGTCACCTGCAGAGGAGAGTTTGTTGCAGCGAAAGACTAAGTTGTCATTTGGGGCGCACCCTTCATATCTTCGCGGTCTCCAATGTTTCTCTCCACATTTTTCACTTTCTCCCGTACTAGCTTATACTTATGTGGCTAAGCCCCTCTCACAGGTCCCTCATGAAGTTCTTCAAGATCCTTTTCTTCATAAACTCATTGACTCTAATCCAGACTTGTTTAAAATTGTCACGCCAATTCGCATTGATGTTTTTGAACGTTATGTTTCTTTTCATCCTAACCATGCTTTCACAGCTTCTGTTTGTGAAGGCCTTAAGCATGGTTTCTGGTCACAAGCGTCTTTCTGCCTGGATTATCCTCCTACTTTAGATGTTTCGGACAGGCACCCTCACCAATCATGTCAAGAAGAATCTTTCTTGTTCTCGCAGCGGGACAAGGAAGTTGCTTTAGGTTGGTTTTCACTGTCATTTGGGACACAACTTCTTCCAGGAATGTACTCAATGCCAGTCCATGCTGTCCCCAAGACGGTTCAGAATTTTCGTATGGTTACTAATCATAGTTGTGGCGAGTTCTCCTTGAACTCTATGGTCCGCCGAGATGCCATTGAGGGATGTTCCCCTCTCGATTCTCTCAAACCTCTGGCTGATGCTCTCCTTGCTTTGCATAGATCTTTTGGACCACATGAGCCCCTCGTGCTTTTCAAGTCTGATGTCCAAAGTGCCTATCGTCTTATCCCTATGGCTCCAGAATCTCAAGCAAAGCAAGTAGTGACAATGCCTGATGGGCAACATCATGTTGATAGGTGTAACGTATTTGGTGGTTCCCCTTCTTCAGGGCTGTGGTCGTCAGTAAACTCTCTCACTACTTGGACTGCCATCTTTATCAAGGGAATTCCTGATCTCTTTCAGTATTCGGATGATGTCTTTGGAGCTGATGTCGCTTCAAATGTTTCTTTCTACTCATCTTATCAGCAGTCCTATCCGACCCATCAAGTTGCTCTGCTTTCACTCTGGGATGAACTCGGTATCCCACATGAAAAGGAGAAGCAGCTTTTTGGTTCTTTGCTAACCATCATAGGCTTTCAAGTTGATTCGGAGTGGATGTCAATCACCATGGCACCTGACAAAAAAGATGAGTTAATTGCATTCATCACTCAGTTCATTGACTCTCGTCATTTTAGACATTCGCTTCGGGATTTCCAGCACCTCGCTGGCTGGGTGAACTGGGCCCTCAATGTCTTTCCCCTTCTCAAGCCCAGCTTGTGTTCACTTTACCTCAAAATTGCAGGGAAATCACACCCCTATGAACGATTGTACCTCAACAACTCTATTCATTCTGACCTTCAGTGGCTCATTCAATGCCTCCAAATCTCCACCGAGTTTTTTATCATAGAAGACATTGACTGGTCCCCCTCCTCTGTCGACACTGTCTTGCATGTTGACGCTTCGCTCAATGGTATTGGCCTCTGGGACTTGGCACTCCATGATGGGTACCACTTCATTTTCCCACCGCAAGTCCCACAACAGGATATATTTGTGTTTGAGGTGTTTGCTGTGGTGTGTGCCATTTACTTACTGGCTGCCCGTACGTCTCCCTCTCGCACAGTCATCATTTATTCTGACAGTGAAAACACTGTTGCACTATTTAACTCACTTCGTGTGGCTAATAACCAATATAACTCACTCCTCAAAGTAGCAGTTGATGAGCTACTCCTTCGCAACTATCGACTTTGTGTCCTCTGGATTCCAGGGGAAATTAATCTTGTTGCCGATGCGCTTTCGCATCAGTGTTTTGCCTCGGCGCGTCTGTACGATCCTCTCATTTCTCATCATACTTTACTACCCCCACAGAATGCATTGGGGGCAATCTCTAAATGAACCTCTCCCTTACCGGGTCCAGGCAGCCCGTTCAATACACCTGGTCCCATGAGCGCCTCCTGTGGGAGCGTGCTATTACCTTTGGATATGCAATTGATCATTCCACTCACAGCAACTACTCCAGCGCCCTCAATTCTTACCTATCCTTTTGCAAGGCTCATGACTTCCCTGTTGAACCTACAAGCGACACTCTCAGCCTCTATGTCATTTACATGTCCCATCACATCAAAATTTCGTCTCTCACCACCTATCTTGCAGGGATTGTTCATTTACTAGAACCATATTTCCCCCTTGTCCGTGATGCTTGTGACTCTTCACTCATCAAATGTTCCCTTTATTGCAGTCGTCGCCGGTTCCACCAGTCCCCATCTCGAAAACCACCCCTACCTCTCTCCCTATTGTCCTCCATTTCCCTATCCTTTCCTCCTTCTGCTGATCATGACTCTTTACTTTTTCTCATGCTATTGGTCACAGGCTTCTATGGTCTCCTCCGTCTAGGTGAACTTGTTTCACCTGACAACCCTTCTATTCGTGATCAACGCAAAGTTATATCACACTCATCAGCCTCTCTCTCTCCCCCTCACTCTTACCAATTCACTCTTCCTACCCACAAGGCCAACCGTCTTTTCCAGGGTGACATGGTTTTAATTCAGCGCCTTTTTTCACAAGGCCCTGACCCCATCCCCCCTTTCTCGCGATATCTTTTCTCGCATGACACCCATTTTCCTTTCCATCATGCATTATGGCTGCGCACTGATGGCTCTCTCCCTACCCATGCCTTTTTCCTTGGTTTCCTCCACCGATTCGCCAGTGAGCAGTTTTCAGGCCATTCTCTTCGATCTGGTGGCGCTACTGCCCTTGCCGAACATGGAATATCATACTCGGATATTCAGCATATTGGTCGCTGGAGCTCTGGTGCCTTTGAAATGTACATCCGCCAGCACCCTACTCTTCTTGCTTCTCTGTGTATTCCCTTTTCCCTTTAATTCCTTTCCCTGGTTTACTTCCCTTCCCCTATTTGATCCAAACAAAATTATAATTACACAAAAAAAAAAAAAAAAAAAAAAATTCATAATACCGAATAGGTAATTTCCTTTGCTTTATTCACTTCTTATTTGTTTGGGCTTCGTCTCGCCCTATCCCACTTATTTTCTATAGTTTTATCTTTGTTCCCTCTATCCATTTGTCTTACACGGTGCTCGTGTGTTAATATCATCTCATTGGTACTGAGACGCTTCATGCGCCTCCCCTTGGCTACTACCGTTGTTCCGTTGCGAGAGTCCCGATTGGTCAGAGTTCAAGGGTATCTTGCACTGGGCCAATAGGGACGGCAGCGCAGTAGCCCTCGGGCCGCGAAATGCCATCATTTCGTGGGCGGCTGGTACCGGATTGAATCGCTGTTGTGAGTGAGCTCATTATGACCTCCCGTTCGAGGCCACTGACGCTCTCCAACTTGTCTCAATCCCTTATGCAATTTATTCCCAATGGCTAGACCGTGATCATGTCTTGGAGCTAGCTGCGCGAATGGTACAAAGAGTCTGGTGGAATTAGATGATCCGCATTCCTCCTCTCTCATGCACCAGGTATTTCTCTTGTATACTAATATCTGTTTATTGACTTCCTCCTCTCTTGTGCACCAGGTCTCTATCACTATCACCATCTATAATTTTCGGCTACCCGCCCTCCCTTTCCCCATGTTTTAGCTTGCCTTACTCATCACTTACTACTTCTCTTACCACTGTATTTGTATCACACTTGGCTGGTAGCTTTTCCCCCATGATGGCAGATTTTTTTCCCACTGGGTTTTCCTGCTTGAGGGTTTTGACGCACCCGTGCTATTAGTTTATGTAATTTCAGTAATTTCCTTTGGGCTTCGTCTCGCCCTATCCCACTTATTTTCTATAGTTTTATCTTTGTTCCCTCTATCCATTTGTCTTACACGGTGCTCGTGTGTTAATATCATCTCATTGGTACTGAGACGCTTCACGCGCCTCCCCTTGGCTACTACCGTTGTTCCGTTGCAAGAGTCCCGATTGGTAAAGAATTCAGGAACAGCACCACTGGCAATTTCTCTTCTGCCTGGGCCTTACATGCAATTTCAAATTTCTTTGATAAAAGATATTGCAAACCATTGTGACCGTTGGGAATCATTCGATGTTGAAATGGAAATCCTTCTGATGGCTGCACGAGATCCGGATATAACAGATACGGTCAAAAATAAAGGCCTTCCAATACTTCGGAGACTGGCTATCGACCATCAAGGTTTTCCAGAGGCCGAAATAATTTCCCCATTTACTCTGTTCGTAGGTGCAGTGAAACTTGAATATCTTTACTTGCAGAGCACCAATTTCCCTGACATTGGGGATTTTTCTTGGAGCAACCTGCGCAAGCTCGTAGTCACAGAATGTCATATTAACTCTGAGGACGCACTTCATTCCGCCCTGCGTTTGATGCCGTTACTGGAGGAGTTGGGGTGGTGCGGTAATCGTGTGGCCACTGGCCATACTGTTCCGGAGTCACCAACAATTTTGCTTTCCTCACTACACACCCTTAACGTGGAGATCGCCATATGGGGCCGTCCTTATTTCAGTGAAATCCAAGCTCCTCACTTGCCTAATATATGTATCCCGCGCCTCACCAACCTTAACATCATGGGAGATATCGAAGAATTTCCGTCCCTTTTAACCATTATTCGGATCTCAGATTTCGATTTAAAATGCCTTGCTCTCAACACGACATCCACGGACTTCATGCTTTCAATTATTAAAGAACTTAACAGTATCAAAGAGCTGACATTAATCAATCAAGACGATATTGTCCTCGAGAAACTTATGTGGAGGCGGGAATATAGTCCCAACCACACAAATCTGCTTCCCTTTCTTCAAACATTAGTGCTACATCTGTTAAACGTGGATCGTAACTACGATTACACTGAGTCATAGATCAATGTTATGCATGCTAGATCGTCGGTCTCCACCGCGAGTGTGCATAAGGAAATTGTGCCACTGACTCATATTAAAATCGCAACATTTAAGAACGTGGTAAATATTGGTCGGTTGGAATCTTTCGGAAAAGAAACGGGGATAAAGGTTGAATATGAATTCATCAGTTAGATATCTCTTCATCATGTTCACTATGCGCTCAGAGCAATTAAATATAGTATCCCAGCGAAAAGAATTGGCATGTGCACCGCGACAACGGCTTATAAGTTATAACGAATTTCCTTACCACTTGGATATACTAATTACTACTCATTGTAGGGCTATGATTCGATGTACGAATAGTATAAAGCGACTCAGCTTTTCTCTATCGTTTATGTAATATGCAAAGTTTCAAATTGTCCAACGCATTATGTCGTAACAGAAAAATATTACACATCGTTATCCCCACGTAAATCAGATCTTCGGAATAATTGTCTCGTTATCGATTCATTCCACCCATATGTCAACGCATTAGCTAATCCTACAAATTGTGTTAACCCCTGCAGCAGTTGGGTTACATAGGATTTATGTCCAGTCAATTCGAGAAAGCGATTGGCTATTCCCGGAATCCACAGTATAATAAATGCTATTGGATAAACATTTAGAAGGAGAATCCGTTGGATAGGTCTATACCTTGGATCCCATTGCTCGGGCTGATGAGATACCACGTGAAACCATCGTCTATCAACATCATCCGACTTCATATATACAAGCGCAACTTCAGATCTTTCGTCCACTTCGACAGTTTTTATTGAGTTTTGACATTGCCTAGGGGCTCCAGTCGCAATGGAACTGTCCGTAATCCTGGACAAATTCCTAAAATGTCTTCGTATAAAAAAATGCTCAAAGTGATTATGAACTTTCACTGAGGTTCTAGAAACAAATGTGGACATAACTCACTAGATAAGTGTACAACACAATCTGAAATTTGAACGGTGAATAGCTTGACCAATAAGTTATTGAGACCATTACCTCGACAAGGATAAACAAGCATTTCCAGCCGTGAGTTAGAACGTATCGAAGATATTTAGGGGTTTCTACAATCCAGCACCTAATATACGTGTGTCGCTTTACGTTATACTCTTCAATAATTATAGAAAGAAACATACCAACTACCTGATGCAGGACCAAATCGGTGCGTCACGAGTGCAATAACAGCTTTCCAAACACCGTTATTATGATCGATTTTTTAAGTATAAAACATACCAGTAGTTGTGGGCATCAACCATATAGCAATTGTTACTAAGGCTACTTTCTCCCTGTGCCAAATCGCATCGGGCGATTGGAGTCGATATCGAGTGACATTGAATACCGTTGTAATAGCAATAGCAAGTATGGCACAATCGGTTGCCTCAAAGTAAAATAAATTTACTGGAATTACCAAAAACTAATGATACGAACCTGAGTAGCAAACTGAACTATAAAACCATTTGTAGTGCATAAAGCACTATCTGTAAGTGCCCTTTTCGTAATTAAGATGTACAAGCCAGAGATAGATACGTTGAGTGCATTGATGTAATCTATTATGTACATATCTGTCAGTATGTTCATGTTCGTTGAAGATTTGGAGTCCAAACCAGCTATAGCAAGGTTAAGAATCAGGACATGCCGAAAATGGCGTCTTCGGGGTAAAATCATGTATGTGACTAAAATGAATCCCGCGCCAATAAAAGAAGAAAGACTGCCGGCAATGTTGAGACCAGCGATGATAATGGGCATACCTGTTAAAGTAGCCATTGGACGAAGGAAAGAACCTATTAGAGTCTGGATTTAGAAGAGTCTTTAAAGCCATGCCAGTGATGTTATTTACAGCACGTCCCCGTAACACTACACGAAGAAGCCGATATCTATCAATCAAGATATCATATCATAGACATGTGTTGGATTGCGGCTGGGAAACCTTCGCAGGGTGTCTCTTACATCTTGCTCTTTCATTAGTCTTCAAGTAGAAGAACGTTCGTTGGAATATAGGTATGACATAGACAATTACATGTTCCTTGATACGAAAGATTAACATCCCTGCCCTTAGACACTTTTACAAGTGTTTGAAAACAACGGCGATCATTATAGAGGTTCGGGTGAGCAGCTTCTCCGTGGTCTTATACGTTGTATATACTCAGTTCTATTGTAGAAGATTATTAACGTTTAGATGGATCCCAAGATGATTGTGGAAGCGGACATGTTAGTCCAGGTATATATAGTGCGACAATGTCTTTCGATAATTGTCTCATGTGTTCTGATGATCTATACATAGGGGACTTTCTGATAACGGCGATCACTGCTATGTGGACTCCACACCTCTACGTTACCTTCTTTTTTTTCCTGATGTGATTGGAGGGCGGTACAAGTCATAAGGCGCTCTATCTGCATCTGTATCGACGTGAATGCCGTAGAAAAGCTACTGAAATTTTAAGTAACAGTATGGAAATGAGTACCATGCTTGCCTTAATTTCCCAAATACAAATCTAAGTTGTATTTATCATATCTTTCGATGTCCTACACCGATTAAGTATGTCAAGAATTTCCCATTCTTGTCAGTGGTAGCTGACAGCTGTCATTTAATCGATACCTAATATCAGAGAAGAAACCAGATCTGAAACACTATATACCTAAATATAGAAAATAAGGTGTATACACATTTCTTTGCTAACAATCAGCGTTGTAAATATATTTTCCCACCACTAATATTTTATTTATTAATTAGGCTGAAATTATTATAACTTAAAGTAATATATACAGGATTAATTGTGTTAAAACTCCAAAGGGAAGGGCACCTCAGACAAGGGTGGATCGGATCGCTGTAAATATGGTACAACCCGATTTACTTAACAATTAGAATAGTTATTAAAATATGTTATCTGACCGATGTGTGAGCAAATCTAGAATATGTGCAAGAATAGGAAAACTGACCGATCCATGCAACATATTTACAATAAGATCTGTGACCCCACGCGTTCCTAGGCCAATCGGAAAATTTTCGGAGGCTCGGTTCACATTGCACAGGTAAAATCGGCACGAAACAATTGGAACAATAAGCAGATGTATTACCCAATTTAGAATTTTCTAATGCATCTGACACATTACATATTTTATGGCATATTCTAATTGTTACAAAAATCGGGATGTACCATATTTACATGAACCCGATTTAGGCCTGTCTGAGGTGGGGGATACAGGGAGGAAGCAGGCAGTGGTACGGCATTGAAGTAAGTAATCAATGTAAATGTGCGCGCGAGAATCCATTTCTAATGAGCTTAGTAATCCGCTTTTCTTTGAGTCATGTATTCTCCCCAAGTTCTCCCACGAAGTCCCGTCATTAATTTTAATTTTTCACAGCGATCAACTCAACAACCTCCTCCACTCCCGTTCAAATTCAGTAGCTCTCGAGCGTGCTGGAGGCATAGCTGTGTCGCGACGTTATTATGGTTCGGAGATAGGGATGGGTGGAGGACGGTTAGATGCTGGGGAATATAGGAAGCATTGCGTCTAGCGGGATGTTCGTCTCGGTGGCGTCAGCGATTTAGGATGGTTTATGAGGGAGAGAGGAAAAGAGGCTATCAGTATGTCGATGGTAACTTGATCAGGGGCCTACGAACGTTAACGGAACTGGACGTACATTTCAAAATACCCTCCAAACTTTACCTCCATCCTCGTACTGGCTCTCATCCGCACTGCTCATCCCACTGTAAACTATGATGCGGAAGAACAAAAGCAAAACTATTGTCAATCATATACATGCCATTGATCCTCGACCAATCCTGCCAGCAAGGTTCATTCCGCTGCCGTCATACTTCCAAGTGTTGTTAGGGGGTTTAGCAGGGCATCGCACGACGCTTCGGGGGTGAGGGAAGCGACAGTTCCAAGTCCATCCGATTGTTTTGCACTCTTCCTTCCACTGATATGTAACAATACAGTACTTGATTCATAAATGAATCAGAATTTTGTTGGAGTGCTTTGTCGAGAGCAGTCGTTGATCTTATCGATGGTCTCGTTACTATTAAGCGCTTAAGGTCATCTTCAGAGCCAACGCTAATCGAATTCACAATCACTTCAGTTCATAACAAGTACTTACATCAACCAACTACTAACTTATACGACTTGTGGTTAAGACCCAGTCAAAAGTCGGTCTAGGGATCTCAAGCAGTATCCAGTGAGATCGAAGACCAGATATCGCTCGATATCCCAAGAAAATCTGGAATATAACGATTTTTTTCGAGTGACATCTAAGCACGTCGAGTTTGGTCCAGTGCCAAGAATAAGTCAGATTTGCCAAGATACTAATTTAATGGCAGGTATAGGCCCGTATAGCAACATCTAGTACTACCATAGCCAAGGTCTAGTTATATCTTGGGTTGTTGAAGCGCTTCCAATGGATATGTAGACATCAAAAAAGCATATATTGGAAATCTACATAGGCACATATATTTCTATCTAGTCTAATACTACCTACTGTACCAACCAAGAAGTTTAGTAGCTTGCACTGTCTTGTAGTGCGCGAACCACGACTTCATGCAAGTTACAACTGAATGTATCAATAAACAGTGTTAGCAATAGTTTGGTGACGATGAATCGAATACATACCGAACGCGATGTACACCCGTGATCCTAACCTCCGAGACGGAATGTCTATGCGAATATGAAGAAAGCAATAGCTGAGTGTCGAGGTGAGGGCAGTGGCGGCGCGTGACGAGGGAAACCATCGTCAGCCGGAACCTGTAACTACGAACTGGTTAGCCCCATGTTGTGAGTGAATGCAATGAAACGGAGAAGGAACCACGTACCTTTGAAGTTGCATAAAGTTATAGCCTTGCTCATGGACAGATGAGGTAGGGGAGGGGTAGAAAAGGGAAGTAAGTGCTTATGAGAAGTACGAGAAGCTGGGGGTAAGGAAAGGAAAGGGTCTGCCGTACGTCGTGTGTAAGTGCCACGATTATATGTAAATGATGGAGAAGGGAAATGAGCGCCTTATACCGAAGTCTTCATTCTCATATTCTCATTTTGCCTAGAAATCCCTCGATGCGCTCAGATTTTTCTTCGCGAAGCATCTCACAGTTTTGCGTCTGTAAATCTGCCAAGAGTTTATTTTTGGGACTTGGCTATTTTTACTCGATGTCCCTCGATAAAGTCTAGAGGCTATATCTAACTTGATTTGGCTCAATAGTCCTAGACTGATTTTTGACTGGGGTTAAGACCCCAGAATGCCATTCGTCCTTCGAGAACCTTCTCGAAATGACTACTAAAGTCCACTCCCACGGCGTCAAATCCCTACGTGACTCATGCTGACCTGTAAGTACTTACACCTTATCGCAATGCAGTGCTCAGAATCCGATCCCTCACTGCATTCTATGATGCCGTGAGGTATATAACAACCTCACTTTTGCTTGATGATTTGCTTACTGCCAGTTACTTCTTCACTATGCCAGGCAACCACGGGCAATCTAATACGTCTATACCCCACCCCCGCCGACCTAATATCGCACACAGTGCCACATGCACAATATTCCATTCCGAGCGCAGCGCATTGCCAAAGAGAACACCAACGCCATCCACATCAGCTCTGTTATATAACGATGACTGCACCGTGGAACCACATCCTTGACGCCCCAATGTCGCGTATAGTGCGACGGGTTCGATATCCCGCCCTGAGCGGAGTACTGGGCTAGAGCCCGAAACACGATTGAATATGCACCTGACCAGCAGTGCCGCCGCTTTATCTCCACATCGTCATGAGCCTCACCCTCGTCGGCCGTTTATACAACATAGCGATCTAGGCTCTATAGCATGTCCAGAGCTTGGTAGTAGTGTGCCAGCCTTAGCATATCGTCACGGTGGTTTGAAGAAGACTTCACTTAACTTCGAACGCTACTCTTCAGATGCGTATAAGAAGCATTGCATCTAGGTGGGCTGCATATTTATCAGCAATGGTATACGCGTTAGAAAGACGCAGTTTACAAACGATGGAATAGATAGTAGGGCGAATAACTTGGAGTTGGCAGTCCCTTATATTTCCCTTCAAGACCGTTCGAAGTATGCTTTCGACCTTGCACCATAAATCAAGATCTCATCAACATTCAAGTCCAATCTTGGTATGCGACCCTCTCCCCAGCGCACCATAAAATTTGAAGTTCTACTATTAAGATAGATTTACTTACTCGCTCCATGCGGCTTCTGTATCTGTCTTTCATTTTAGTGTAGAGCAATATCTAAGTATGAATAACTCGGATGACACAGAATCCAGATGTCACGTGATTCCTCATGCTTGTCAAGCAATTTTTTTTCGAACTTGTGTTCGACCGTCACTTGTGCTAGTATCATCTTTGCATCATCCATCTTGAAGACAGCTAAGTAGAATAAATGCCTCCCGATATCGAGTAAGCGCACACCACATATGACATGTATTTTGCTTACTAGAAGCTCCAGTCCCCCAGCAGGATGGCACGAGTATTTGAATAGAATTAACCTCAAATATCCGAACTCGAATCCCCTCACCTCAACCTTTCCTACTCTACATGAGCATTCGATGATAGAAGATCGTCTTTCTTTCAGTGAAAATACTGCTAATGCTATTAAAGCTGAAATATCCAACCTTAAAACAGTCACATCGATTCTCGAATCAAAGCTATCAGGCTATCGCGTGCATATTTCGGAGCTACACAGTTCACTGTTGCCTATACGCAAACTACACGATGAAATTCTAGTTCAGGTATTCACCTACGCACTTGAGAAACCAATCGATGTGCTGAACATGAAGCATGGTAGCATATGGGATTTACAGAGTGTTTGCGTAGATTGGCGAAAACTGGTGCAGAACACCCAGTCATTATGGAGGAATTTTGGAGCAGGACACCTTGATACGTCAGTATGGCGCCACATATCGCCGGTTTCCATTGCCGAGCGAGTCTTTCTGTGTCTTAGATGCTCCGGGACATCTGCGCTAACAATTTTCCTCCTCCCCTCGGATATATTCCCGATTCATTTGATGGAGCACATAGGGTTCTATTGCAATCGCTGGGAATCTTTCGAAACTTCTGAAGGTATTCTTGCCAGAGCCGTTCGTGAAACAAGATTGAAATTTATAATCCAGAAGCGAGGCCTTCCACAACTTCGGCGATTGATCTTCGATGACCCCTATCTTTCAATGGAACCTTTTCCGGTTCATATTTTTAGGGATGCAACTGCTCTCGAAGAAGTCGTTTTGGCTTATACCGCTTTTCCAGACATTGGCGCTCTTTCTTGGAGTAAAATGCGAAAACTGGTAATATACTGGTGCGATAATCTCTCAGAAGACATGTTCATTGATTTATTGCATGCTACTCCATTGTTGGAGGAGCTGAAATTCTATGGCCATCTCGAGCCTCGTAGTAAAAATCCTAAATCCAAGCACATCAAGCTACCTTCGCTACACACAATTCATATCAGTGGGACTGGGAGCTTACCTATGCTCTTTGTACCACGTCTCACTACGCTCACCATCTCATACGACCTCCAACCTGTTCATCCTCTATTCTCGATTGTTACGATATCGAGAAGCGTTATCAAACGCTTAGAGCTAGGATTTTGTTATCCTGACTCCATACTTAATCTTATCAAAGATTTCTGTGGCGTTGAAGAACTGGTAGTGAGCAGTATAATGCGGGATTCGTTTTGCGATTCGGGGGCCATACAGGAGGTTTTACAGGGCCTAATACGAGGTCCGGACTCGACTATGTCAATCCTTCCTTCACTACAGAAACTGGAGTTAGATGCTGATATTCTGAGCGGGCCTGATAATCATGTTTCTTTAATGATGGATGTTATGCGCTCCAGATCACGCGTCACCACCGCAACCACTAATCCGACCGTGACCCCCTTAACCTCCCTTAGATTCCGGGGGAAAACAAAAAATGATCTAAATCTAAATGTGTTCCTTCTTGAAATGCTCGGAAAGGAACTTGGAATAATTGTTACTTCAGTCACACGGAAATTCGGGGACTGGAGTAATGATATCTAGGAGTATGTCATTCAATACAATGTATAACATACCGTTCCCTTTTCTTCTTCTCGATGTTTATTGTTTAGTGTGCGAATATAAGTTTCAAAATCTAGATTATAGAAGGGTACAAGTAATGAATCATCAATGCATCAACCCACACGAGTAGTCTATCAAATAACGACGCGCTCCACGTGTGCCGTGGCACATTGAAGTTGTTGCATCCCTAATGAGACAGTCTCGTATATTTATTATGCAAGTTCTGATCATTGTAGTAATTGTGGGCGTTTGAATGTACAGCCTCGGTTATTAGAACTAGTCACGGGTTATTAACAAAACCCATAAAGCTTACAGCTGGTACCAGGCACCACATGATCATAATGCTGTTCAGCTCCAGATATCAAAGGTAACTCAAGCTGTTGTGGGACTATAGAAGCTTCGAGTAACGTCCGGGCTTGGGCTGATATCCGATTCAGACATATATAAATGCAACCAAGGGAGACCAGTGCTTTATCACACACATTCATTCCCACTACTCACAATCCCAGTTCTTAAGCTAAGACCAAAAATTAGACCAAGTATACTTTGACTATTGCGTGTTGATTGCGCGACCACTTATGTAATTGTACGACTATCGGCTAGATGAAATCCTCACGCTAGTAAGTGCCGGCCGAGTTTAAAACTTTGCCAGCTCATTTTCGTCGCTCTCTTAACTCTTTCTCTACAGATAGATATGTTTATCAATATATCCCCAGGTGTCTGGTAAGTCTGCCCTGCCATCTAAATAGGCGCCTAAGGTCATCTTCAGAGCCAACGCTAATCGAATTCACAATCACTTCAGTTCATAATAAGTACTCACATTAACCAACTACTAACTGATACGACTTGTGGTTAAGACCCCAGAATGACATTCGTCCTTCTCTGTAAAAACGGAAATTTCGGTCAGAGCATTGCCAGATCATGTCTAGCTCTGAAACATGACATTTTGGCATGGATTGCGCATGAATGATTTGCAAATGCACTGTAAATGTCTGCAGCATGCTGATCACATATCATGGTTTTATTCTCATCACTGTATTATATACATATCATTTAAATTAAATCTAATCAGATAGGATTGTTTGCAGTACACATTATAATATATATTCCAAGTTTCACAAACAGAAAATAAAAATTGAACACTCTAGATGTTTTTTTATGCATATAATTTCATATTCGGTGTCACACTTTCATGACAGAAGCACACAACTTGTGACACTCTACAATCTCTATTCTGGATTGTTACGACGTCGGGAAGCGTTATCAAACGCTTAGAGCTAGAATCTTGTTATCCTGGCTTCATACTTAATTTCACCAGAGAATTCCGTGGCGTAGAAGAACTGGCAGTGAGCTATATAATGTGGGATTCGCCCGGCCATTCACGGGGCATACAGGACGTTTTACAGAGCCTAATGTGAGGTCCAGAGACTGTGTCAATCCTTCCTTCACTACAGAAGCTGCCGTGCTGATATTTTGAGCAGGGACGATCATGTTTCTTTAATGATGGATATTATTCGCTCCAGATCATGCGTCACCACTGCAACCGCCCATCCGACCATGACCCCCTTGACCTCCCTTAGATTCCGGTAGGGCAATTATCTTGCCAAAAAATCAAATGTGATCCGTCTGGAAAAAATCGGAAAGAAACTTGGAATAATTGTTACTTCAGTCACGCAGAAACTCGGGGACTGGAGTAATTATACCTAGGAGTATGATATTCAATACAATGTATAATATACCGTTCCCTTTTCTTCTTATCAATTTTTATTGTTTATTGTGCCGTTTCAAAATCTAGATTATAAAAGAATACAAGTAATGAATCGTCAATCCACATGGGTAGACTATCAAATAACGACACTCCTGTGGGCCAGTGGCGCGTTGAAGCTGTTTTTACAGCATGTTGTCTGATGATAATGGTAAATTTAGCACAGAAAAAGACAGCCTTGTATTTTTAGTACGCAAGTTCTGATCATTGTAGTAATTGTGGGTGTTTGAGTGTACAGCCTCGGTTATTGTAAAGCTTACAGCTGATACCAGGTACCACCTAAACATAATGCTGTTCAGCTCTAGACATCAAAGATAACGCAAGCTGTCGTGGAACTATAGAAGCTTCAAGTAACGTTCGCCGGGATTAGGCGGATATCCGACTCAGACATATATAAATATGAAGTTCCAAGTGTTGAAAAAGTCGCCGTCGCCGTAATTCGGTTGTGCCGTGGTCGTATCCACACTGCATAGTTTGAATTGCTGTTTTTTCTTGCTTATGTTGTATAAAATGTGTACTATATTATATTCTATACATTTTGGCGCCTTTATGCGAGATGTATTCTGTGTTTTTGCTATGTTTTATCATTTGAAGAATTGTTCCCACGCTCCCCCATGCACTGTTCAGCTTTCCAAAAACATACCAAATATACTGAATAAATGTTGATTCAAATGTTTTTAAGCTATAGTTAGAGTACTTTATGTTAGGTCTCCTTTGTAATATCCAGCTCCTCCACTCATCGCTACTCACCATCGAGCTCAACACAATTTCTTCATTATGCGTTATCTAGATAATCTCGCATGCTACGTATTCTCATGAATATTTTGGGTTATAAGACAGAATTAATAGTGTACAAGTAAAGCTGCAATTAAGTGAGAGATAAAAGTTATGTCACAATTCAACGTAATGAGTTGAATGATATATGAGCTTATTTAATTTTCGATATAGTAAATATGATCTCTTACGTGCCCAGTGTACTTTGTATTATTATGTATTTCAAGATAGAGTGCATTTTATAACGAAGAGATGCAATATATTTGAATCAACATTTATTCGATAGTAGTAATTACATGAACAAGATGAATGGTGGTTAAAAAGCAGAATGACGATATGTACTGTATGGGATGTCTATCAAAGGCGAACGGACCTCTAAAGGACCTCTGGGGGACGTGTGGGACGTGAGCTGGAGGAGGGTGAAACGGTAAGCAAAGGAACGTATGCTGCACGTTCAACGGCGACCTGAAAGGGAAGAGGGAGCAAACGTAAAGGAAACAAAGGGAGTGTGCAGTGCCAGATGGGAGATGTGGGAAAAATCACGTGCAGGTCAAAAGTGGACCTTGACAAGCAAGGTAACTTTCGTCATCAACAGCCGCTCTCAGGCATCCTACGAGGTAACTACGAGCCAATCGGGAGACTCGCTGGGATGAACGATTGGAGTAGCAGAGGGGGAGGCGCCAACCACTGAAGTTGGCTGCCCCGGCACCGAGAAAGGGTTACATTAACACACAGCCCCATGTACGATATACACGAAGATAGAGATAAAGCGGATGAGTAAGAAATGAAGTAAATAAAAGGCAAGAAAACGAGAAATAGGCGAGATTGAAGAAAAAAATGGGCTATTCACTATAAAGATTTTGGTTTTTCTTTTTTTTTTTTTTTTTTTTTTTTGATGTTTTTGATTTTTTCTTTTTCTTTTCTTTTTAAGTGAATAAGGAATGAAGAGAAAGGACGAGATGAAATGGGAGAGGCATAAGAAACTAAAGAGAAAAGGGAAGACGTAACGAGGCAAGAAGGGTAGGGTGCTGGCGAATGTACATTTCAAAGGCACCTGAGGACCAGCGCCCGATATGCTGAATATCGGAGTGAGACACGCCGTGCTCAGCCAGAGCGGTGGCGCCTCCAGAGCGAAGAGAATGGCCAGAAAATTGATCCCCTGCGTACTTGTGGAGGAAGGAAAGGAAAAAAGAACGTGTTGGCAATGAACCATCAGCACGTAGCCATAGTGCATGATGGACAGGGAAACGGGTGTCTCGGGAGTAGAGATAGCGTGAAAACAAGGGAACAGGGTCTGGACCTTGAGAGAACAGACACTGAATAAGCACAACGTCACCTTCGAATAATCGATCCGCCTTGTGGGTTGGGAGTGTGAACTGGTAAGACTTTCGGGGTACAATAGTGGTAGAAGAGCAAGCTGTGATCTTTCGACGATCAAATGTAGAAGAGTTATCTGGGGTGACGAGTTCACCAAGCCGAAGAAGCCCATAGAACCCTGTAACCAAAATGGCCAGACTAAGGAGAGTGTTGTGATCATCCGAAGACGTGAACAATGTGCATACTGAAGTTAACAGGGAAAGGGGTAGGGGGGGTTTCCTTGTAGGAGAATGATGGAAGCGTCGACGGGCACAGTGAAGAGATCGCTTGACTAGAGGGGAGTCACGCGCCTCACGTACTGCTGGAAAGTATGGTTCGAGAAGATGGACAATTCCTGAGAGATAAGTTGAAATAGAAGAAATTTTGATGTGGTGTGACATGAAAATGACATATAGGCTGAGTGTGTCACTAGTGGGTTCTGCTGGAATGCGATGCGACTCGCAAAAGGTTAGATAAGAATTGAGGGCGCTTGTATAGTTACTGGAAGTTGATTGATCAATTGCATAGCCAAAGGTAATGGCTCGCTCTCGCAGGAGACGCTCATGGGTCCAGGGAGAGCGTACAGGTTGCCTGGACCCAGAGGTGGACGTATTCATAATGAGATTGCCCCCAGCGCATCCTGTGGGGGTAGTAAAATGTGATGAGAGAGTAGAGAATCATACTGGCGAGCTAATGCAAAACGCTGGCGAGACAGAGCATCTGCAACATGGTTCTCAGTGCCTGGTATCCAAAGGACACGAAGCTGATACTTGTGACGAAGAATTTCATCAATTGCAATCTTGAGAAGGGAATTGTACTTGGCATTAGAGGCACAGAGCGAGTTGAAAAGTGCAACCGTGTTTTCACTGTCGGAGTAAATTATCACAGTGTGAGTGGGGGATGTACATTGGATGAGGAGATGGATGGCGCAAACTACAGCAAAGACCTCAAAGACGAATATATCTTGCTGAGGAACACAAGGAGGGAAAATGAAGTGGAGGCCATCATGGTTGACAGAGTTCCAAATCCCTATTCCTTCCAGTGAAGCGTCAACATGGAGAACTGTGTCGACAGAAGATGGTGACCATGAAATGTCCTCAAGAATGAGGAATTCATGAGACACACGCAGATGAGATATGAGCCAGTGAAGGTCAGTGCGAATATCATTATTAAGGTAGAGACGTTCATATGGGTGCGACTTCCCTGCAATTTTGAGGTAGACTGAGCAGAGGCCAGGCTTAAGGAGAGGGAAAACATTGAGAGCCCAGTTGACCCATCCAGCGAGGCACTGGAAATCTCTAAGAGGATGTCTAATATGCCTCGAGTTAATAAATTGACAGATGCGATCAATCAACTCCTCCTTTTTGCCAGGTGCCATGGAAATAGACATCCGGGCAGTGTCAACCTGAAATCCAATAACAGTTAGTGATGAACCGAAGAGCTGCTTTTCCTGCTCATGGGGGAAGCCGATCTCATCCCAAAAGGACAGAAGAGCTGTCTGATGCACAGGAAATGATTGCTCGTATGGCCCGTACCATGCTACATTGGAAGCTAGGTCTGCTCCAAACACGTCATCCGAGTACTGAAAAAGGTCAGGAATACACTTGATAAAAACACAAGACCAAGTGCTGAGAGAATTAACTGAGGTCCAAAGACCAGATGAAGGTGATCCCCCAAAGACATTGCACCGATCAACATGACGCTGACCATTTGGAAGAGTGACAATTTGCTTGACTTGTGCTTCAGGTGCCATAGGAATAAGTCGATAGGCACTTTTAACATCTGATTTGAAAAGCACAAGTGGTTCTTGGTCCCCATATTTACGACGTAAAGCTAACAAGGAATCCGCCAGGGGTTTGAGGGAATCCAGAGGTGACCGACCCTCTATTGCATCACGCTGAACCATTGAGTTTAAAGAAAACTCACCACAACTGTGATTAGTGACCATGCGAAAGTTCTCGATAGCCTTAGGAACTGCATGAATTGGCATGGAGTACATCCCTGGGAGGAGATCAGTGCCAAAGGAAGGTGAGAAACGTCCCAGTGCAACTTCTTGTTCACACTGAGCCTGTAGAAACTCTTGCTCCCGGTTGGATTGTGAGGGGTGCTGATCTGATGCATCTACAGTGAGAGGATAATGAGGACAATGGGAAGCCTGTGACCAAAAGCCATGACGAAGCCCATGGCATATAGAAGCTGTGAAACGATGGTTAGGATGGTGAGATACATAATGTTCGAACACGTCAACATTGATTGGCGTGACAATTTTGAAGAGATGGGGATTATTGTCTATGAGAGAGCGAATGACGGAGTTATGACGAATTTCACTAGGGACCTTCAATAAGGGCTTAGCTCGGTAAGTATAAGAGAGGACAGGAGACAATGAAAGAGAAGAAGAAAAAGACTGAAAACTGCGCAGATAAGACGGATGAAGCCCAAGAGTGTTGCTAGTCCTTTGCTGGTGTGAATTCTCCCTTGCAGCTGACTGCTCCGTGACCTGGCTTGGTGCAGCGAAGGCAACGGTGCTGATACCTGCACCTATCTCCACGGTACCCACATCCAGAGATGGAGTTATATTTCCTACATATTTCGCTCGATTTCTCACGGCTTGTGCCCGTCTTCGGCGCCTGTTGCGACTTGTTGTCGGAGACAGGGGTCCAGACCCCAAGTGGTGTGAGGTAGGCGAACTGGAGGTGTGAGAATTCTGTAAAGTCACATAATCTGACATCTCGTCGTGAGGCGACGAGAGACCTGACTGCATGGTCAAAGGCAATGACCCTCCCTGAGTCTCGAATGCTGTTGAAAATGTTAGTAATGTACGCGTGGTACTGCATGAGCTCCCTTCGCCGGTGGGGGAAGACATGGCACATTGCATCGGAAGTGAGGTGCCAGGCTGCATACCACTGTCCGCTGGTGGTGATTTTCTTTGCAGGTGCTCCTCCCGGTAGTGAAATTTCGATGTCCCCGACTCTTTGCACAACTCCGGTGTTAGTGGCGGCACCGTTGATAGCTGCGTGAACGTTAGACAAGTTGACGGCTTTACCTCTAATGATGCTATCCCATTCTGACTCTGGGAAGTGACCGATTCTTGCCCTTTCCATGGCCCAATTCTTAGCGGCGGTAAAATCGTTGGCAAAGAGCCGCAACGCTTTCTGAGTTTTGATGAGATCTGGGTGGTGGAAAATAAACTGGTCGTCCTCGTCGTCAAACCATGGCATATCCTCTTCATAAATCCTGTGCCTCTTGTTAGAATTCTTCCCGACTCGTTGTATCTCTTTAGTGAAGATGGATGAATCAGCTGAGACTGACTCAGGGCTTCGAGACCTTTTCCGCTGGAGTTCCTGTGGCCGTGTTCCTTCACCCGCTGGTTCCTGGTCCAAACGGAATCTCCCTGCTCTCTCTCTCGCTGCCTCTTGCCGTTGGAAATTGTCAATGTCGGCGAGGTAGGTTTTAAAGGACTGTTCTGTTGCTGATCCGTCCCCTGGAACAAACTCTGGGAGGATTCTCCCAATGCTGGCGACTGCGAAAGATTTAGTAATGCGCCCTTCCCTGAACTTACTGATGACTGCTTCGAGTCGGCTTTCCAATTGAGATTGGAAAACATTCCCATCGTAGTCGGAGTTGTCACCTTGATTCTCATTTCGAGTCGATCCCGAAGGTTGAGGTTGAGTCGATCGTCGAGTGGAGGATTGATGTACCGCTCTGGTACCAGTCCGAGTCCCAGTTGGTTGTGCTTGAGACCGTGGAGCGGCAGTGTTGGCGCTTGCAGATGGCTGGACATGCCCGGTTCCGACCTGATGTGGAACTCGGCTGCCACCTGCTGAAGAAGGGGATTGTTGAGATTGTTGTCGTTGTCCAGCAAGTCTATATTGGTTCGTTCCTTCGATCCGCTCGATTGTCCCAGGAGGGAGTTCGTGTATAGAGGGACCTTCCCCTTCCGGTTGGCTTCCTGCTGTGTCAGCTCTGTCTCCATCAGACATGTGGAATCGATGTGATCAGATGATGGTGGTGAGGAAGAACTTATCAGGTCTGACGATGTTGTAAAATAACGAAAACACAACGCTGGCACGAAGGTGACAGAGCGCTGGTGCAGGAGGGAGGAGGAAGAATCAGCACCGAAAAATAGAGATATAGAGGAAAGGCACCTGGTGCAGGAGGGAGGAGGAAGAATGCGGAACATTCAATTCTCTGTGCTCCTTGTACCATCCACACGGCCAGTTCCGAAGTGCGATCACGATCTGGCCACTGCGAATAAATTGTGTTTTTAGGAACGAGAATAAATTGAGTGTCAGTGGCCTCGAGCGAGAGGTCATGAACGAATACACTCACGAAGACGACCCCAGTAAGTGCCAGCCGCCCGTGATGCATGAGCGCTTCACGGCCCGAAACCACGTCGCTACCGTCCCTATTGGCCCAGTGCAAGTGTCCCCTTGAACTACGAGAAATTTTCTGACTGAGGATCGGTGTCAGGTGGTCTGCCTATACTATTGGGGTACAAGTTGGGTACAAGTGCCGTCCATCTTGTGGAAAGCTTTCCTCTGGTACGTATGCTATATCTTTTCCCTCGATGCTCGACAGCCATTGACCTTATTTCCCAAACGATTGTCGTATATCCCGCTTCAACACGAAGATGCACCAAGCAGCACCATGTTGATATACCATTCCGAACCCAGGAACTACCTCCTAGAGCACCTACCTGGCACCCTTCTACCCAGGCCACCGATCACATGTTCAACGCATACGTCTCGCGAACACGACTATTACTATGCCTATACTTGGCCATGAAGGTGCAGGTGCTGACCGAAGGAGACGTGGATGTGGAGCCTCCGGCGTGAAGATTTGAGAATGGTGGCATATGGCGCGTGTTCCGAGAAGTTGGGGAATAAGTGGATATATGGTGGTCAAAGACGAACCATGGAATTCAACAACTATCGATAGTCCATGCCTCTTTCGTGTGTCGGACGTCTTCGAGGGCATCGTCAACGAAGGGAACGCCACGTCACCTCAAGGTCTCGAGGACTGCATTCTACTTCAGATAGGCTATCGCTGCCCCTTGGAAACTTTTTTCTATCTTGCGCCCGCATAGTGTTTCGCCATACGTGATGTTCGTCAGCACGTCTAAACTGGGTTTCACTGTTTTTTTCTCTGTCGGCAGTTTGTTCCTTTGAGAGGGTGCAGGTGACTTCACTCGCTCTTCCTTGTACTACGTTTTACTCCCTGGTGGACTAGCAGTCGCTCATACGCCTTCTCACTCTAACCAACAAAAGTACGTCTTCGCTTCCCGTTGTTTCATCGACTCTTCTCAGTGATTCTCATGGCCTTCTTCCTCTGACTTATAGGCACTATGGCAGGAACGCTCGATAAATGCTTGCGAGGAGGGGCAAACATACAGATTAGTGTCGTTCTCATCACTTTCACTCCTCCACCCGATGTCAACAATGTACCACCAACAGTAACCACCTGAGTCCTATTCTCGCTACAGTGTGGATGGCTCTCTCTGCTTGTCGATTACCACAATGGCATTGTCGTGTTGGGTGACAGGATTTGTCTTCGGATTGCCGTGTTATCGGATCTATACGATCATTCCTCGGCCCTCGTCCAAGGCTGGCAAGTCAGGACCCGATAGACTTGTCATTATCTCAGACAGTAGATGGTCCAGCTACGCGTCTACAGCAGAACGTCAAGACTTGGCTGTATCTGAATCTGCGTTAATTTCCTACATCAAGAGGCTTATACTCATACGACATCAGATGTGTTATATCACCTCGCTGCTTAGCTCGCATCCGCGTGGAGCTTTAACCCTTTTGTCATCCAATATTCAACTCGTGGATCCATTCTCTCACTAACTGTTACTTACGAGGTCTATATACAGTAGCTTAGCCGTATGATGGGTAGTAATGAAATCGTCCATGCACATCATCTTGTTGCACATCCCCTACCAGGCATCTTTATGAAACGCCGTGTTCTATTTACTACGTCCTATTCCTCACCACCCTCAGTCCAGCACTTGTCGATATTTATCTTACTTTAGCAATAACAACTCCTTAAGTTACTGGAGGTGTCTTCGCTGAACCTAAGACCTCCAATGATGACTATGTAAGGTCTAGACTGCACCAGGAAATTAGACCAAGTATGGTTTGACCATGTATTACTTATTGCCTGACTTGCTGTACGACTTGTGTACGACTTTGGGCTTTGTTTCGGCTATTTGTCTGGACTCTGGATAAATTCTCACACTAATAAGTACCGGCCCGGCCGAGTTTAAAACTTTGCCAGCTCATCTTCGTCACGTCGCTCTCTTGGCTCTTTCACTACAGATGGATATGTCTTTCAATATGTCACCAGGTGTCTGGTAAGTCTGCCCTTCAGTTGAAGTCTTTTTTACTGGTCCTTAACGTAATAGCCCCCCGGCATGGTATTGCGATTATATAAATGCAGTCATGAGCAAGTTTCCTAACCCGGACCTTCCTATGTCCTCAATTCGTTCGAACTACTCGCTTACACCACAAGACCGCTCACTCATCGAAAGCCAGCTATCTTCTTACAAGGATGCCATTGGTACTCTCGATGAGGAGGTACACGCACTCCGAATAGCTATTTCGATGCTCGAAACGAGGCAGTCATTATATCGCAAATACAAGGAGTACCAATTCTCACTTCTATCGCCTATACGCAAAATGCCTAATGAGCTTCTGGTGCACATATTTACCTATGTGTGTACAGACTCTATCGACCTTGTGGGCACTGCACCAGGTGACTTTTGGGATATACAGCGCGTCTGTGTTCACTGGCGCAATATCACACGCAGTACCCCATCTCTGTGGAGAAGTTTCGAGCTCCGAGAAATTTCATCGGCAGATCCGAACACGCCTCCGCCGGCCATGATCGCTAATCGAATACAGTTATGCCTCAAGTATTCAGAAATTGCTCCGCTAGCAATTTCTCTTCGACCTGTTGATATCACTGCATTTCCTATTTTCGTAATGGAGGATGTTGCGAACCAATGTAATCGTTGGGAGCGGTTTGCAGTAGATGTCGATGTCCTAGTTGGCGCGAGAGAAGAAACCGATATCAAAGCCATAATCAAAAGCAAGGGGCTTCCAAACCTGCGGGAACTGACCATCGACGGTCAAGAGTCCTTTGGCAGATTCGGTAGGAGAACATCCTGTCCTTTTCGTCTTTTCAAAGGTGCATTTGCAGTCGAAGAAATTTATTTACTCTCCACCACTCTTCCTGGGGTCAAAGATTTTCCTTGGTCAAGTACGCGCAAGCTTGTCCTAGAACAATGTGATTTCAACTCAGAAAATGAAGTTGGCTCGGTTCTGTGTACTATGCCTTCACTTGAAGAGTTGGTGTGGTATAACAATTTTATCAAAAGTGACTCCGAAGAGTCTCCAGCTATAAACATCCCTTCATTACGCACTCTTACGGTTGAAAAACCTAACATTTTTGACGACGTTTATACGGACGATGATCATCCCCCCTTCCCTAAGCTATTCATACCCCACCTGACAAATCTAAAGATCGTGGAAGATATCAGAGAGATCCGTTCTCTCGTATTCAGTATTCATAGCTCAGGAAGCGATCTAAAACGGGTTGAGCTACATTCGACTTCTTTCCCCTTAATCCTTCAAGTTATCGAAGAATTTTCGGGAATCGAAGAGCTAGAAATAAATCACCCACAATGTTGTCTTAGTCAATTCCTTGAGAAGTTGATATGGAACCCAACAAATAGTTCTGAATATAACAGACTTCTCCCATCACTACGGAAACTGGAATTGCGACATGGGAATCCATATACACCCCACGAGATTTCTTTGCTGATGGGTATTATGCGCTCTAGGACATCCTTCCCCACTGCTATCGCGCAAGAGAAAAATGCTACAGCTATCCACCTATCGTCCTTAAATTTGACTGGGATGATCTCTAGAGAAAATTACGATACATATTTTGTTCAGCTTCTAAATCTCGGAAAGGAACTAGGGATAAGAATTAAATCACATGCAAGAGTGGGTCTATATTAATAAATTTAGAACCAAGGTAGCCTAAAGGTATTACTTATGACGAGTATTGTTATAGTTTACATTTTATGTCTAATACTTTACACACTTTATAAATGCTATCGCTTAGGTCCTCCCTCAAATTCATCACACCACAGTACTTTCATTTAATAAGTTTCGGAGGTCAAAGACACAAATATGTTATGTTAAGAAACCTTTTCTTAATCTACGTACAGTACAAGATTTATGTATTACGTTACTGCCAATGTAAAGACGAGTCTACTATTCCCTCTTTTCCCATTTTTAGCTAGGTTGACAGGCTGGCAGGCTTGGGCGTGGTCGCTGCCGAATTCGGAAATTTCCGCAGTTAAAACTTTAAAAGCTGAGCTGAGGCCGTCATGAGGCTGCAAGTACTATTCATCGTGCGTATCACCGCATATTATAGACGTTTACCAAATGGAAACTGACAAGCTTCCAAACCTCGCTGAGTGAGGAACAACTTAGTACATAACTCTTTCACTAATGTATTCACAGCGCTAGAATGCAAGCCTATTTAACCGAAGTTTTCAGAAGATTCCCGCACCAGGACCTTCCAACATATCTCGTTCGTTCAAACTATTGGCCAACTTCACAGGATTGCTCTACCATCGAAGCTAGTCTTTCGTCTTTTCAGGCTACAATCGAGGCCCTTGAAGCCGAAATATTTGATCTCGAAGCAATCACTACGCACCTGCGATTTCGGCTGTCGAACTATAACACATACAAGGACTTCCAAAGTTCTCTGTTGTCACCCATACGCAAGCTCCCTGACGAAATCTTGAGCCATATATTTGCCCTTGTGCCAGACTACTCAACTATTGACGTAAATCTCTACATACCAGGTGGTATATGGGATCTGCAGCGCGTCTGCGTGCGCTGGCGGAATGTAGTTCGAAGCACTTCATCACTGTGGACAGATTTTGGAATCGGAGATCCTCCCACGATGTGTAAAATACCTTCACCCTCCGCTGTCGTGGAGCGAATACGAACCTGTCTAACGTGTTCGGGAGCATCTCCACTTACAATCTTTCTTCAGGATTCCATGGAGTATAAAAGACGATTTCCCATTTCCTTAGTGGAAGAGATAGCGAGTCACTGTGTTCGCTGGGAATCGTTTACAGTCGTGGTGGATGTCTTGAACAAGGCTCAAGAAGAAACTGATATAATAGCCTTAGTTCAAAATCGAGGCCTTCCAAATCTCAGGGGATTGACGCTGGAAAGCGAAGATTCGAGCTACCCTTGTACTTTTGATGTCTTCAGGAGTGCAACCGCACTCGAAGAAGTTTATTTGAACTCTACCCCGCTGCCTGATTTCGAATATAAACAGTATCCGCGGAGTGGGGTAAAAATACTCAGGCTAGAGTTCTGTGACATTGACTCAGAAGACGAGCTCAGGTCCACATTGGGTGCCATGCCGTTACTAGAGGAATTATTCTGGAATAACAATCACTTCGAACTTGAAACCAATTCCAACGAGGCTATATCACATCCTTCACTACGTACAGTTACGTTGTCGAACGACTACTTTTCATGTGCTGACGAATCTCCTGAGTGGAGTTTACCTATGCTAACCGGGCCGCAATTTACCAATCTATGCCTTGTGGGAGACTTCTATCACTTCGAGCTTCTTCTATCTGCTGTTCGAAGCTCAAAAAGTATCAAATGTTTACAACTCGAGTATGCCACAGTCCTATTCATGCTTCGTATTATCACCGAACTTGATTACATTGAGGAACTGATAATCGATACTGAATGGGCTGGACACGGCCATTTAGTACTCAATAGGTTAACATGGGGCTCGAATCCAGATGCAAATCAAGTTCTTCCTTCATTACGTAAACTACAACTGCATGTAGGATGGAAAGGGCGTTCTTACGCGATACCTTCATTGATGAACGTCATGCGCTCTAGATCATCAGCGTCCGCCGCAAATAAAGGGCAAGTTTTATCTGCGGTTCCGTTATCTTCTGTCACGTTGACGGGCAAGTTCGAAACCGACAAGTGTTCCCCCGGCCTCCCGATGACAGCTGAGCTGGAAAATCTTGGAAATGAACTCGGAATAGAGGTTAACGTTCGTAAATTAGTGTGATGGCGGAGTCTATTACTAGTAATATATTCTATATAAAAATTTATTGTTACAACATATGATATCCGAGCCTTTGAAGGCTACATGTTAGTGAAGCCTCCCCAACGACCACCAACGCCACCATTGTCTCGATTGCCATTGGCCGGTGAGCTCACTGTGATCCGCCACAAAGTCTGTTATGGTGTAATCTGCATCGACATCATTGAACTCCGAACCCCTGACTGACAAATATAAGCCTACGGATAATCGGATATATAGATATACATGTACATAAGAGGTTGGAACACTGATCACTTTTGGAGGAACCATTTGTAAAGGTTGTTGATCGTTCGGGGGCTTGATACGAGTTGCGAATGAAATGATGCTCGCGGCTCAAACTTGAGGGGAGGAGCTGACAAATCTGTGTACGTAGTTGTGTACGGAATTGATCAAAAATCACTGAGACTCTTCAGTTGTCACTAAGAAGTCACATGCATGGGTGACTCGGCGTTGAACCACATCCTTCCCGTCTAAAGCTCTGAAGCTGAAGCTTGAAGATCTTATTCTTGAACTGGAGGCTAGCTTCTCTATTCTACGTTTGAAATCGTCCAGTAGCTTGGTGTTCCTCATCAACAAAAGTCCACATGCATCCTCAATGCATCTTACGAACGTCATAATAGAGATAGGTAGTCTGCTTGTGGTACGAGTGTCATCTACCATCCCGTCAGAGCAAGCTTTCTTCTAGTGCGTATGCTACACCTTTTCCCCCAATCAATAATATTCGACCATTACTGATCTTACATCCCAGACGAGATATGATTCTCGCAGCCCTGAAACCTTTCTACCTAGATCACTGACCTCATGTTCAATACGTACGTCGCGAGGGCACGCTACTATGTATGTATCTTGGTTGCGAAGTGCAAGCATTAGCTGAAGGAGGTATGGATGGAGTATAACTATGGCGATATGAGCATGGAAGCATAAGAAGCGCACGGTGCCAACAAACATCACTATCCGTTCGGACTCGTTCGTCTTCGAGGGCATCGTCAACAATCTCCGGGAGAAAGGAGTGCCATGTCACCTCGAGAATCTTGACTACTCTATGATGCACTCACTATCGCTGACCGTGGAGCATTGTATTCTATATCATCCTAGTCCCTCCGCTGATCCTTCGCCGCATCGGTGCAGCAGACGCTTTGGGTAGGCTATACGGTCGCCTCTTACAATGGCCTTCACTCGCAAACTGCTAAGGGTAGTGCTTTACCACCCCTTGGCCTACGTTTTGCACCAACTCTCCCTTGTAGATTAGCATGCCACAAGCAACGATACACCCCTTGTACACCTTCCCACTCTAATCAACGACGGTATATCTTCACTTTTCACTGTTTCCTTGACTCCTACTCATAGCCTTCTTCCCCGACGTTATAGACACCATGGCAGGACCATAATCAATGATTGTCGCTCTCATTACTTCCCCTCTCCACCACTCGACGTCAACAGCGTACTATCACCTGAATCGTACTTTTGCTAGAACCATCCAAGGCGCCGGCAAATATCCCGATCAGCAGATGCGCAGGATCAATGACTCTTCGCGGCGTCGCGCTGTGCCGCAGCCTTGTGAGCATCATCGACGCATTGTCTTAAATATAGGATCTCTGCGCAGTAGCCAGGGATCAGCCGCACATTATTTTCTCCTTTAGAGGCACGGTTCTCGTACAAGTACAGGGTAGTGCACGTGGATGGTTACGATCATGCCTCGTCCCTCCTTGTCCAAGGCGAGCAATTTCGGACGGGAGACTTGTCATTCCCTCGAACAGTACGTAGATGGTCCAGCTACGCGTCTACGGTGGGAACACCAAGACTTCCTTAACCCTAATAACCGCTACGAACATCAATTGCACATGCATCACATGTAATCTGAAGCCGTACGGCAGTATGGCTTATGCATGAAGGTCGGAAATGGTGTTATTGCACCTCGCTGCTAGCTCACATCTGCTTGGAGCTTTGACGTTTTCGTCATCAAACATTCTACTCGTGGATCAGCGTCAACCCTGTCAATCCAAATTAGTCCCATGATTGTCGAGATCGCTGAAGGGTACTTATGTTCCCTGAAACTGAACGGTTTAACCAACGGTATTTTCTCCTGCAATTGGGTGGTTATTCCGGGAGTTTCGGAGTCGTGTTTCCGCGGGCATGACTAACGCAGCTAATTCATCCCATAGCGATACCTACACATATGCACCGTGATCAGAAACTGTGACAGCTCATATTAATGCGTAATGTTAGCTAGCCATGCATTAGTATTGTCTCCTGCGGTAGAAGATGACGTTCTAGCCCTAAATACAAGGGGTTTCACCCTGGTGTCTCTGGAATCTGCAAGCACGACCGGTGAAGTACATACGGCCTGTAGAAACCTGTCTGAATCAGCGTGTTCTCGAAATATGGGTTGACTTTGGTTTTCTCGCTTCCTCCTTAGTGTTTAAGGACTCTACGCGGCTGCTATTCCTTATCGTGAACTGGTCCAAGCGGGCGTTTACCAGATTTATTAACTACTGATATGGTGCATATCGATCTCAAAGTATCGGTACTGATGTATGTCCCAAGCCGTCGTAATGTAGTACTTTTTCGGAGTTCAGTCCCGATTCTGCGATTGTGAAGCTGCTTGGGATTGTAACCTGGTTTCTCAAGCAATATAATTCTATGAGATCAATAACCCACGTCGAGTGTAGCGAGTCTGAATCGTTGAGCTCATATCGTATTAACGAGGTCCTGGATCCCTTCCCTCTGTAACCCATGTGGCGTTACGAGATCTATATGCACATTCCCTATCATATTCCTCTCCGCCCTTCCAGCACTCGCCAATACTTATCTTATTTTAGTTACAGTAAACATATGTTGAATATCGCTGAATAGTTTTAGAATGTTACTACTGAAGATGTCAACGCTGAGCCTAATACCTCAAGAATCCGATGAATGACCACACCAGCACATATATCTTTACAGTAATTAGACTATACTTTGACTATTGCCTGACTATTGTACGACTTTCGGCTACTTGTCTGGATGAAATTCTCACACTAATAAGTGCTCGACAAGTTTAAAACTTTGCCAGCTCATCGTTGTCGCGCTCTCAACTCTTTCTCTATAGATAGATATGTCTTTTAGTATGTCCCCAGGTGTCCTGTGAGTCTATCATGCAGTTAGGTTATTTCTTACTGATCCTTAACATAATAGTTCCCCGGCATGGTATTGCGACTATATAAATGCAGTCGTGAGCAAGTTTCCTCACCCGGGCCTTCCTACGTCCCTAGTTCGCTCGAACTACTCGCCCACACCACAGGACCGCTCAATAATTGAAGATCAGCTCTTTGCTTGCGAGTACGCTATTGGTACCCTCGATGATGAGATACATACACTCCGTGGAATTGCCTCTATGCTAGAAATGAAGAAATCGTCATATCATACATACAAGGCGTATCAGCGCACACTGCTGTCGCCTATACGCAAGCTGCCTAGTGAACTTCTGCTGCACATATTTACCTATGTATGTATGGATTGGCCCATCGATCTTGCGGGTACCAGACCTGGTGATTTCTGGGATATACAACGTGTTTGTGTTCACTGGCGCAAGATCATCAGCAGTACTCCTTCATTATGGAATAAATTCGAGATACAAGATGTTCCATCGACAGACCCAAACATACCTGGACCCGCCTTAATCGCTTACCGGATACAGTTATGTCTGAAAAAATCTGGAACGGCACCACTAACAATTTCTCTTCGACCGGTTGATGAAAAGGCATTCCCGATTTTCATAATGAAGGACGTTTTGGACCAACGCGATCGTTGGAAATTTTTTGCAGTAGATGCCGACATTCTAATCAGTGCTAAAAAGGAAACAGACATCAAAGCTATAATCGAACACAAAGGGCTTCCAAACCTCCGGGAACTGATTATCGACGGTCAGGAGTCGATGAATTGGGGAACATCCTGTCCTTTTTATATTTTCAAGGGTGCATCCGCAGTTGAAGAAATTTATTTATTTTCAACCATTCTTCCCGGAATCAAATCTTTTCCTTGGGCTAACGTTCGCAAGCTTGTACTAGACCTATGTGAAATTCACTCGGAAAATGCGCTTGGTTCTGTTCTGCGTGCTATGCCTTTACTGGAGGAACTGCGGTGGAATAGCAATTCCATCAGCATTAACCCCGAGTCCCCAGCTATAATACTTCCTTCGCTACGCACTCTTATGGTCGAAAAACATGAATGTATCGAAACTGATTCGGACGACGACGATCCACCTCGGTTCCCCAATCTACGCGTACCAAACTTAACCAAGCTAGAGATTATGGGACGAATTAGAGAAATTCGTTCTCTCTTGTCCATTATTCATAGCTCAAGATGTGATCTAAAATGCATAGAGCTATGTCATACATCATTTAGCTACATCCAGCGATTTATTGAAGAATTTTCAGACATTGAAGAGTTACAGTTATATGATACAGATGGGCCTCATGATATATTCCTCCAGAAATTAATATGGGATTCAACGAGCAATTTCGAAACCATCCAGTTGCTACCTTCACTACGGCAACTGGAATTGAGGCCTTGGCAGCCATATACACCTAAAGACATTTCTTCGCTGATGGATATTATGCGCTCTAGGACGTCTCTTCCCACCGTTATCGCACAAGAGAAAAATACTTCAGCTGTCCATTTATCTCACTTAAAGCTGACTGGTATGATTAATAGGGAGATTCACGATACAGCTTTCAATCAGCTTCTAAATCTCGGAAAAGAACTAGGAATAAAAGTAGAGTTAGATATAACAGCAGTTCCATACAACTAGATGCAGAACCAAGATAGCCTATATATGTTGCTTAGGAGGAGTACGGCATGTATAGCATTTAGTTTATATATAATACTTTGCACACCAGTGTATGCATGCTATCGCTGTCCTTCCTCAAATTCATCGCACTATTTTCGATTAATTTCCGGGGGTTAGAGATGTAAATATATGATGTAAAGAAACCCTTGTTCTACGTACTAAAGACGCGAGTTTACTCTTCCTTTTTGCAGTTAGGATGACAGCCCTGAATATTTGAACGCAGTTGAACGCTTCAAGTTGATCACTGCCAGATTCGGAACATTCTCACATGCATATCCGAGTGGTCCCGCAGTTAAAAGCGCCAGGCTAAGCTGGGGCTGAGCACTTCATCGAACGCAACACCGCATATTACGGACGTTTGCCAAATAGAAACAGAAAAGCTTTCAAACCTTGCTGAGTGAGCAATTCACAACGTACTACATAGCTCTTTCACTAATGTACTCGCAGCGCTAGAATGCAAAAATATTTGAGCGACGTTTTCAGTAGATTCCCTCACCAGGACCCTCCAGCATGTCTCGTTCGTTCGAACTATTGCCCAACTTCACAGGATTGTTCTACCATCGAAGCTAGTCTTTCGTCTTTTCAGGCTACTATTAATGCCCTTGAAGCCGAAATATTCGATCTCGAAGCAATCACCTCGCACCTGCGATTTCGGCTGTCGAACTATAACGCATACAAGGACTTCCAAAGTTCTCTGTTGTCACCCATACGCAAACTCCCCGACGAAATCTTGAGCCATATATTTGCGCTTGTGCAAGACCACTCAACTATTGACGTAATTGACTATATACCTGGTGGTATATGGGATCTGCAGCGCGTCTGCGTGCGCTGGCGGAATATCGTTCGAAGCATTTCATCACTGTGGACAGATTTTGGAATCGGAGATCCGCCCACGATGTGTAAAATACCTTCACCCTCCGCTGTCGTGGAGCGAATACGAACCTGTCTAACGTGTTCGGGAGCATCTCTACTGACAATATTTATTCAGGCTTCAGTGGTGTATAAATTATTTCCCATTTCCTTAGTGGAAGAGATAGCGAGTCACTGTACTCGCTGGGAATCATTTAAAGTGGTGGGGGATATCTTGGCCGAGGCTCAGGAGGAAACTGATATAATAACCACTGTTCAAAATCGAGGACTCCCGAATCTCCAGCACCTGATGGTGGAAAACGAAGATTCCAGCGAGCCTTGTGCCTTTGACATCTTCAGGAGTGCAACCACACTCGAAGAAGTTTATTTGAACTCTACCCCGCTGCCTGATTTCGAATATAAAGAGTATCCGTGGAGTAAAGTAAAAATACTCAGGCTTGACTTCTGCGACATTGACTCAGAAGACAAGCTCAGGTCCACATTGGGTGCCATGCCGCTACTAGAGGAATTATTCTGGAATAACAATCACTTCGAATCTGAACCCGATTCCCACGAGACTATATCACATCCTTCACTACGTACACTTATTTTGGAGAACGACTTTTTTTCATATGCTGACGAATCTCCATCGTGGAGTTTACCTATGCTAACTGGACCGCGATTTACCAATCTATGCCTTGTGGGAGACTTCCATCACGTCGAGCTTCTTCTATCTGCTGTTCGAAGCTCGACAAGTATCAAACGTTTACAACTCAAGCATGGCACAGTCCTATTCATGCTTCGTATTATCGCCGAACTTGATTACATTGAAGAGCTGATAATCGATACTGAATGGGTTGAACACGACGATTTACTACTCCATAGGTTAGCATGGGGCTCGAATCCTGATACACAGCAAGTTCTTCCTTCATTACGTAAACTACGACTATATGCTGGGTCGAACGTGCGTTCTTACACGATACCCTCATTGATGAACGTTATGCGCTCTAGATCATCAGCGTTCGCCGAAACAAATAAAGGGAATGCTTTATTCGCGGTTCCTTTGTCTTCTGTCACGTTGACGGGCAAGTTCGAAACCGACAAGCGTTTCCCCAGCCTCCCAATGACGGTTCAGCTGAAAAATCTTGGAAACGAACTCGGAATACAGGTTAACGTTCGTAAATTAGTGTGATGGCAGAGTCCATTACTAGTAATCCATTCTAAATAACAGCATATTGTTACAATATATGATACTATACGCTAGTGAAGCCTCTCCAACAACATTTCAACCACCGATACCCCAGGTGCAACTTTGTAATTATTCGCCATTACCATTGTCTCGATTGTCAATGGTGAGCCCACTGTCATCCACCACAAAACCCACGCGTACGACACAATGGTTGGGACTTTATATACTCCTACCCTTTTACCAATGTAAATGACAAAGTCTTCGAATATTATAATTACGCCTAGTGAGGTAAAAAAGCAAATGTTGGCGAGTACAGTGGAAGGGTTGCGTTGAACGAGCCAGTCGCCCGTGGCGTGGTACAATCCTGACAAGAAAAAACATATTACGAGCTGGGTGTATCGTGATATTAAGCTCTTTCGTGGGAGGCGAAGAATCTTCTGGGCAAAGAATTTTGCTTGCGGCTGGAGCGACTGTTGTGGGAATAAGAAAAGCGAAGTATAAAGAATGAAGGAATAGACGTACGCGACGCATACACTGATGCCAACTTCGCCTGGTGCAAGAGATTGTAGTTAGTATGATATATACGATAGAAAATAAATACAACTTACCCCCAGAATGAACGTAAGCTCTTTGCCTCTGACAAGCGTCCAAAATATGATGGCCAATCCTCTGGTTCTGAAACTCCAACGGCAACAAATAGCGCCGAAGCAAATGCATGAGCGCGTTCCATTCGTGAATACATTGACGTCCAAAATAAAACCACGTATACAGCTTGCCATCCGAGTCCATGTGCACTCAGTGATTCGGTAGGGGGATACTGGAATGCAGGAATACGTCGTGTCAATGCGCCCACAACGTCTCCAACAATGTAGTAGATTGAAGCTGATCGTAGCCGTGAAAAAATGAAATTCCATCGTGACGAATAGGTAGGATAACGTAGACCAGGAACAGTGCAATTCCAGTTCGCCCCGCGCAAATTAAATGTGAGAGTCGTGGCCCATCTGAGTCTGTGGAAGAAGGAAAGCTGTGAAGCAGGCTTGTCCTGACTGGTGTGTTTCAGGTTATCCTGCGGATTTGGTTGGACAATAAGGAAATCGAAAGCAGCCGCAATGAAACTGCCACCCATGGTGCCAATAGTGTATAGGGTGTCTGGGTCCACATCAGGGTGTGGCGTACTAACGATATAAAGAAAGGAAGAAAGGGCGAAGAGGAAGAAAACTGGATGTAATAAAGGTGGTTTAATTGCGAGTCCGAGGATTATGGTGATTAAAACCAGTAGGAACTGCGGGATAACGAGGTGAGACATCTTCTTGAATGATTGACAGCAATAACTTGAAGCTGCTCCTTTTAACGGAGAGAGGTGAATTAAAAATAGACCAATCAGCGTTTACTATTTATGAAGACCACATGGTGCTGGGGACCTGAGGTTGCCTGAGGATATGAGCCGCATTGTAAGTAAGCACAATTGGTATATTCACAGCTATTATGAAGTTTCGAGCATCAGCTTGCTCATCGGGCAACACGGTGGAAATTATTTTAACGTGTTTATTATTTCCTTATAACTGACCGGAAAAGTGAACTAAGCTGAAGCTCCTTTGTACGAGGGTTGATCACACCAAACGCCGGAAGATCATCCGATCTTACTATAAGACAGGTGGAACCCTTAAAATCTGTTAATTCATCATATTTGGCAAAGTTCTTAGTTACTTGGGTTACTTGCAGGCTACTTATGTACATGCATAGCATTGCTGCAGGTTGTACGTTGGATAGTGGCTATGGCTGCCCGGAAGTGTACATGTGTAATGTATGTGGCAGCTGGCTAAACAATCCGGCAATTATTAATCATCAAGCGACGAGAACCGCCATTTTATTTGCTCTTATGGAAATTAAGTACTTAATGCACGTGGCAGCCATGCTGCCATCCCGCATATTTCTCTCGGAGGCTAGCCGAGGCTCCGACCAATCTCCGACACCGCACTGCAATACCGAGTCTTTTGTGCCACCTTGGTGCCATTACCACTATCCATGGAGCCAATTTCTACTAATCCTGTTCCGGTTTTTGAGTAAGTTATTTATCTTACAGACATCAGCTTTCTACAGAATTCAACATTCAATAAACTCATAGATTCTGGCGACAATGGAACAATTTTTTGAGTGGAATTATCAACAAGTTCCCTCACCTGGATATTCCTACCTCCATAATGCACTCGCACTATGTGCCCACTCCGCAAGAGTGTATCACTATCAATACCAATACTTTGGCTTCTTCCAGCCAAGTTGCAATTAACACCATTGAAGCTACGATAGCCAATCTTCAAGCGTCATTTTGAATCTTCAATCGCGGCTTCTAAACTATCGCGCATACAACGAATTTCAATGTTCTTTGTTGTCGCCTATACGCCAGCTGCCCAAAGAAATTCTAGGCCACATATTTTCATATGTAAGCGGTCACTGCATCCTTGTAGAAAATCCACGTTCTGGTAGCATTTAGGATTTACAACAAGTCTGTGTGCACTGGCGGGATACGGTGCGGGAAACCCCGTTGTTATGGAACAATTTTCAATGTAGTGGTTCGCAGGATTATCACTTACATGCTACTATCCGAAGAATTCGGGCGTGTCTAGAGTATTCAAGCGGGACCCCACTGACAATTGTTGTCCATTCTTCAGTCTTCAATTCCTCAATTCCTGTACTTGAAGAAATTGGAAACCACTCGGATCGTTTGGTATCTTTTGAGGTCGAAATGGAAAACCTCAGGCCTCAATCATGCAATTAACGAAACTAACTTGACTAAGTGATGCAATTCAGAAACGAGGCCTTTCAAAGCTGCAGAAGCTATATCTTTGTTTTTTTTTGTGGAGCTATAATGAGATTGGTACAACTTAGTCGTTTTTACCAATGTCAGCTAGAAGCTATATCTTAGTACTTCAAGTCTCGATATACCATGCCATTTTTATCTGTTCAAAGACGCAACTGCACTGGAATATTTCTGCTTGCTCTATTGTCATCTACCTGATGTCGACGAATTTCCATGGAGTAATTTGCACTCACTTCGACTAGATTGTTGTGAAATAGACACATACGATGAGATTAGGTCCATACTGCTCGCCATGCCATTGCTAGAGGTGTTCACCTGGGTTAGCAATATATGCCATGAAACCCCGACGGAGCTTATAACGCCTCCTTCGTTACATACCCTTGCTGTGGAGAGGAGCGGTTACGAAGAATCGGGTATTGATATCCCTCACAATCACTTTCCCATGTTATTCACACCACAATTAATTGAAATCCAGATTTCGCGAGAAATCGAGCAATTCCCCGAACCCCTCCTTTCCATAGTTAGGCGCTCAGGTTGCATCATTAAAAGCTTGGTACTGCATATGCACCCTATCAATTTTACCTCTCAGGTTTTGACAGAATTCAATAATATAGAAGAGCTGGTACTATTGGCCAATGGAAAATTTTATAGAGAAGATCCTAAAAAAGTTGACATGGAATCCAGTTGGCACTGACTCGACCGTTCAGTTCCTTCCTTCATTGCGGAAGCTATGGTTTTATGCATTCAAGGTGGATAGTAATACACTTTGTTGTCAGTCGTTATGCGCTCTAGATCACCCATCGGTTCGCAGGAGCGAATTAATGAATTGGGCTCTTAGTGTTCCGTCGAATTTATGGCCACTTTCCTTGGGAACCACGTCGATCCCGAACCCGCCGTCCTTGAACTACATAAAAGACCTTGGAAAGAAGTTGGGAATAGAGGTTGATGTGCCGACGCAGCCGGGTTACTTTGATTTTATGTTTTAGTAGAGTTTGTAGGCCTTTGAATTATCAGCCGAATTGACCACGGTTCGCCTTAGGTTCTGCTACTACGTAGTAAAAGCCTAGTATTTACAGAAGTAGGCATGTAGCACATATGAGACGGTTCTAAATAAGAAGTTAAGCTCTTGAGTCTACAACCACACGAAGCTTGTTCTCGTTGGGATATCCAAATTTGTAGCGATAATCTCCATATTGCGTCCATTCTCTGTTCTCTTCAGAACGATTACACCAGCTGATCCCACCACACCAGAGGCGATCAAGAACTCTTCCGCTCCTTTGGCGGCAGGTCCAAACTCCATGCCTCTAACCTGATCAATCCCAGTATATACTTGATTTACAAGTTTGAGGCCCTCGTTTGCAGTTCCTTTGTTAACGTGCTCAAATATCGCAATCGAATCACCGCGAGGATCTTGTGTGCCAGTATTTCTGTTAGATACATAGATGTAGGGCGTCGGGAACTTGACTGTGGGTAAAGGGATAAGGATTTCGCCGGCCGCAAACTTTGCCCCCGCAGGTGGATTGGGTGGTAAAATTGACACATTGGCTAGGATCGTTGAGGTGCCATTCGGAGCCGCAGGGATAGCCTGGACAGTTAGAGTCGATGACAATTCATGGAGGGTGAAGAGGCGGTCACCTAAGCGTTGCGTTCACATGAGTACCAAGCTGGAGATATCGGCGTCAATTCATAGACAGCTGCTTACCATAAATTGCAATATGCCTAGGGCCACTTCCACTTGGCTGGGGAATCGAGCCTTGAATCTTGAATGTACCCGGTGGTCCATTTTGGACGAGCCTCCAGATCATGTCGCCTCCCTGTAGAAGTAATCAAAGTGAGCACATATATTAAGATCCTAAAACAGAAGTAACTTACCAAGTCGGGTACGAGAACTTCATTTCCATGTTCCAGTGCCATATGAGGATGGGATACGCCGCTTGCGAGTATTGGGAAAGTGATCAAAGGCGCCGAGTCACTAAAATGTTCAGGTGACGAAGCTGTAGGTATTATACGCCCATCTCCTGATTTGTAGTTCATGATTGCAACTTGACCGGTAGATAGGGCTACAGCGAACGCGGGGTTTTCACCTCCAGATGAAATTGTTTCAATCGCAGATGAAAGGGAACCATCCTGTTTGATTTCAAATGATTGGAGAGCACCAGCCGCTATGGCATTCACTGTACTAAGGAAAAACAACACATTAGAATCAATTCCTCAGTGAAGTTTCTTGATACATACTACAAAATGCTGCGGTTGGTTGGGTGAAGTGTAATCCACGAGGGGTTGGATCCAGTAGGCGATTTGTTGAGTAAACTTAAAGAAGAGCTACTAGGATCGAAGCTGTAAGATGCAACGAATACGTCGAATCCGCCCGCGAGAATTGTGAATGGACCGGTGGTACTACTTGGGGCCGTAGGTGAGCTCGGAGACTCCGCTGGGCCCGGAAGGCATTGGGAATAGTCTTAAAGAAAGAGTTAATTGCAGAAAGCCGACGTGTACGGTAACGCTCTTACAGTCATCCAACTTCGTACACGTTGCACCAGGGACACAAGTCATTGATCCACTCCATTCCTTTTAAAAGGCGTTTAGCGCATTAATACGGATGTAGGATTTGTTGAAGACAGACAATACCACCACCTAGTAAAATACGACAACGATGGTGTAAGACGCTGAGCGGTTGTAAAAAAGATAGTTTCAGATTTGCATACATTGAGAATTTAGTTGAGACTGTCCTCTGGCAGTCCAGGCCAATAATCCAAGAATTTCCACGGAGTAAAGTCTGCGAACCATTCCGTACAAGTATCTCTTCCAACAAGAAGGGATATAAAAGGGAAGAACGTTGAAAGATGTTTGCGCAGCCTTTTTATCTTGGTATCGAAGGCAACATGAATTAATCGGTACAGTATGAGCCGAAGAACTTACCTCATATAGGCGACTCCAACCAAGGTTTTGCGTGACACTTCAAGAAAGTATGATTCGGTTTTGCCGCGTCACCGAGTTTTACCATCAAGTCACCACTGTATACTACACTGCAAAATGGAAAATGACACTGCTCAAGAGTATGTTGAAGAAACACTGAGCACATGCTGGTAGCACAACCGAATAAGTACTCGCTATCCGAGAATATGACATTTATCATTTTCGGCTGCGCTGAGACTGGTCACTGCGCTCACCCGATTATGTCACTACTCCTCGGGGTCTCCAGGACCCCAGCCGAGAAATTTTATGTTTACTCTTGCTGTACATCACCGTGTTTGCTCCTTGCAGGCTTGCACAGCTTTTGAGTCGTTATCCACAAGTTATCCAGCCATTTGCACCTCAGCAGCTAAGTAAAGGTGCCATGGAAGCATCTTCATTCAGCGACACAAGTTCAAGCTTCCAGTAAGCCCGTTCTTCAATTACCTTCAGTATGCTAACGCAGATTTGAAAATGTAGATACCATCCGATTGTAGTATCGCCGTGGCATGAATCTTATCTTACTGCGATCATCGACAAGTTTCCTTGCTTGGACATTCCTACCTCCCTAGCTTATTCACGTTACGTTCCCACTGAGCAAGAGACTTTGACCATCAAAAGTGCTGTTTCGTCTACTGAATGTAATATCAAAACCCTCGTAGCTGTGATAAACGATCTTCAACAAGTAACTTCTCAACTCCGATCTCGACTATCGAACTATTGCAATTACAGAGGCGTCCAACATTGCCTTATCGCGCCTATACGCAGGCTACCCGATGAACTTTTAGGAGTCATATTTTCCTACATATGCCAGGGTACAATCGACATAGCTACTACTGAACCAGATAGTATCTGGGCCTTACAGAGAGTTTGTGTGCGCTGGAGGGATATATTGCAGGGTACCTCTTCTTTGTGGAGGGGCTTCACGATTGATACCATTGGCGACACCAATATACCAAAACCTGCTAATTTCATCCGGCGGATTCGATCTTGTTTAAAGCATTCAGGAAATGCCCCACTGTATATATATCTTCAGCCTCCAAGTGAAAAGTTCTGCGATGAATTCCCAGTTTCCGTAATTGAAGACATTGCGGCCCATTCCGATAGATGGATGTCTTTTTCAATTGAAGCGAGCATCTTCTTCAATGCAATAAAAAAAACGGAGGTAGAGTCCATAATCCGACAACGAGGCCTTTCACAGCTACAAGTACTGAATATCATAACCGAACTTGATGAATGTTCCGATATACCTACTCCTTTCCATATCTTTAAAAGTGCAATCGCACTTAAGGCTTTATATTTATCCTGCTCCATTCTTCCAGGTCTCGAGGAATTCCCTTGGGGAAACGTGCGGAGGCTCCAACTTTATTTATGCACTATCTCAGTAAATGAGATTAACGCCATATTGTGTGCCATGCCGTTGCTTGAAGAACTGTACTGGTGTAACGACTTCAAGATTGAACCTGACTCTCGGACTATAACTCTACCTTCACTGCGTACGCTTATTGTGGAGAGATACGACTACGATTATCCAGAAGATTATCCAGAGTTCCCTACTAGGACACTGCCAATGGTTTGCACACCAAAGCTTACCAACCTCAGTATTACGCGAGAGATTCAGGACTTTTTGCATATTTCATCCTTTGCTCGGTGCTCTGGATGCATTATAAAACGACTGGAAGTGCATGAAGTTTCTAATAACTTCTTTCTTCAGGTTGTTCAGAAACTATGCGACGTTGAAGAGCTAATACTATTCATTGAAATGGGTGACGAAAACGAAGGCGAGGAGATCGTCCAGAATTTGATATGGAATCCAACTGCCGGCGGTTCAGAGACTATGCAAATTCTTCCTTCGCTACGGAAGATAGAACTACATATTCCCCCCGTGCCTACTAGCAACTCTGTTATTTCGTTGATGGACGTTATGCGCTCTAGATCATCGTCCGCCTCCGCTTCAACGAAATACCCAACCGCGTGCGTGACTCCTTTGTCTCATGTCAAAGTTACCTGGCCTCTATTTTATGGTAATAATAATTCGGCCATTTTTCAACTAGGAGAAGAGTTAGGTATAAATGCTACAGCGGAAGCGACTCAGAAATTCGGAGTCATTCGGAGCACTTGGTAAACTCTTTCATTATCAAAGTTTGTTACCGATTATTATTTCCGTGACATTTGCTGAAAAGTCAATCTATTTGTTCAAGTACAGACTCAGGTATATGTAGTTGTAAGTTACAGTAAATCACATTAGAACTCTATTGCGGGCTGTATAAAGGGTATGCTGTTACAAATGTCTAATGCTTGACACAACTGTCCGATGGAAGCCATTCGTCCTTAATGATATCTGCTGCCCTCTCTGCATACAAATAGATAGGACCTTGAGCATGAGAACTGGGAACATATGGCTATACGGAACATCAACAAGATATCCTTTCGTCTACAAAGAAAAGACACTCACTAAAACCGAGCCATCGACAATGCGAACACCAGCCACACCCTTCATCTTCATGTCAGGATCAACAACTCCCCAAGATGCGCCTTTAGGTGACATGGCAGCGGTACCGACAGGATGATAGATCGTGCCAGCGGTAGCCCTGACGAATGTCTCTATATCCGCATCAGTGTTTGCCTCAGCGAGAGCACCATACGCAGAAATGATATATCCACCCCAGGCAGGAGCGCTGATGAATCGTTTCACGGTCTTAACGCTCTCGATCATCGTAAAAATATCGAAGTTAGTAGTCAAGAAATTAGGGTTTATGGCGGGAGCATCGAACGGGTTTGAAGAGACAATATTGACAGTTCCCCCTAACCAATGGTTTTAGTCGAGCACTCAGGAGATAAAGATATAGACAGAACGTACTGGAAGAAGGAGAAATCAAGCCAGTAGCAATTCTGAGGAAGTGGCCAGTCTGTGGCACAGGTTGTCCGAGAATAGAGAATCGATCCTGCTCGTCAAATTTAATACCCGTAAATTATATCACAAGTAAGGGACAAACTGACCCCGAAGAGCATCTCAAAGTGAGCAGAGTGAGGCCCAGCAGAAGGATCCTGCGCAGTCTGATAAATGCTCGAGTTATCAGGAATCCTCATCCATCCAACAAAACTATTAAGAGGGTGAGTCAGCGGACCGGTCTTCGTAGCGTTCCATTCAGCCATAGCAGCGTTAAACTGGTTAGGATCCCGGAACACGTCATCCAACGTGCTATTCGCAGTGATGTTAAAGATGTTAGGTAGAAGAGCATGATCTGAGAGATTCTTGCCAACAGACGGATTGTTGACTATCGTGCGTATACCAGCAGCCTGAAGCACTGATGGATCACCAATTCCCGAGAGTTGGAGAACTGTCGGTGTGCCTATAGACCCTGCAGAAAGGATGACCTCTTGTTTCGCAGATGCAGTGTACCTCTGACCTAAATAGGCTTAGTCCAGATAATTCGAAGGTGGCAAAAGCAGAACCTACCAGTCGGTGTCTGTGCAAATTGTACGGAGTGGAATGATGGTAATATATTTTCCTTCCCAGTTTGTATGAGTTTCGTCACATGCGCGTTAATTATCACATCGAGGTTGACTCGTTCTATTACGGGTTGCAAGTAACATGTTGCAGCGCTGCTCCTTGTTCCGTTGCCGATTGTTGTTTGGATCCAGCCTGGAAACGAATTCAAATATGCTTAGCAAAAAGGGCGTAAAGTTGTATAGTATAGGTGGCAGCTTACCGACTCCCAAGATGTTCCCGTTACCGCCACTCGTATCGGGCCGATAGGAGAATTCATCGGATAGCTGTTGCGTGGTCTCGTAAACTCGAGGATCAACAACCGTAGGCAGATAGGGTAAGCTGGTCAACAGCTCTCCACGATAGCCATGAGATGCTGGAAGGTATGTACCATTACCAGTATCGTTCACTGCGGGAGGGACAAATTTCTCGATCTGTAAAGACAGTAAAAACATTGAGCTGATTCCCTTAAGACGTAGCATACTATACCTTTTCAATATATCGCTGGATGTTGTCCCAGCCCCACCCAGGATCACCACTGACTTCGGCGTACCGATTCCAGTCGTCTAAAGATGCCAGAGAATAAAGCATATAGTCTACAACCCGTGTTAACCTTGAAAGTAGTAGACTTGGAATATTGTTGACGCGAACTTACTGATAGAACTACTTCCACCCAGAAGTTTCCCCCTTGGATACCCGATAGAGCGGTTGTTGTACCCGGCCTGGGGCGTAGTCGTATAATTCCAATCGTAAACCGTTCCAGGAAGTGTCGGGGCTAGAAGGGGCACCTCGGAGGCAAGTACACCTACATTTCTGGGTGTGGAATTAGGCTTGAAGATCTTCGATTCGAGCCTGAGGTAAAAGCTTACGACACTCCGGCCTCAAGGACAAGAACTCTAACATTGGGATTTTCGGTGAGGCGGGTCGCAAGAACGCTCCCAGCAGTTCCTCCTGCAGAAAAATGGCATGTAGAGACTATTCATTAGTACAAATGATAACGCGTACCACCAACGATAACATAGTCATAAGCCGCGTTCCTCCACTCCGATGGACTATTGAAAAGCTTCGCAAATGAAGTCGGAATTCCGATCGCAAGCCCTAAGCAGAGCAAACTTTGGCAAAGGTGTCGTCTCACGAACATGGCAGACAACCAATGTCGTAGGAATGAAGAGGTCAATAGGACACTGCGTTCTTTTATATCTGCCCTGCAAGATATGTAACTTAAGCTTCTTATATGTACGATCACAAGTGAGTAAATCGGAAACAGTCAAGATGTCATCCAACTCAAGCTGTCGGTCAACTTGGGTCACGTTCTCAACAGTTGCTCGCTCTCCTTCGCTGAAAGATAGGGGAAATTACCGGATATAAATTCTTATTAGGAATAAGCACACTGGGTTTGAGAAACATGATTACGACGTGTTTTTAGATATATTTCTGGCAGCGACTAACCCAGTGAAGCGGGGATTAGCAACTTCGATCAACTTGCACCTTGGTCAGATGGCTGTGCCTCCATTATAGGCGTGTGGACGGGATGACATCGAAGCTCAACAAGGAGGCAGAAATCAATTAAAGAAAGACAAGCACTCTTGTCGGAACACCCCTGGTCGGCTGGTCCTGGAATTTAGAAAAGCTACACATGCTGCCGAATACCATAGCGCCCGCAGTAACGTACACTCGTTAAAACAGGTGCTCCTGTCCATCCACCAGTCCTCCGAAATAGCAAGTCAGGGCCTTCAGCTTATTTCCCATCCATTCTTCCTCGACTTCGACATTTTCCTTAGGCGACGCTTGCGGTTCCTCACCGGGGGATTCAGCCCCGACATGCTCCGGCTGCGCAGTTAGAGTGTCGTCTAACAATGCGCCGATTTCGTCGAGCCGGGTGTTCCGAGGGAGATAATAGGCAATATTCTTGGTTATCCGCCTAGATAACTTGAACAGCTCTGCCCCATGGATAGGTTGGATCGAAGAAAGTGTGTAGGATGGATGGGCCTCGATGGGAGTCGGCGTGCGTTTAGGTTCAGCATTGTCAGTCTGTGCAGGAGTTTTCGACGGGGATTCAGGAGCGCCAGACAGGTACGACGGGCCGCCCCAAGGGGGACTGAGAAAGACGACGTCGATCTTCCTCGGGGAGTTATCGAACGTAGATGATGGCAATGATAGATATGACTTTGCAAAGGAGAGATAATCAGCGAGAATAAACTCTATGCGATCTGCCACCCCATAAATTTGTGCGTTGTGTCTTGCAAGAGCCAGACGAGTCGGTGAAGTATCAAGAGCGATAACTGATGGTAGCATGTGATCAGTCTTCTTGTGGTAATATAGTTGACTGCGTACGTACCTCGTTGACATGTCTTCGCGAAAGCTATAGCATTCCCTCCCACCCCGCAAAATGCGTCCAAAATTGTATCACAGCGACATCGCTCAGCAATTTGATTGGCCACTAGCTCCGGTGTAACGCTGTACCATCCTTCTTCGTCCAACAGACAGCCTGGGAGCTCAGAGTATAATGAAAAGAACCGGGTCCTTTGTGAAAAGTCTGCAGGATCATCGTAAGGAAACGGAAAAGATCCTCGGGAGGACACGCACATTTCTGCAGATGCTCGGGAACCTCTGATGCATCGGAATAATGTGGCACAAGACCAGTAGCATCGTACTTCTCATTCCATCGGTATGCCCAAGGTTGTTGGGCACTGACGGCCGCGGCACTCTCATCCGTCTTCCTTTTCTTGTGAGGAGGATTCTCGTCCTCTGATGCACGAGAAACTGCTGCTTGTATCCCTTCAGGTGCTTTGGTATGGGATGGTTCTGGAGTTGGGTTCGATGACGATGGCTCAGATGCTTTGAACGATTCCAAGACAAACCTCGACAGCCCTGTTAGGCCTCCTCCTTTTCGTTTTCCCATTTATCCTTAACATATCCCTCAGGTAAGATGGTGGATTTCGCTATGTATAACACGTACCCGTCTAAGCAGAGGTTTGAGGTCGTGGAAGTCGAGAACGTTGAGCGCGACATTTTCGAAACGCGCTTTCCGTGGGAGATTTGAACTTTGAAAGTCATGTGACCTACTTACGTCATCAATATACCTACGGTTCGCCACTTGTGGCCCTCTTGCATTCTTCAAGCTCTTCCTGCCTTGTTCCTGCCCCTCGCTCGTTCAAGATTCCGCTCAAATTACGCCTTATAATTCAAATCGAACATACAACTTTGTAAATAAAGTTTTACGAGTTCATGTTGTTATACAATGCAGTTATGGTCTCAGTTACTCTAGACACTCAGGTAATATTCCACAATCTCGCGCAGCACGCCGCTCTACAGACATGGTATAATGATACCTCATAAACATATTTGTCTTCTCCGACTCCGATGGCAAAGGTCCATCGATATTACGCCGTTAAATTCTCCTCTTGCATCGGTATTCTATCCCAGTCGCACGAGCCCATCTAGCCATCTACTATTAACTTAAGTATATCGCCACAAGAGATGCTCTCCCACGGGACCAAGATGACTTAGTGGCGCAAGCCACGGCTTGATATATTTGCTGAGACGCAAGTGCGTCCGAGATCAGATGCTTGTGGAACGGGTATGGTTAAATCAGGTACCTGTGCTAGGATAAAGATAGGACTATTCAGCGGATCAGGTGCATGGGACGGTGTCAGGAGCATTTGGGATATTTATACGAGATCTTTATCATCTTGAGTGTTTCCTTGCCTCGTCTGAGACCTTGAGGGATAGTGTCACCACCTCTTGTATTATCCACCCGCGTCATTGGCGTATATGGGCTGTGCAGTGACTGCGTGCTGCGGGGGATAAGATAAATACACTATCTGAGGCTTGCATGGTGGAGTCTTTATCGCAAGGTGTTTTTTACGACCATTGGGGAGCTGACATCTAGCAAAAGGTCTTAGGTGAAATCTTGAGAGGGGGCGATGCTAGAGCACATTCGCACCGTGGCTCCCCAACGCCCCTCTCTATATATAACCGGTTAGTAGTAAAGGATCCAAATTATTTCTATTGCTTATTCTCGTTGATAGCTGATTGACACAATTTGACAAAGCTCCAAGCACTCAATCAGTACTCGAGTGAGAAAACCGACGGGACTTCACATCATAACGAAGCTCGTGAGTATATTATTCTATTATAAAATGCTTTAAAAATACTCGAGCTAGTGGACCCGAGGGCCGAGCTTGATCCTCATCCCTAATTTTTTCATGGGAAGACAATGTATTTTTCTCGATTTACAATGTAATAGGAACTTATTAGCTTTTTTCTCTACTCGTGTTCAATTAACCGGATCTTCATTGCTTACAAGATTTATGGCAGTTGAGTAAATATGTAGACTTATCCAGATTCCATAGGTTACCGTGCGTTGCCTGAAAATGTTGCGCATTTGGATCGTAATTCAAAATAACCTCCTTACTATAGTTTGGCCCCATGATCTCGCCATGATCACATATAAGCACTGTCCCACCTGGCTTGAGGATGTATGTACGTTCCACGAGGGACAAGAATTCTCGAAATAACGTACGCGATTGACCATCAACAGCCATCAACACCTTCCAGGCCTTTAATCTCTAACAAATGCCCACACGCATCCAATCGTAACTGGTCCTAACCTACCATCCGGAGAAACCGGATGAGCACAAAGCGACCAGCGGAATCCTTTCGTTACTGACCCACAATCGGGTCACCCAAACCTGCTTTTAGGCATCTTAACAAACGTACCCGGGCCAGTCTACAATCAGCTCTTATATCTCACTTCTGATGTTTCTCGGATTGATGATTACTATGAGGTTATCGCTAGGTTGCTATAATTTGTAGTTTGGTTTACTTACCTTGAATCGCATCACCTAAGTCTACTAAGTTATGTGCAGAAGCACCAGCTTCGGATACTAAATATACATTGACTGCATCAGGTCGGTACGTACGCACTACGTACCACGGTAGCAACGGTACGAACCACCAGCGTCGTCATCGCGACTCTTGATTAAAAGTCTTGAGCGGTCTCGAATGAGATCGAGGTCGCCGCTGCAACCGGTCCTGTAAACTAACACCAATTAGCTGTAACGTAACGCCGGACAAAAGACGCCCTTCGATTCCGGAACACATCCGCGTTTACTTGTACCTCCCATAGGCTGAACGGATTGTCTATTGTCCAGATTTTATAGAAGTACAGTGATATGCCGATAATGAAAATAAGGTATCTAAATCCCTACCAGAGGGCCATCCTAATAATACAATTTACTTCTCATTCCTAAAAGTTTCCAGCTATAATGAATCAGGCTCTAAAAGACGCAACGCATCATACACCGAGCTCTGAATCGAGGTCGTCCATGCCCATTCCCAATTTTTCGTAAACGTCTGACTGAGTAATTGGAGTTTCGCTCTTAGCTGATTGCCAGTTAAAGTATCGAAATCGATCCCGTCGAAATGGAGGGAGAAGTATTGCCCGTTAAGACGTGCGCGCTCGTGAACGTTGTGTGCAATGGGCCTTCGGACGTGATCGTATACGCTCAATGCATGAGCGAGAGTCTCACGTGTTGTCTGTGGGTGACCAAGGACTGTAGCGATCATGTAGGCGTCCTAAGCACCGAGGGGTCAGCATGAATATTCAGGAATGTGATATTCACAAAAATACCTCGATGGCCTGTCCCGCTCCGGACCCTTGATAAGGTGCATGTGCGTGCGCCTGTAAAAGGACGTTAGTTTATAATCTTCAAGGAAATAGAAGAAAAGAACCTACAGCATCGCCAATAACCGCAACACGCCCGGAAACAAACGAGCCGAGTGATTTAACAGTATGGATGGCCCAGCGTAATGGTTTATCAACGCACTGCCAAGGTAGGAAGAGATAAATGAGTATTTCTGATCGTCATTCAGAATAAAAGATTTCATACATCCATGAGAGCTTGGACCTCGGGCTCCCATGTTTGGAAACTTGATGCAAATTCCGAAATGTCACCTGGACACACCCATTGACCGTTGAACTTTGTTCCTTCAAGGTGCTGTTGAGTTTTGAAGGCCACGAAGTTGATGAGTCGCCCATGTGAGATGGGATATGCGATCACATGCTGAAATAGTGATGTTAGTGATGTTGGCGCTGTGTGAATATGATTAAACTTACACCTCCTTTTCCAAGATACTTTAGTTGACTAGAAGTCAATGCTATGTTCAAGCTATAAGAAATATAACCGCTTACCTGAGTGGGTTGAGTAAATACTCGGTGGTTAGGATACCTCGCTCTTAATTTTTCCGCTGGAATTAACGCGCGGTAAGCATTAGTACCCGACCACTCGGGCTCCACACAGCTCATAATAGCAGCAGCCTCCGCCTTTCGCCCCTCACTCTGGGCCCAACGTGCCTTCTCACCGCACAACGAGGCACGGACTGCTGATTTCACGCCATCAGCGCCAATAAGAACATCACACGAATATGTGGTTCCATCTTCGAAGAGAAGATCCACAGACCCATTAAGACGTTGTGAATACGACCTTAGACGCTTCCCGCAATGAATACGATACGACCGGGGTATCTTCTTCAACAGCACCTGCTGGAAGTCTGCACGATGAAAAGTCATCAAGTTTCCTGTGGGCATAAAGAATAAACATTTGATGTCATAAGACTGGTACCCGCGAATGCATACCCTGTGTGATTAAGGTATAGAAGTCAAGCCCATGTGGCTGGTCGCTCTTTCGGTACCTGAATGAAGTAACTAGTCACGGCAGTTAAGTCGCAGGATATATGACATGCCGGGACGACGTACCTGGACCTTCCTTTGGTTTTATTTCTGTCGATTTTAGTAGGTCCGCTTCCAGACCAAGCCTTCTAATGATTTCCCAAGGGCCTGCGGACGATTGAGATGCTGCCACACTTTATGCCATGTTACGAGAAGGTACTCACGCGGGAAGATCCCTATTCCAGCACCGACTTCTGCGAGTTTGGAAGCCCCTTCGAATATTTCGACGTCAATATCTGGGTACTGCGATAGAGCGACTAGAAATTTCGGGATGGACGGTCAGTTTAAGGTGTGGATGATCGTGAGGTAATTTCCGCACCAGCAGCGGTGAGCCCGCCTATGCCAGCTCCACTGTATGGGATCACATCGTCAGCAACAACAGCAAGGCCATAGAGAGGCGGCGACGAACCATATAGCAACTTTAAATCTCTTTGCAGGTGGCATGGCGTTTGATTCTTTGCAGAGAGGGGTCAGAGATGGCTAGTTGGTGTCGAGGATAGATGTATGAGGGGTCTGAAGGAGGGATTGTGTTGGGCATTTTGAATAAATTTTGGCGCAGAGAAAGACACGGTTGGACCGGACTGAGTGGTTGCAGTAAGAGAACATTCAACCGAGAGCCTATGACATGCGAGATCTATGTAGATGATGGCAAATGTCAGATAAGGAGTCTCCGATCCGTTCCCACGATTTAGTCGCGGCATGGCTCTGTTCCTCATCTCCACTAAGGTATTTTGTGCAAGTCGATCAGAGCACGATCAGCCATCCGACAAGTTCCTCCCAAGGTCAACTGATCAGCCTGAAGAGGCCAATATTTTCTATGCCCAAATACCTCCTTTGCATATACTGTCTCTCATATTATAAAACACGCGAGGCACGCGGGATCGTTTAGACATACCGAAATCCCTGACTTTCTCGTCTCTAATGAATGAGACTGGAATCTGGGATTGGGATTGTCATATTCCGTAGGATTCACCGGAGGCTTAGTCCCCGTACATAATCGCTTGGTCTCTGCTTTTTGTCATGTGCTACAACGAACATACCCGATAAATCATACGCTCGCAGCAAGTTTCACGGTGCTTTCATACCAACAATTGCCCAGCTGTCTGTGGCCCACTGCAGCCCACGAGCATCATCGCCCACAGAAGATATGATCAGTAGTTATTCTGAATTTACGTCAATGTGAAGCTTCACAAAATACGAGTACAACAAAATAGGGATGTATACTAGATTTGGTTCAACGGTACTCATGCCATCGACCGACGCCCTTCCGAGACGATAAAATGCTTCCAGGTGGCATTATCTCTGTAGATTGCCTTCTGCCAGCATAACCTCCTTCAACGGATGATGTCTCGAATAACAGATACTGTCTGATATTTTAAACATTTAATTTTTGAAGTCTCAAATGTTTTATTTTCACTTACAAAAATACTTACAGATAGCCATCTTCCTGGACCGTGGCGCTTGAACAAAGTTCAATCTGTTGCTCTGGCAAACCCTACGGTGGTGATTCCATGCTGCCGGCACCCCACAAAACGACTGCGGCGCCGAGCCAGCCGGTGATGTGGATCAAGGCAGACGCTAGCGAAGATCACTCACGATCGCTTACAAAACGTGCTTTTACGGCTGATTATCAATATCCCGAGGCTTCTGTGCCTCCGCTTTCCCACCTTTTCCCACTCCACCACATCCGAGCGCTCTGCTCCAACTCCAAGGTACAAACAAAGCCCACAATTCTGCAAGCCACCAGCACAAGCGCTCAGGCGACATCGCATTTTCCCTTCGGGACCTGGGCGTCTGAATTTTTTATTGCTTTAGGTTAGGTTTCACCCAGATATACGAGAGGTGAGGCTGAAGCCAACGGAAAGTGTGCAGGCCGCCTGCCGCCGCCGATGGCATGCGTATTAATATTCAGCGCAACCCTGTGTTACTTACGCCTTCCAGGCTGTCGAGAGGGTCGCGACTTCGCACACGACACGCTTCGAAGTTGACTTTCAAGACCTCCTCGAACTCGTGGCACGTGTCTCGAGCTTCTGGAGATAGTTTGACTTTTCGTCGTCGTGTAGTCAGGAAGCATTTCTCGAAAAACATATCGACGACATATGCCCACAAATACTGACTGTTATCATGCCGACGGGGAACGCCAAGGATACCCATTGAGTGCCATCTCCAGGGCCGTTGAAGTTTGGTTGCAGTTTGTACCAAATTTGTGTTAGTCCCACTCAACGAATGAGTCGACTGCGGTCCTTCCCCACGACCGAGTGAGTGGTCTCGTTTGGGTCTCGTCGTCCAGTGCCGCTACGAAACAGGATGCCCACTTTCTAGCTCGTCGGACTTTATGCTTTAACCTCCTCCCACTAGCATATCTTATAGAAACGACGGTTTTTCACTTTTAGGCTGAGGATTCAAGTTTCCCGTTACAATGCAGACGATGTTGGAGGCAATGCATATCAATAAATGCCCAGAAGAACTACTTGAATTACTGCAAAAGGTACAAGATATGAATATGCATCTGGGTGCGTTAAGTTGTATAATGCCAACTAGAAACTCTTATCTTACCCTTGTTTCCAGTCTCTTCTCTGACTTTTCTCATATGGGACATCATGATAACTTTTGATGATGAAGTTCGTTACATCTGGCGGTGTGGTTTCCAACTCCTTACTAGGTGCACAGAATGGTTCTAATGAGAACACTTACCCTTTAGCTTACCACGGTTCTCACCCACAAAATGGATCTTCCTCATCACAAGATACATAGCCGTTTTCTCGCTGTGGTGAGATTATCATTCTAATTTGAATTAAATTGATAACTCAAAAGACGATCTTCCCTAGCCAAATGTCTTCTCTAAACATACCTCTTCCACTATCACTCACACCACCAGAGTCATCTGTTTGTGTTCGGATTTACATAGCACAGAAGTCATGCAGCGGGGTCTTATTTATCTGTGCCCAGGCCCTTCTGATGACTCGCGGTTTGTGCCGTTTCTCTTTTTAATAATGCCATACGGGCTTATTTCATCCCACCTGCCTGCAGCTTACGCCTTATACTTCTGCAATAGAAAAGTAGCGATAAGCATGGGAGTGCTCCTGATTCTCCAAATCCCCAGCATACCGGTCATAATTCACTTTTTGCTACCTAAACACTACGCGGTGATGTGTGTAAAAATAACCGCAGCCAGAGACGTTATTATTTTTTCGTTCGTTTCCTTTTCTGATTTAAAAAAAAATACAATTGAATAAGAATGTTGGCGTATCGCGTAGGCTAGTTTCCATTGTGCCGTTCCTTATTATTCTCGGGCTCACAATAACAAAATATGTGACGGGGCTGAAAGCGGGGTGGGGGAAAATCCCCATAGTCTCGCTTCTGGTAAAAGACGATATTAGGCTCGTCTCCATCTTTGGTGAAACCCCGCAGCAATCGGTTTTTCATGGACGCTGACCTTCTCTCTGGATTTCAGTATCTTGGATTGCAGCGACTGCAATCGCTACCAATTTCATTAATCCAATATTCGGATACACCGGGCTCTAGTAAGTCGCCGTTCTCATAATTCGTAATCTTTTCATGTCTCCTATCGCTTCTGTTTGCCTGCTTGCCTGACGACACATATTCTCATTTCCAGTTGGATAATGTCGATATTACCTGCTTCCGTACGTATTCCAAATCCCTACCAGAAGCAACCGCACCTGTTGCCTAATCTGAAAAATCAAATCCTTCCGTAAACGCCTACTTAATACTTCCTTTTTCTTTTCCAATATTCTCAGGTCTGTAGAATCGTCATCAACATGCAACGTCTAGGATGCGTTGGTACACGCCTTCCTCCTTATTCCCAGCGCTATCCACAATTTACGACATACCTTACGGACGGCGTGTCTGGAATGACGAATTCTACGTTCCCCGCTGAACGTCCAGCCACAACAGCTGAGAGGCATGATCAGTCACCGTTACCTGGGGAGCCAGTGTGGTATGTCATACATCATATATTGACGTAGCTTCGAAGCCTAACACCTCTCAATCGGGGGAAGAATCCATTAAATCCGTTTTCATAAAGGACACCACTACCCAGTGGCAGGATTTCGATTTCATACTACATAAATGACTGCCAGCATCCTAGTTCTATTTTTTTTCTCTTATTCGTTATCTTTATCATCGGAGGGGAATTTTACCATTAGTCAATACGATTTTGTAGTTTCTTAGTAACAAAGTGTATACATTCTATGTGGCTAAGATTTCAATTTAAAATTTGTCAACTAAGTATCCATTGCGATGTTACCTTGTAGAGCAGCAATCCTAGCGGTGCGGCTGGAGGATACTCTAACGCCGATTTGGACGTACGACTCGCTTGGCTGCCCCGCAGAAATCGTTAAACATAAGGAAGTATCAATTATCACACCAAGGCGGTGCAACAATCCCTACTACTTCCAGCTACATACGTATTCCCCCGGGGGCCCTAAAAAGAAGCACCCTTTTAAAATTTACGCAGTTTAGGATACATACTCGAGCGAGGGGTTCCTGGACATCCCCTTCCTGCGGCCCCACGCGTGAAAGGAACCCACGTACGGAATTCGACGGCGATTAGATTCGATGAAAGGAAACTCTGCCCATTCCAGAACTTAAGATGAAGACGAGATTAAGGCAAGATTGCGAGCAAGATGGGAAATCTCACTTACCACGATAATCTTATCTGTCATCGTGGCAGGTATCTTGCTGGTGTATTTTCGGATGAATGACGTGCCATATGATATGACAGATGATAAGTTCCTTCCCTTTAAGCTGCCCTGCTGGCAGAAGGCAGGCAACACTGAAACAGGAAGAACATATCTAATCTATCCAGGAGGTGAGAAGCGAAGCTAATAGTGGTGATATATTTTGATCTCTACAGAGAACATGTAGCGGAAGCAGGCCCGATCAATCCGTGAGTGCTTTTCTCGAGACACCCCCTCCTCCGTCTGAACCGCGCGAGCTATCTTAAAACATAACCCTGCTCGCAACCAGTCTAACGTAGCTACCCCGTGACGACGACGCGTGAGCGAAGACAGGGAAAAAAACAACCGACAGACCGAAAATCATTGCGTTACATGACTCATCCAGGCCAACCAGTCTTCTCAAAAGAGTCTCGGGTTTGACATAACTTTATAATCCCATGTAATCATATCAAAGCGTAGTCCTACGGAACAAAAATGGCACTACCATCCGAAAATAAGGTCAGACACTTGCCCCAAGACTCCCTTGTTCGGAGTGTTGTTGGGAGGGGGTGGAAGTGCGCTCGGTAGGCCCGAGGCACTCGCTGCGTTCTGAGGCTGCGGCGTCGCTGGCTTGGGAGGGGCACCCGTCTTCCTGAACGCGGCTGCCGATGGCGCAAGCCTGATAGGTGTCCCGACGGTGGGCGTGTTTGAAGGAGGCGTAGGCGAAGGCTCATCTACCGCCATCGCATTGCCACTTGGCTCAGGAAGTGCTAGTGCACCAGTCGGGAGGCCGTTCCGCAGTATTGGCTGACCAAGGAGCGCTTCTGCCTGAGCTGGGTCCTGGGTACCAGCAATAGAATAGGAAAAGGAGGATGAGTCACCGCCCAGTATATAGAATTTGCACACCAACTTACTGCCCACTTGACACCAATCATCCAATTTCCACCCATGACGTCTCCATTCTTCCTTACAGCTCTCATCGCATCGCCGATGTCCATATACCCGATCCTAAAGCAGTTGGTGATCTCAGTATTCTGGTCCGGTTCTGTCGATGTGCCCAACCCCGCGAAATGTTGCGCAGTGGCACTATACTTGTCAGGCGGGTAGCCAAAGACAATAATATAGACAGGCTGTTGAGCCTGGGAGGCAGAGGAAGGCGCTCGAGTGTGGCGTCGAGTGAATGTGGATGTGTTGAGAGTGGAATTCTACTTCCGTATGTGATGTTCAGTGAACCGAAAGATAACGCGGAGAAAAGGTGGGTTTGTCACTCACCCTGGGCTGAAAGCGAGCAGGACTCGAGTCAAGGTTGAACTCGTTAGGGATATCATTAATCGAGCTCATGGGTGGCGCATCTTCATCTGCCAAGGTCTGACGTTGTCTGGGGGTGGACAGATAAATTGAGGATCGAATGACGAAGACACAAGACAAGTCCGAAATGCGGTGTAGGTGGCAAACATACCTCGTGCTTTGGAACATTGATTCCATCCCAAATTCTGAGGCGGAACCTCGGGATAAGACTTGGCTCATTTTGGCTTTGGTCTGAACGACGGGAATTTCATCTACACGTTGATTTCCTTGTGGGGCATTCTGCATGACATGGATGAATCATGAGCACGGAGTGGCGACGCGACCATGGCCGTTGTGCACGGAACGTACATTATTTTGAGAAGCAGTCTAAGCATAAATGGATTGATTACTTATTCGTTCGTCATACAAAGAGTAGGAAACGCACCATAAGGTAGCCTGGTTGGTAGTGGCTCCGCGACTGAGAAAGAGAGTCACCAAAAGGCGCGGTGAGAGTGTTGCTGGTGCTGGCGGTGCCCCAGGAGTTCAAGTTGGGGGAGTGATGGACGCCGGTTGAGGTCGACATTCCTGCTACGCTGAAGGTGGGCGAGTTGGGCATGGTGGCGGTGGTGGTTGAGGGTGAAGACGGGGCGAGCAGAACAAAACCGACCACGCGGGGCGCTTGTTTGTTTCCGTCGCCTTTGATAAACTGAACATCACGTGCCGTTAAACCATTCTTTCAAAATCTATTGCAGCCAGGAGGCTCTCTCAGCCAAGCTTTCTTCTTCAAAAGTTCAACATATTTATCCTTCATCTCTGCTTGATCCAATCTTCAATATTTGTGATAAGAATTGGAAAACAGTAACTATATCGGTTGCACTAATAAGATCATAGGAATCGCCTAAACCACTTGACAGTCTGGTTAAATTGAAAGCCCCTTCATATCCTTCCTTAACCTCCGGAATGGATAAATTAGGACAGACAGCGAATCCATTCACAACTCAAAACTCATTTATCTCACTTTCCAATCGTACATTCCTAATGACTTACCTCGATAATCAATGAACTCGCACGGGACACCATCATCGGCACCTTCTTTCCGTCACTCTAATACCGCCTCGGCTTCCTGTCTCTTCTTTCGCGGAAATGCCTTATCTTCTGTTCTTTGCGTCAGCGCAACGTAACCTTATACAGGCTTTGACCGTTGCTAACCTTCAGCACAACCTCATGATGACGGCACCTAAAGTAACCAAGTAAGTACTAAAGTACACCGTTACCGAGCGTTGACTCGGACGCCTCCTTACGCTGATAGACTTTAGAAGCGCAGGTGTGATACCAACGGGGTGCGCAACCACCATTGCATCATGCATCTGTGGGCTAGAAGCTGTAATGCAGACTACGATCATTCCACCGTAGGAATAGCTGTTGTCAAAGGTTATCGGAAGAGCGCTAATAATAATCGTCTCCCAAGCTTATCGATTAAATGTACCCTACGCCTCCGGTTCTCTTGTACACTCGCTCGGGTTTGATTATGGTAGACGGGAATAAAATGTTGCGAGTGAGCAGCAGAAGTCCGCCAATTCTCACAGCTTCAACTCTCTGTTGCTCTACAGCCGGTCTACTCCCAGTGCAAAGCCAGGGAAAACATATAATCCTGACGAAGATGAACAATAGTATACTGTATAGTATTCCACCCTACCCCCTGAGGTCGACCAGCAGCGTTAGGCTGATTCACAGTAAAGGGCGGAACACCTAGCCCACATCTGTTGCTTATTCAAAGGAGTACTAAATATTTGACTCGCCAGAAAACATATCAGGAGCCCAAAAGTCGCACTCCAGGCTCTTCGTCAGAATTATAACGGTTCAATCAGTGGTTCTAGGGCCGCTTTAAAATACGAGCCGGAGAAACATTATTAGAGAAAGTGATTATGTAGGATAGCGTTCTGTGGAGTGATCGACTTTAATGAGTTGTCTATAAATAAAGAAACAACGAAATCAGCCAGGAATGTTGAGTGTTCTGCCTTATGCTGCAAAGACGGGTCAGTTTTTACGATAGCACTTACTGTAACAATGATGTAACATATTACATAGCCCTGATTCGGAAGAGTTTCTAAGCCAATGACAGTGAAAGTGAGATATTAATACTTGCCGAGTATTTTTGGCAACAGCAGTGTGGTTGTCATTCATGCAATTATGCAGGCGATTACTTATTCCTCCATGAAAATGTCTGATCAAGACCTTGATACAAGTACCTTAGATATACAATGGGGGTTGTGGTAGGTAACCAATAATACTCAGCAATCGACAAGATGTATATAATACTGTGACCTGTATCGGATTACTTCCGCACACCCGAGTCTCATAAAACTTTAAAAAAAAATTCGAACCTAGTAGCAGGCGGGCTCAACTTCCTGGATATTTCGTCAGCTCAAACATCTGTCTGAATCATCAGCTCCCCCCCCCCCTCGGTTTTAAATATTCAGTATATATGATTGTTCATTGTCAAAGATATCGCATAAACCACTCGACAGCCTGATTAAATGCTCCTTCGTATCCAGCCTTTACCTCGGGAATAGATAGGTTAGGTCGCGTAGCAAACCCATGTACAGTTCCTTAAGCAATGTTATTAAGCCAGAATTACTAGAGTATTGCTTCTTCCTGAGCTTACCATTGTAATCCTTGAACTCGTATGGAACAGGATCTTTACTGTCTTTACGTCGTTCAAGTATCGCTTCGACTTTAAGCCTTTTCTCTTTGGGAAACGAATCGTCCTCTTTTTTAAGCGTAAGTATGCCATCGGTCTTATGGCTTGATTGTTTCCTACCTTCCGCGCATGCCCAAGAAGAAGGGACACTAATGGTCTTCAGATAATCGAGTGATATTGGTCCAGGGTGGGCAATCACCATTGCATCAAGCACTTTAGGACGATTAGCGGCGAGTCTAAAGGCTATTGTCCCACCATAACAATACCTGTTTTCCTTTAACATTGAACAGGAAAGGTAAGAGTCAACACGATTCGACTCACCCAACAGCGCCTACTTTCTTATACCCTTGCTCAGCTTTGATCTTCGTAATGAACTAAATCAAGAATAAGATATTATTGCGATAAATGGACAAGAACTCACGTCATCAACTCGTTGCTGCGCCACAGCCGGTCTACTTCGCCAAAACCACGGGAGACATTTCAACATCGTAAAGATGAACTTAACACGGCCCCAGAATGTTTTCTTTGTGCCAGGTCGGTCGGGAAGTGTCAGCTGGCTTAAACTAACGGGTGGTATACCTAATTGGCAGATCCAGTAAGTGCCATCCTAATAATCAAACATGAATACAATCGGTCGACTCACCAGCAAACATATCCGGAACCCAAACGTCACATCCTAAACTTTGCGAAAACTCATCCGCCATAAGTTTACAATTCTTAACCGGAAGACCGAATATGTCAGTCAGAAGAACAACTGTCCGATCTGAGTTTCCCTGAGGGTATGCGGCAAGGTACGATCCATCTTTATTGATAATGCCTCTAGGTTCTCCAGGAAGTAAGGCACCTTTGAAACAGTCCGGGCAAGACATTTGCTGGTATGACGAGGGTGCGAATGAGGATTATTTTATAAAGCTGATCGAAACGAAGAGTCTGAGAGAGGGCTGGGTAAGTGTTTGAAAAATGAATTTACTACTTGGAATCGCTTGAGGTTGCTTTTATATCTTTTGAAGAGGCCAATTATCAATACAAGTCTCGGTTGCACGGTTCTCGATAGGCTGGATATCGCATTTGATTATATACTCAACCCTGTCGCGATCCCGGATGAACACCCGAAAACTTCCAATTAGAAATACATAAGTAAATAGCTGTTCTATTTTTAGTGATTTTTGCGCGTGCATTCCTTTAACATGCAACAATAGTCATTCAAAGTTCGAATGAAGGGCGTTCATCGCGTATGTTTATTAGCATTAAGCAAGTTAGGTGTAGAGGGATATTAATATAAGCTAAGAGAGAGGACGTGAGTCAGAGGGTCAACAGCAGAACAAGGCTGGAGGGTTGTAATTATTTGTTTATAAGATCGTTGGGTTTTGTCGTTAGACAGTAGTATCACAAAATGATATCATATCCAACAACAATATGCAATTATGCATGCTCGTAAGGAGTCGTAGCGGATAGTGTGTATTGTTTTGGTTCTTTCTAGTGTATGTGTGTGGAATCGGCGAGACTGAAACTCGTGCTGATGTGGCAGTACGAGGCAAAGGGGCAAATTTTCTTGCTTGCCTCTGTTTGCCGCTGCAGCTTAGCTAATGTATTGTTTTAGAGTTTCCAGTAATCTGGGTGGGAAAAAATCAAGTCCCGTGCGTCGCTGACTCTCACAAACTGCACTTTTCTCCTGCTTTTCTCCAAACCTCTAACCGAGAAGCTCGGAGCGCTCCGTAAAAGGGAAGCATTTCTCTGATTCCGACATCTCCGAGTGCGTGTGTACTATCATAAGTGTGATATTAATCAACTTATCAAGCATTGGTTCAAATTTCAGAGCAACGGAAACTTGGTGTTGTTGAGGATCTACTGAATGAAAAATTGGGTGGGCTGGGGCCAAAATAAAAGTACTTTAAGTATTTACACACGAAAACGGGTATGTAGAGCCAAATTACTATGTAAGTACAAGGCTGGTACACGTGAAATGACCTAGACTGCATGTTTACGTATGAAGATGTCAAACAGGTTCTATGACTCCCAATCTAGGGCGGTGATGAATGGATAGTTAGTAGTCTCGGCTTTCCATCCGTTTTCGGCGATTCGTCCTAAAAAGGACTTCCTACCTCAACCGTCTGGGAAATCTCCAACGACTTTAGGAGGGGTGTGCATTCCGCGGTTATCGGGAATTCGGAAGGCCTTTTTGCACGACTAAGGCCTGGAAATATGCACGTGATCCACCCGTTTTGGTGTATATTCCTGATTTGTAATCACAGTTGTGCTATCAAAACTTGGTTGAAACATCATGTCCTCCGCATATTTTTGTTATTCTGTATCATTATCTTTGACAAATATATTTAGATCATGCTCTTAGCTATGATCTCGACTCACACTTTGCACAATTTACTTATTGAAGAATACAGAGCACGCTGAGCTTTAATGGACCCTGGAAACTCAACATAATCTCTGCAGGGGATACTCTTCTGGTGGAGATCTAAAAAGGTGGGAGACCTACAGAAGATGAAAAACAATCTTTATTCAAGATCATTTCAATGTATTCAAAGTTCAAATTCTCTTAAGTAATAGGTAAAAGTTATACATAACTGGCTATGAATTTGAGGGCACGGAACGATATTATAGCAACATGACATGGATTAAATATATTTATTCAAAAAGGTAGATACAAAGTAACAAAACTATGGAAATATGGATGAATTCAGTGGATGGTGGGTGGAGGATGCGACGCGTTTCGATGGCACAACTGTGATTACAAAGCAAAGAAAGGCCTTCCGAATTCCCGATAATCGCGGAATGCACACCCCTCCTAAAGTCGTTGGAGATTTCCCAGACGGTTGCAGTAGGAAGTCCTTTTTAGGACGAATCGCCGCAAACGGATGGGTAGCCGAGACTAGATAGTTAGGTACCGGAATAAAAGGTTCAAACGTTCATTTATCACTCGTCCATTGAACCTGACATCACATACTTAAGAACCACTTAAGAACTCCTAGCACTCTTTAATCTTCCCCTCTACTTGTCAAGCGTTATGAGAGACTTTCCAAGCGATGCACTAGTGCTCAAGCCTCTGAATGTACCGGCTTTCCACATTTACATTCATACCCTCTTCTTCCTCGGCCTACTGTCTCGCTCACGGTTAACGCGAGCTTGTCTGTTCATTTTCATCCTGGTTTCTTCGATCTACGTGTTATTCTATAGGTCTATCCCGAGAGAAGACACATCAACGCTTCCTTTCGTATTCCAGACCGTCTTGAGGGCATCAGATGCGCTTGTTATCACCGAAGCCATTAAGCTAAAGCGTGTTGGACAGAGGCAGGAAACGAACCAACTGGGGATTTGGGATAAGGCTAAATGGGCATTTGATTTTTTGTTCAATTTGCGACAAATTGGATGGGTAGACGAACCCCGTCATATCCTCCCTCCTCACCCGACTGAGTCGAGATGGCAATTTGTACGGTCGAGGATTATCGCGTGCTTGTGGTACTTTGCAATTACCGACTTTGCGCAAACAGTCATCGGATACGTACCTATGGATGCGTGGCGAGAAACTTCGATTACGGGAATCGGAACGAGGATGTTGTGCACCGCTTTATCCGCGTCGATCATATGGACTATGTTGACTATAGTATATACCATCCTTTCTATTATAGTTGTTGGACTTGGTCTCAGCGATGCAAGTGCATGGCCGCCATTATATGGAAAATGGAGTGATGCATACACCGTACGACGGTTCTGGGGGTATGTTCTTTATTTTAACCTTTCCTATAATCCACTGACTTTGTCCTGCAGGAGAACATGGCACCAGCTTTTACGCCGTGCGTTATCAGCGCACGGGGACTTTGTCGCATATCGAATCCTCCACCTCCAAAAGACTCCTTCATCGGAACAAATGTTCAGCGTTACGTTGCCTTCACCCTCTCCGGAGTTCTGCATGCCGCAGGTGATTATGGAGTGTTGCGTTCTAAATTCAGAGAACACCACGCCTCGCTGTGGTTTTTCTTTCTCCAGGCGGTGGTGATAATGTTCGAGCAGGCGATTGGTAACATGCTGGGACTCAAAGCTGGCAAGTGGACAAGGCGAGCGGGATATATGTGGACATTTTGCTGGTTCACATTGACACTCCTCCCATGGGTCGATCCACAGGCTCGGTTTGCTCACGGTGGTTATCGGGTAGGAATTTTGAATAAGGGAAGTATGACAAACTTTTTATGGACAGGAAAGTGGAGTTATGAAGCACTTTAACTGGCTCATGTCGGTTAGATGACATGGTATGCTCCTTGTCCTACGCTTCATCAACTATCCCATTTCTTTTGTGGCCTTCAGAAATGTCCTAATTCTCAGAAATTTGACTAGTCCATTGCTACAATTATATATATTTCCCGAAGACCATCTTATCGCAACTATTGATCAGGCGTCTTCCTGTAAAAATGAAGTTCACACAAAACAAATCTGCTATACATCAAACCATTGTGAACATGTAAAAGTATAAAACTTAGCTACATCTCTGAGTGTGTTGTGTGTATGATTGTTGGTCCTGTATTACAATACTGTAAATTCTTCAACATATTACTAACGATCTTTTATGGACACCTGAACTCCAGGCTGTTGTACTATATCTGACTGAAGAAAGTTTCGGATGATGTCGACCTCGCTATTAAAATGTAATCCGTTTTCAAACGATATTGTTGCTGATTTTAGGAAATGAGTTTGATCTCCAAAGCCCTGAACAGAACTTGATCCCGCTTCTCTTAATCCCTGGCCAGGACAGGTGGAAGACAAGATTTCAGCATCAGGACCAAATCCTCGGCTACTAATTCATCTTCATCAACGTGTATACATTCCAGTTTGAGTACTTCTAGCTGAGGAAACGCTGGGCCAAGTATGGTAGATCATGTTTTGCATTACCTATCGTTAGACAGCGAATAGCCTCTGCAGCTAATTGTGGTGTGTATAGACAGAGTGTTGTCATGTTTTTTAGTTCCTCTACATTCCAATCTTCAGTAACTAGTGTGTGCGTAAGTTTGAGTTCTTTCAGTGAACATCAAGATTCCCTAAGTAATTGCGGAATATATAATAGGTCGGCCGTCCATTCCAGGTCTAAAGTTTGAAGATGGGGTGTTATAAAAAGATTAAGCACGTCTGCAGTGATAGCACCATTCCATCCTAACACCAGTGTTTCCAAATGTGGGAGTGTGATGGCTTCAGATGTCGTAGAGTCAGACCAATTAAAGTATACGAACTGAACCTGGACATATTATTCAGTATCTGCAGAAGTTCCCCACTCACAAAGATATTTCCAGAAGACTCAAAATGTGCAATCCTGGACCAGCGGAGGTTGCTTAGCAGGGCAGCTGATAGCTGAGTCGTGGCTTTCTTTGTGATTGATCCCTGTCGGTGAGCAGCAAGGGTGCACACTGCATCCCACTGGGGGGTTGATTGATTTCAAATATAATAGGTTGAAATCAATACTTACCATGTAATCAATCAATTGTATGTAGTTAGAAATCATTGTAGTATAGAATCAATAAGGAATCATTGCAGTAACAAAATCAATAAAAAGCAAATCAATTAGAATTAAATGTCATCTATGGTCCCCAACTGCAAGTGTAACACTACAGCAGGGTTGTTAACCATGTAAGCATAGCTGCTACACCATTAGGGCTTTTGTAAGTATTGCAATTTTGGGTACTTAACCAGTGTCTCACTGCTACTACTTATGAAAATTTTAAATATTGTTGGACACCTCATACAAAATGAAATTAATGACATGAAAACATGGTGGAATTAATATGCAGATCACATAAATTTCATACCACAGTGCTAATGCAATTAAAATTGCCAATTTTTATGAAGTCCATTGAAATGACAACAAGGTATTGGTTAAGTACTTCAAAGTGCAGCACTTACAAAAGCCCTAATGGTGTAGTGGCTATGCCTACATGATTAACAACCCTGCTGTAGTGTTATGCTTGCAGTTGGGGACCATAGGTGACATTTAATACATTTAATTCTAATTGATTTGCTTTTTATTGATTTTGTTACCACAATGATTCCTTATTGATTCTATACTTCATTGATTTTGCATTGATTGCAGTTACTACAATGATTTCGACCTAGTATATTTGAAATCAATCAACCCCCCAGTGGGATGCAGTGTGCACCCTCACTGCTCACTGACAGCAATCAATCACAAAGAAAGCCACTGGTGGATAGCTTGTATATATCATTGAGGCTGATATGAGTGAGTGACAGCACAGATTGAATAGCAGTATGGATGGTCCTGTCATGTTTGGCTCATAAGTTGGGGAGCCAGGTTTTGTGAACAATTGCAAAATTGTAAGTGGCACTGTGGCAGTAACTAGCTAAGAAGTGATTCTGATTGGATTTGGATAAAATGACTGTTGTCTCCCTGTGCCCACATGGCCACACTAAACCTGTCTTGGGGCAATAAAGGGAGAGGCACCAGGAGAGGGTGGTACATGAGTAGGAGGAGGAGTAACAGGAGGAGGCACTACACTTGAACCCAGTGACAGGACTGTGGTCATTGCCATAACAAAAACATTAGAACTTTCCTGCATCAGCATCAAGGGAGATGACAGGGTGATGGTTTTGAATGTGGGTACAGAGGTTGACTCAGTCATGGAGGTAGGAGAGCTAGTTACTACTGACATTGGGTACATCAGAAGCTTCATACTGAGAGCATTGAGTATAGCAAATGGAAGCATACAAAGGAAGTAGCTGATATTTTCATTAGTGTGCACTGAGTCAATGAGGGAATTTGGAAGAACATACACTGTAAATAATGACAAGACCCATCTGAATGGACCCTGTCTTAGGAAGTGGCACATGATAGTAGGAGGTGAAGTTGAGAATGGGCTGTAGTAGGACAAGTAGGTGGTGGTTAAAGAAAGGTAGGTGGTGGTTGGAGGATAACACTCTTAGGAGGAATGAGATCAAATATATGTATGGAGGGAAGTTCACACTGGTAGCTGACATTAGGTCAGGAAATTGATCATGGGCTGGCAATGTCTCAGTTATGTACTAAGTATCCAGTATATTAGAGTCTAGATTTATGTGGGTGGTTACTATGGGTATTGAAAGGTTTAAGCTGGTATGCTTCTTGTCTGCACATTGTCCACCACAGTTTCCTGCTACAAATTACAATTTCATCAATTCAACTTACATATACAACCATTCCAACAACAACAATCTTGCTATTGGCAATGTCAGCAATTCATAAACTATTACCAGAAAGACAATCAACCTTCCTCAGGATCATGATTTATGTATATTCAAGAACACAATTGTTTGTCTAGAAACCTACTAGTATAATGCAATACTATTCATCCACAGTGAATATTTGTCACACATCAGATATGTGTGCAAGAATCTCAGGTACAGGCTTGCAGAGGCCCATAAGGAGAGTTGGAATGTTATAAGATGGAAACAAGTTGTTTGAAGGTGGGAATAACTTAATTTGAAGAAAATGTCCAGGGGCTCACTGGTACAGATTATTTTTAGAAGGCTAGTGTAGAGCAGGCAAAATGCCTGCACTGTGATTCAGGAATTATTTGACATATCAAGACATTCCAAATTGTATTACATAATCACACATCATGCAGTGCATGCTACATTGACACATCCATACATGTTCTGCTCATGTTCTCTCCTTAATTTGTCATTCCCACTCACTCTCTTCCACTTTCCCCAAATTATACATCTTCATACACCATTCCAACCATACCTATCCCCTGCAACACATTGAACTCTCAAAATGGCTGTGATTAGATTGTAGTGTGATTAGATTGTAGTGTGATTAGATTGAAATGAGTGTTTCAGGTGTTTGATTCAGGAGTTTTGTGTTGAGAGAGGGAACTGATGGTTATGGGTCAATATGTAATTATTCATTCATATGTCCAACTCACCACAACCATTGGTGTTGCAATTACCTACCTGACCATATCCCAACCATGCTGACTATACATGCCAATGCTTCTCTTCAATTTCACCATACTCTGGACTTTCACAAAGATCCATTATTGCAACTAGATCAATATGAATCATTCTGGCATGATCATGAACCTTGGTTGAAAGCAGCAGGATATATTCTGTGCCTGTGATATCATGCTGAATGGATTCCTTCATGGTTAGTAGTTGGAGCCACAAAGCCACAAAGCCACATATTCTTTCTGAGGATTATAAGCCTCCCATGGAGAGTTTTTTTTTTTTTTTCATTTTTTCATTTTTATTCTACCAAGTAATGCTCATGGTGATGAATTAGTGTATTGTGCTGATGGATGCCATTCATGAATCTGATGGTTCACAAGTTATGTTCAAATGGAATGATGCTACATGCAATCCAATGGAAGTATCTGTTGCCAGTTTTTTCTCTTTGGCACCTTTGCAGTATAATAATAAGAATCATTGCATTCCCATTTATGAATTTCTGCAAGTGCCTGATTATAGTGATTGAACAATCTTAGTTATGCCATTCCCTTTATTTTTCGATTCACCACCTTTTGTGTGTTTTGGGGAAATTGTGAATTTATTCAACAGATTTTAGAGGTGTGTTCTGGTTGCCTAGGGATGTTGTTCAATGTAATGTTCTGTGTTGTAGGGTTTACAGTTCATGCATAGGCATAATATTGCTCATTGATATGTTAACACCACTTGAAATTACCCCCTGGTGCTGATAGTGCTTGTATAGTGATGTTGTTATGTACCAATTCCCTTCCTACTAGGAAGCAGATGTGAAGGTGCCCAGAGGGCACAGGAGAACTATAACAGAAACCCAAAGTGAGTATAGGCGCAGAATGTAGAGCAGAAATGTGGGAATGAACTGTGGCCTCAGCATATGTGCTGCACCACCTGGATATTCCCAGGGAATGGTTTGTATTTCATGATGGATGGTATACAATGAAAGGGGACATTCCAGAGTATAAGAAGAGGCTTTGCCACTACACTAGGCAGTGGGAGAGAAACTGGAAGGAAAACCCAGAGCAAGTTTTAGAACTTAAAAGTAGGAAGAAGTGTACAGAGTTGATACAAATACTGAAGACTACTAGTACATCTGGAAGACTATATATACTAAGTAGGAACCTATAGGTATGAATGTGGAAGCATAATACTGAGTAGAAGTCAAAGGGATAGGTAGAGAATAAAAGCTGGGCAAAGCAGAGTAGGGGCACAAATGATGCACTTAGAATGAAGAATAAAGAACTAAACTACATTGACCATAATGAAATGTACAAGTAAGAATGGAAGAGAGGAGTAATAGTATAATGACATGGTGAGGCCATCATAAGAGAAACTATGTATCTGAGGTATTCAATAGAAAACTTGACAGGAACATTGGGAAGTGTAAACCCATAGTGGGTACATTCCAGGAACAGACCAGGTATGTTGGAAGGTCATGTGGGAACCTTCAGTAATGTCGGCATGGTATATCCAGACATGGATATAACAGATGTGAAAGAAACCAATATCATGTCAGACACACTCCCACTATACAACATTGCACCACATCCATTATTGGTTGACAGCAACTACACCTTTGAAACTCATTCCAGAGTCGCATATAATCGATCACAGAAATTGATGAAAAATTACCTTGTGGATATGGGATTGTCTAACTTGCATCCACCTGGTATGCATCATCTTCAAGTCCTGGGATATGGTGGAAATTGCACTGTTCCTGAATTTCAGAGGGATGCAAATGTGGAATTTTGTAATCTGTTTGCTGCAGATGTGTATTGTACAGGTGATTTACTGCATAAGAGATTTCAAAAGGTGTGTACTTGTACCTGTGCTGTCTTTTAACTGATAAGTAATATGCAGGGGGAGCATTATGCACCAGTGTGGAGGAGTTAATTGGATTACTCATAACAAAAAAGATATATTCAATCATTTTGAATTCATTTGTTTTATTCTTTATTTTATCTTATATTCTCATTCTACAGTTTTTATTGTTGTATTATTATCTTACTCTATACCTTCCATTTCTCTTCTATTTGTACTAACATTAACAGCTATGCTATGAGCCTCATGCATCAGAATTAGTAATCATGGCATGTTGTTTATTTCAACAAGCCATAGCCAAACATCATGTGAATACATGCAGTTCTGTTCTGTTCCCTTTCCTTCCACTCCCACTATCCTCTTGTCTCCACCATTGTTTCATCCTCTTCAAGATTTGTCAAGATATCCATGCACATGCCGACAAGGCTTCCTCTCAGTGTCATGTTGGTTCTGGCTCAAAGGAGGAGTAGGGTTGTTGGTTGAGGCCAGGGCTATCCTGTTAGGATTTTGCCCCTTATCTTATCTAATCCGCTCATATCTTATCTTATCAATATGTGATCAGTCATGTGACATAACAATGTGGAGACCATGCATATCAATGTGTGATATTCATCAAGACTACAGGCACAGTGCACAGTTCGACCATGCCTTTTACATACTTCTAACACACATAGTACATGAGTTTGCATAGTAGAAGCACAGTAACATGTGTTGTAGTGTAGGCAGTAGATACATGCAATTACCTTGAAGACATTACTATTAATACAGTCATTTTAATTAGTTTTTCTCTATTCTTGTGCTAGTTTATTCCAGACTTGCAATAAGACTCATTTCGCTTTCCTTTCTTCATTGTTTGAGTTCAACTTTGAGCATTTTGCTTGTCTGTCGCTAACATATCCACAGTATTGTCTATGTCTATTCATTCTCCATACTTACTGTTCCTTTTTCTCTCTAGCTTTTTGGTTGTATTATATCAAGTAGCCATCATAGGCTCTATTTCAATTCTCCTCCCTGCTCCATTATGCAATGGAACTGCAGCTGTCAGACTGAGTGCCCCACCACCACTAGCTGTTGTGCTGCCAATGCAGCTTGGTCATCTGCAGCTATCTAACTGGGGGAATAGCCATTTCAAAGCACCATAGCTAGTCTTGTGGTCTTGTTAAGTGCGAGCTGCCACAGCATATCATTGTTTTGTTGAATTTGGAGCAGGTGAGTTTCTTGTTCTCTCTCAAATGGCCTCTCTATGTATGAATTCTTGATTCCATTGGCTCTGATGGTGTGAGAGTATGTAGGCATCATCCAAATTGTACTACTATGTTGTATATAAGAAGGGAACTTCGAGTTCTGAAATTTTACCTCTTTTTGGCCAAACTTACTATGTGCATATCAAAGTCATACCAAGCTTCCACTACCTCAGAGAGTATCAAACACCTTCTAAATCTTAAGCTAAGTTTATTCAAAGTCTACACTAGCTGACGACTATTCTATAGGTAGTGCTCTATCTTAGTTAAGTCAGATAGTGACACTTGCTACATGTCAAACAGATTATTCCTCCACACCAGCTTTTCAGAGGCTGGAGTTTATGAATTCATTGATTGTGGATATGATGCAGGAGGAGCCTGAGATGTGACTTACCATAGATGAGGTTGTGGATTGGTTTTCAGGGATTGTGAGCAGTTTTAGTAGGTGGAAGTTGATGAAGAGGACTTCTACTGTTTATGAACTTGGGGTGTGTGGAAGGGTTTGGAAAGATGTGAAGTATTGCATGGGATTCCCTGTTAAGACAGAACCTGGCTGGATGGTGTAAAATTGATTTAGGTACAGACTAGATCTCTATGTATTCCAAAACAGCAGGTAAGAATGGAAAGCATGCAGCTTTTATAGATTCATTGAAAATATCAGCCATTTCCAATCTTGGTGTACAGGTCTTTGAGAACAGTATTGCTAATCATTTTACTGCATTCCCTCAGGCTACCATTCTCCTTTACATGTGCCATTTTCAGCTCATCTTGTCTATCCAGTTTCTGGTGGTCCTCCCACCTTCTGTCATTACAGTCCAGCCTGATAAGAATGTGGCTTTGGACACAGAGTTTTATTATTATATGACTATGTTTAACCGGCTTAATTCTCAAACAAAGCCACTAATTGCGGCACTCAAGGCTTTCAATTCTCGAAAATATAAGCATGAGTAACACTTGAGTAACACACTATATATCATAGTAAAAGCTATTATTTTGCGAAATAGTGAGGAAAATCAAGAAAAACAGTGAATTTTGAACTTTGACGCTTTCCGGACAAATTTTCCGAAAATCCATCCAGACACAAACCTCCCCTCTGAGATCTAAGTTCCACCGGGATTTTGGAGGGTCCTACTACTGTATGGTACGGTTAGTGGTTGCTTGCCACATTGTCATTTCACTACTATTTTGTGGACATGTTTTGGCAGAATTGGAGCACACCAGCTCGTGGATCTCTAGTCGCAGGTTACAATACTTATAAGGAGTGTGGGACGTGGATAGTGATTGCGGGCACGGTGGAGGTGGAAGGCAAGGAGAAGCTGCATTCATGTTATATCCGTGTCCGGATACATCGTGCCGACGTTCCCACGTGACCTTCCAACATACCCGGTCCGTTCCCGGAACGTACCCGCTTCGGGTTTACACTTCCCGATGTTCCCGCCTGGGAATGTACCTGGAACCCGTCGGGTTTTCTATCGGGTATCCCAGATATGTACTTTCTCTTATGACGGCCTCACTGCGTCATCATTCTATTACTCCTCCCTTCCATTCCTACTTATACGTTTCATTATGGCCTTTGTAGATTAGTTCCTTATTCTTCATTCTGAGCGCGTCATTTGCGCCCCTACTCCGCTTTGCCCAGACTTCATTTCCTACTTACTCCTTTGACTTGTCCTTTGTATAATACTTCTACATTCGTATCTACAGGTTACTACTTAGTATAAGTAGTCTTCCAGATGTAATAGGTAGTCTTCAGTATTCGTATCAACTCTGTACACTTTCTTCCTACTCTAAGTTCCGAAACCTGCTCCGGGTTTTCCTTCGGGTTTCTCTCCCGCTACCTAGTGTAGTGGCGAAGCCTTCTCTTATACTCTGGAACGTCTTCCTTGGTTACATATCATCTTCCTCGAAATACGAACCATTCCCTGGGGATATCCAGGTGGCGCAGCACACAAGCTGAAGCCACGGTTCTTTCCGCACTCCTGCTCTACATTTCCGCACCCGTACTCACTTCGGGTTTCCGTTATAGTTCTCCCACACCCTCCGGGTGTCTTCGCAACCACTTCTAAGCAGGAAGAGAATCGGTACGTAACAGTATATGAATACCGATACCTTGGATATCTCTTTATCATGGCTCCAACTGGGACTTCAGTTACTCGCACAGCGCATACCACTAGTCATACCAATGCTGTGGGTGCTCGTGCCACCCGTGCAGCTACGAGGCAACAGCCTCCAAGGAGTACTTCAGGTTCTCTACCTTCTACACCGTCTCAGGTTACACCCAGTCCAGCACCACCTCCTAGTGCTACTTTCCTGGGTCCACCCTCGACTTCCGCTCAGCTACTTTCTGTTCCTGCTGCCGGGAACCTCGGATCTGCTCAGGCTCCTTCGGATGGCACTCCACCGCCATATGGTACAGTCACAGCAGACCGGGACACTCCCGAGGGTCACGGCTCCGATGGTGGTACCATTGGACCGCCACCTCCACCTCCTTCTCAGCCCAATCCTCCGTCTCCACCATCCTCAGACTCAGGGGATGATGGTGATGAGGATGATGTTGACAATTCCAGGCACACACCTCTTGCGCGCCACTCCTGGGAAGACCGGCTTGCTGAAGCTCTTTTGAGAGTTGCGGAATCCGCCCGGGGTACATCGGGATCACATCGGGAACGCAACGTTCAAAAGCCAGATACTTTTGACGGTTCCAGTGCTGAGAAGTTGGAGCAGTTCATTACTCAATGCCAAATTTACTTCCAGAATAATCCTTCCCAATACTCGGATGGACACTCCCAAGTCAACTTCGCTCTCGCATATCTTCGGGATACCGCGCTTCAGCTCGTTATGCCGACCCTCTCCAATCCCTATGCTGATGATGAGTTCCTTCACTCTTGGGAGGTTTTTGTCGTCATGCTAGAGGATAACTTCGGGTTAGCGAACCCGGAAGGGGATGCCGAGAATGATCTGGATGTCCTCATTATGAAGGATTCACAGAAACTGTCCAAGTATCTTGTACAGTTCAACAGGCTTGCACAGCGCACCGACTGGGATGATAAGTCCTTATGCCACCGACTCTATTCCGGGTTTCCGGGTCGCATTAAGGATGAGATCTCTCATGTTGGGAAACCTACCACAAAGTGCGGGATGATTAAACTAGCTCAAGGGATCGATAGTTGATACTGGGAACGCCAGTCCGAGCATACGCAGGAATCCCACCAGCCTTGGGGTCCGTGGGTTCCGGATAGCTCTGTTAGAGCTACTACAAACCGCCCCGCAGTCACCCCGGCGCCTTCCCGCCTCGTTTCGGGTCAATATGCGCCACGTCCGAGTTATCCCCATTGTGCTGGTAGTCACCCGCCTCGTTCGTCACAGCCTCCTCAGCAACGGAGGCCGGAATTGAATGACAAGGTTGGTCGAGATGGCAAACTTTTGCCACAAGAACGTCAGCGTCGCATGGACAACAATCTATGCTTGTTCTGCAGTAATCCGGGGCATCGCGCCAAAGAATGTCCCCGCTCTGCCTCTTCCGCGGCTAGAGCCCGGGCATCCGGAATATCCGCTTCGGCTCCTACGTCGGCTTCTGCGGGTCCTTCAACCCGCAGGTCCGCGCCTCTTTCCAACCCGGCTTCAGGTTCCAAAAAATAGGGAGCGGTCCTCTGGACATCACACAAGCCAAGGACCGTGTTGTTCCCCCTTGTGCGCAGCCGATGCAGGTAAGACTCAACGCTTCCGCTCTTTCAGACCCCAATGCCCTTCATATTTCACTTTGTAGTACCATCCATGCTCTCCCTACACCCTGTACAGTTTCATATAGCGCTCTAGTCGATTCGGGTTCTACCCATTGTTTTATGGATTCATCTTTCATTCGGACACATGCTATTCCTACCTCACCTACTCCACCTATCGCTCTCAGACTTTTCGATGGCACCACCAATCATGTTATAACCGAGTTTGTTACACTGCCTGTACTATTCCCTACCGGTGAATGTATTACAGTCGAACTCTATGTGACACCTCTTGATTCCGTGTGTTCTGCAGTCCTAGGATACAATTGGCTCACCTGCTTCAATCCGTTGATTGACTGGGTATCGGGCTCATTAACATTCCGGACTCCAGACACTTCCGAGCAACTTCTGCTCAAATCCAGGATCTCGGAACCAGGTTCCGCTTCCGAGGATCCATCTCCGGTCACCTCTGATGAGTCTCTGCCACCTCCTCCTAGCATTTCGCTAATAAATGGTGCCGCCTTCTCGCGTGCATGCCGTTTAGAAGGAGCACAGACTTTCCGTACCCAGCTTGGTGCTGTCGCTTCCACCGCTGCCCTCAATCCAGAGGAAGCTCCAGATCTCTCTTCAATACTGTCTGAGTATCACGAGTTTGCTGATGTATTTAGCAAGTCCCGGGCAGATACACTTGCCCCTCACTGTCCCTACGACTTAAAGATCAACCTAGAAGAAGGTGCTTCACCTCCTGTAGGTCGGATCTATTCCCTTTCCCAATCCGAGCTTTCCGCTCTTCGGGAATTCATCGATGAACATATCCGGATCGGATTTATTCAACCTTCACGCTCTCCGCACAGGGCTCCCGTCCTTTTTGTCCGCAAGAAGGATGGATCGCTTCGGCTTTGTGTGGATTTCCGCGGGTTGAACGCTATTTCTAAAAAGGATCGTTATCCTTTGCCACTCATTTCAGATTTGCTCAACAGTCCCCGTCACGCCCGTATCTACACCAAGATCGACCTGCGTCATGCGTACCACCTGGTCTGCATTGCCGAGGACGATGAATGGAAAACCGCTTTCCGGACTCGCTATGGATCCTTTGAATGGCTAGTCATGCCCTTCGGACTTTCCAATGCACCCGCGGGTTTCCAACGCTTCATGAACGATGTTTTCAAAGACCTTCTTGATGTGTGCATCATAGTTTATTTGGATGACATCCTTATATACTCTGATAACCTTGCGCAACATCGCCAACATGTCAGGGAAGTCTTGCATCGACTCTGGAAGCATGGGTTGTATGCGCGTGCGGATAAGTGTGAGTTCCACTCGGAATCCGTGGAATATCTCGGATATATACTATCGCCCAACGGTCTCACCATGTCTCCAACAAAGGTGAAGACTATTCAAGAATGGCTGGAACCAAGGAAAGTGAAAGACATTCAATCCTTCCTTGGGTTCGCTAATTTCTATTGGCGTTTTATATACAACTATTCCAACATAGTTGTTCCGCTCACCCGCCTTACCCGGAAGGGTAATCCGTGGAACTTCTCAGAAAAATGCTGTTCCGCTTTTACTGAACTTAAGGACGCTTTCATGTCGGCACCCATCCTTACCCATTGGGTTCCCAACAAGCAGCTCATCGTGGAAACCGATGCTTCGGATTACGCGTTGGCTGCTATCCTGTCTATAGTTTCCGATGATGGCGAGATTCACCCTATCACTTTCCACTCACGAACCTTTACACCTCCCGAGTTAAACTACGACACCCACGACAAGGAATTGCTTGCTATCTTCGAAGCATTCCAAGTCTGGCGTCATTACCTGGAAGGTTCTGGTTCACCCATCGATGTCGTCACAGACCACAAGAACTTGGAATACTTTTCCACAACCAAGATCTTGTCCCGACGACAAGCCCGATGGTCCGAGTATCTTTCCCAGTTCAATCTAGTTATCCGCTTTTGACCTGGAAAACTCGGGGTGAAGCCGGATGCTCTGACTAGACGATGGGACGTCTACCCTAAAGAGGGGGATAGCAACTACGCTAAGGTCAATCCACATAACTATCGTCCAGTATTCACCCAGGAACAGCTTATCACTTCTCTCCGAGCAACCTCACTTATTGTACCTGCTCTTCGCGCTAGTATCATCATGGACATTGAACAGTTACATACTGACATATTATCAGCTCTCCCTAATGACCCAGTCGCAGTTATCCGAATGCGGACTCCTGAGAATCGTTGGACTGTAACCCCAGACGGTTTCCTCCGTCTAGATAACCGGATCTATGTTCCAGACTCCGGAACCCTTCGGCTTCGGGTTTTACAGTACAAACACAACCACCCGCTTTCAGGACACCTTGAACAGAACAAGACCCTCGAGCTAATTCGACACGAATATACTTGGCCGCTTATACGGACGTTTGTAAAGGACTATTGTAAGTCTTGTAATACTTGCATGCGTTCTAAACCACAGCACCACCGCCCGTATGGAACCCTGAAACAACTTCCGGTTCCCGGACGCCCATGGCATTCAATATCTATGGATTTCATAGATCAACTTCCAAAATCATCGGCTTCCAAGTATGATTCTATACTCGTTATTGTGGATCGTTTCTCCAAGCAATCTATCTTCATTCCCACTCATACCACTTGCTCTTCTTCCGACCTTGCGCTTCTATTTGTACTTCATGTCTTTTCCAAGCACGGAGTCCCGGAACACATCACTTCCGATCGTGGTTCCGAGTTTGTGTCACATTTCTTCCGCTCCCTCGGTATGGCCCTCGACATCACTTTACATTTCACCTCGGGTTATCACCCCGAAGGCGACGGCCAAACGGAACGCACAAACCAAACTCTGGAACAATACCTTTGGGCCTACTGCAACTACCAGCAGGATAACTGGTGTGATCTCTTACCTCTTGCTGAATTTGCTTACAATAATGCACCGAGCGCAACCACAGGAATTTCACCGTTCTATGCAAACAAGGGTTATCACCCGAACCTTGCGATACATCCGGAACGTGATCTCACTTCCGCCCGTGCCCGGCACTTCGCAGTAAACCTCGAGGAACTTCACGAGATGCTTCGGACCGAAATACTCAGTGCGCAGAAACGGTATCAAGCACCCGCCGATGCGCGTCGCAAACCCGCACCCACATTCCCTGTCGGGACAAAGGTATACGTTAAAGCCGAGTACTTCCGGACAACCCGACCATCCCGGAAACTTGCAGAAAAGTTCCTAGGACCTTTTGAAGTCATTGCACTTGCCGGATCGCATTCGCGTACCTTGCGCCTTCCAGAACAATTTCGTGCAGTCCACCCAGTATTCCATGTATCCATGCTTGAACCCAATACTGAAAATACTATTCCAGATCGCATTATTCCTCCACCACCACCTGTCCAGGTTGATGGTGATATTGAATACGAGGTCTCGGAAATCTTGGACTCTAAACTGGATCGTCGTTTGCGTTGCAAACTGAGGTACTACGTACGCTGGCTAGGGTATGAAGGGACCGATGAAGAGTTTTCATGGCTTCTGGCCACGGAACTGGAACACGCTACGGATATCATTGAAGAGTTCCACTCCCGTTATCTGGATAAGCCCGGCCCTACTCCTATTTCTTAATTTTCACGTTACTTATTATCCGCTTGCAGTTTCACCTTATACAAAAACCAAAAACAACGAATAACAACCAAAAAGCAAGATAAAAGTACATTAATTCTTTGGTAACGTGTTATGACCATTTCCATTACTCCCTCTGCGTCTGCGACTCGACCCGAGCTCCTACTTCACCTTCCGACGTAATCCCGGAACCCGTAACAACTTCCTCGTATGCATCCGGATCCCGGAGGCATTCCGCGAGCAGGGTTTCGATGTTGGAAACATGGACGACGTGCTTGGATACTTCGGCAACTACTCGCGACAACTTACCAAGTTCGCCTACCACTTGGCGATTGGTATCTGCGAGGTTTCCGAGTTGAGTGATCATCTCCCTTTGCAAAGAGATGATAGTATCATTCTGCAGCCGCATCGCGCTTAGGATGGATGTTGCGACATTCATGGAAGTGGACAAGGAGACCAGATTAGCAGAATCGTTTGCACTAGAGGAATGGAACGATGGACCCGCTACTGCAGATGAAGGACGGATAAACTCATCATCCGTGTCGTCGATCCGAGCCCGCTTCATGCTTTGACGAGACGACTGGCGAGATGGCGCAACGGATGGGGGACCCATGTGAGTATCCGAGTGTTCCGAAGGACCGGATGGAACAGGACTTGTTCCGGCTTTGTTCCAGCCTCGAGTGCTAAGGGAACATTTTCCCTTAAGCACCCCGCAAGCAACGCAAGCACTACAGGGAGTTCCTATAAACTATACAGACCGATAATTCTGTTTTACTCACCTGTTTGACTCCCTCAAGCGATAACACTCAGTTCCCTGATCCTGACAGTTTATGCAAGGCACATCATGATAGTATCGTAGTTCTGTTGGCTCCCCAGAATCATCCGTACCCTTACCCTTACTATTCCCTATGTTTCCACCACTTTCCGCCTCATATCCAGAACCCGTCATGTCTCCCGACGCTTCCGACCCACTCCCGACACTCGTCTCCGTCGGATTAACGACCTGCGGCATAACCATGTTTGCCGCCTTCTCGAACGAACAGATGGAAGCGTTGCCGGTGGAACAGCAATGTACGCGGCGTTCTCCCGCCTTGGAGCCAGATTTATAGGCCTCGGCTTTGGTCTCGGCTTTCCGGAACTACTCCGGGATGCTGGAGTCGAATTTTCTGACTGTTGGTTGGCCGCACGATAGGCTAGGAAAGCAGCATAATCTTCCGAAGAAATATTTGCTAGATTGACACTCTTATCCATGATGGGGTTATATTTTTCGCACACAGTATGACCTCGTGGGCTCGGCCCTAAAAGGGGGATACTGTTATATCCGTGTCCGGATACATCGTGCCAACGTTCCCACGTGACCTTCCAACATACCCGGTCCGTTCCCGGAACGTACCCGCTTCAGGTTTACACTTCCCGACGTTCCCGCCCGGGAACGTACCCGGAACCCGTCGGGTTTTCTATTGGGTATCCCGGATACGTACTTTCTCTTATGACAGCCTCACCGCGTCATCATTCTATTACTCCTCCCTTCCATTCCTACTTATACGTTTCATTATGGCCTTTGTAGATTAGTTCCTTATTCTTCATTCTGAGCGCGTCATTTGCGCCCCTACTCCGCTTTGCCCAGACTTCATTTCCTACTTACTCCTTTGACTTGTCCTTTGTATAATACTTCTACATTCGTATCTACAGGTTACTACTTAGTATAAGTAGTCTTCCAGATGTAATAGGTAGTCTTCAGTATTCGTATCAACTCTGTACACTTTCTTCCTACTCTAAGTTCCGAAACCTGCTCCGGGTTTTCCTTCGGGTTTCTCTCCCGCTACCTAGTGTAGTGGCGAAGCCTTCTCTTATACTCTGGAACGTCTTCCTTGGTTACATATCATCTTCCTCGAAATACGAACCATTCCCTGGGGATATCCAGGTGGCGCAGCACACAAGCTGAAGCCACGGTTCTTTCCGCACTCCTGCTCTACATTTCCGCACCCGTACTCACTTCGGGTTTCCGTTATAGTTCTCCCACACCCTCCGGGTGTCTTCGCAACCACTTCTAAGCAGGAAGAGAATTGGTACGTAACAATTCACTAGTGGTGGCATTGTCGACCGCAGTACTGAAGAAGCTATCAGTGTCGGACAGTACCCAATATATAAGCATGTCAACCAGTAAGATCCGTGGACATATCATTTATGAATAATACCTAGAGCCGGCTGTCGCCGGCAGAGCCCACTAACTACTTTAACTTACCTGACCCAGGAAAGATACAAACATCTAAACTAATTGAAATTGAAGGTAGAAATGCGATGGTAAGAAGCAATAATAAGATGTTTGAAATATCTAATATAAGCTGAATTAGTACTTAGACTCAAGACCTAAAATGGAGGGGCAGACTCCATATTCAATGGGCAACAATGTACCACATATCATATAAGTATATCAAATGTGAGTATCTCCACAGACTACAGTAAAATTAAAATGAGACTCATGCACTACAGTACCATGCAACCATTGACTGAAAGACTTTTGATTGACTTGAAATTCGAAGATAAGTGCTCTTAAGTTTGCAAAACCTGAATAGGATGAACAAAGCTGCAATAGGGAAATTGCCGAAGATTACAGCGCATGACCACAGCGACCCTGTCGGCGTGTCGGCATCGAAATTTACTGCCAAAAAATGTTTGAACAGCACCCTATAACCCTACTAACTAAAGTTAGTGGGAATAACATCTGCTTGATATGTAATTGGCTGAAGAACAACAGCAACTTGACAATGGCATAATGTATGACGTAAGAGGGCCGCTATAAATACAGTCCTCATGTCAGAATGTAGACAAGTCCATGTCCGGCTTGCGCAGATCAAGTTAGGGATAAAGATACATTCCCGGCTGGCGATTCAGAGCACTGCGCAGCGCTGTTTCTGGCCGAGTTGACCATGATGATGAGAAATATGTTCCTTGTTAGATAGAGCGACGATCCCGACTCGAATCTAGTGTGGGTGCTGGCAATACAAATTACAATACGGGTCAGCGGAAAGCGGGTGGATGCGATTAAAAAGGAGCCGGTATTTGTCCCGCTGGATGACAGCCCAAACACCGGTGACGCTCCGGAAGCCCTCAAAGGTTTTAATTTGAGGCCGCGGCGAATCGAGTGGGTTGAAATTTAAGCCTGGCCTCGGTTTATTTCCTCGAACCACTTCTTTCTTCTCTTCATTTTCATTCATACGGATACCCACAGGAACAGTCTCATCCATCAAACCTTGAAAAGCTTCGAACCGGATACACATCACGAATAGCTCAAAAGAGCGTGTAGGGTTGTACAGCCCCTGGAACCTGCTACTTATAGAATTCAACTTGGATTTTTAGATTTTTTTTTCAACGTTCATTCTCGTCTGCCATGGCACGATGGGGCCCCGTACGCTCGTTGCTGGCTCTCGCGCCCGTGCTTATTGCTGCCCCCTTCTTGGGGTGGAAGATTCATTACAGTACGTCTCTCTTCCCCTCTCCCCCCCTTCTTCCTCTCACTAACATTGCTGTATGTAGATTTACCAGACCCAATAACAGACCTGTACGCCCCCCACCCCCCTTCCCCCCCTCCCACTAACACAAAAGAACAGAACAAACCCCCTCACAGCCCTCCCCCAAATCTCCGAATCAAACATCCTAAACTACACGCGGCACCTCTCTGAGGAAATCGGTTTCCGCACAGTGGGAACGAGGGAACATGCTCATGCGGACGCATACATGTTCCAGCAGATTACGAAGATTAAGCAGCATTGCGATGAGGTTGTTGCTCGTAACCCTGGGAGGAAGTTGGAATGTGAGGTGTGGAGGCAGGAGGGGAGTGGAAGTCATAGGTTCGTTTCTTCCCCTCTTTTGTGTATTGGCGCTGAAAAGAGAGTAGATTCGACATGATGGGAAAACGCCTTTACAAAACCTATCGTCACCTATCGAATTTTGTCGTCCGTCTTTCCAACGCAACACCACAAGGCAAAGAACACTCTGTGCTCGTCAATGCACATTTGGATTCGACGATTCCCTCACCTGGAGCAGCGGACGATGCGATTTCCGTGGGCGTGATGTTGGATTGTATTAGAGTTTTGGTGGATACCCCCGAGTGGGAACCTGAGTATAGTGTTGTTTTCTGTGGGTTCTTTCTTTGAGTGCGGTGGGATGGAGACTGATACTTTTTCGACAGTGTTTAATCATGCGGAAGAATCGTTACAGGATGGATCGCATTTGTTTTCGACGCAGCATGAGGTTGCGCCTACGTATGTCCCTCTTTCCCTCTTCCCCCCCCTCTTCCCTCATTCTTACTCCCCTCTCTCCTATATGCAGTGTAAGAGCCATGATCAATCTCGAAGGTACTCCTCTCCCTCTTCACGGAATGAAGTAGCTGATAATGGTGGTGGTGGTGTGTAGCTGCGGGTACGCAAGGCCGCGAGCTCCTCTTCCAAGCTACATCGGAGGAGATGATTATGGCTTATTCCCATGTTCCTAGGTATACTCCTTCTCTCTTTGTCTTTTACCCCCACATGGGCATGTTAGGCCTCCTTTACGTTGCTCCAGTCTCTTTTCGTCTTTCGACCCCGTTTCATTTCCTTACTGTACCTCTTTCACCTTTTCGTTTCTGTCGAGTTTCGAGCTTGCCTCCCCCTCATTCTTCTGATTACACGCCCGCTAACGCACCCCCCAGACCATTCGGAACAATATTCGCAAACGACGTATTTGGATCTGGAATTATGCTTTCCGAGTACGTCCCCCCTTCCCCCTCCCTCTCCTCCATTCTCTAGTCTAATACGGACACAGCACGGATTTCCGACAATTTGAAGAATATCTGAACGTTACTGGACTTGATGTACGTTTTCTTTGAATTTTGGGAAAAGGGGGGTGCTGATATAGGGAATAGATGGCGATTGTAGGGAATAGCTATTTGTATCATATGAGGAAGGATTTGGTTGAGCATATTGAGGCTGGTGTTGCGCAGGTTCGTGTCTTTTTTTGACTTTATCCCTGGTTTGCTTTTGCTTTACGTTGCTTTTTCTGGTTTCACTGCTTATTTACTTTTTAGTCGTCTCCTCCCCGTTCCCTGCCCTTCCTGTATGCCTGCTTGTCACTTCTACTTGCTCTTCCTTCCCCCTTCCTTTTCTATGCTTCTCCCCCTCTCCTTGCCTTGTCTACGCCTCTCCACCTCCTCTTACCTACGCTCCTCCCCTTTCCCGTTCTCCGCGCTCCGCGCTCCTCCCCCTTTCCTTGCCTTCTCTACGCTCCTCATCCCCTTTCCTTCGCTATGCTTCTCTTCCTCCCCTTGCCTTCCCTACGCTCCCTTCTCTTCACCCTTCCTCCTTCCCCCACTTCCCATCCTTCCTTTAACAAGTTCACATTTCTCTCTCCCTTCTCCTCATGCACCACGCTAACAACACCCCCAACAGAACATGGGCGAAAATGCCCTCGCTCTCCTCCTCCACCTCTCCGCCCCAGGCTCTCCTCTCCCCTCTCTCACAGAAGGCTACACCCGCCCACAAACAGTCTTCTTCTCCCACTTAGGGCACTTCTTCATCTACTCCTTCTCAACAGCTAAAAAGATCTACGGAACCCTTTTAGCACTATGCACAGTATACGTGTACATGACGCATGTGGACTCTGCTCCGGGTCTCAAAAAGAAACCGGGTGTGCTGGGGGAGACAAAGAAGGCAGTGTGCGCGTTGGGAGCTGCTAGTCTTGGTGTTGTTCTGGTGCCTAATGTGGTTGCGTGGGTCATGAGGGATGTGCTTGGACGTGGGATGAGTTGGTTTTCGAATCCGTATGCGCCTGTGGGGTTGTTTGTTCCTCCTGCGCTTTTCGGTTCGTCCCCCTTTCCTCTTGTCTTTCGAGGTCGAAGTGGAAATGCTGATATGTACTTGTGGTGTAGGATTGTTGCTCTCGCAGTACCTCGTCGGACCGATACCAGAACGTACAGCATTCACATCGATATTGCTCTTACAGTTCTTTTTAGCATTTGGAATTCAGATGTTGGGAGTTGGATCGGCTGCGCTGTTTATTGTCTCTGCGATTCCGCTGTTTGCTGTTTTGATTGTTAATCCTGTTCGTTCTCTGTTTGTTTTGTTGCCTCTGGTTGTACACTGACACGGGATAGTTGTTTGCTAGTTCGCCTGGGGAAATTGCGTTGCCTACGTATGTCCTTGGGCAGGCTTTCCCTTTGCTTACGGGGACACTTTTGATATTGCCTATTTTGGATGTTTTTGTTCCCCTCGTATGTCCCCCTCCCCCTCCCTTCTTACCCTTGCTGATTCGGTATAGACTGGAAGAATAGGAGATACACCAGCAGACAATATTATCGGAACCGCTGTGGCTATTATCTCTTCGCTATCGCTCCCGCTCTTGTTCCCCTTTGCGCATAGGTTTGGGAGGAGAGTGTTGAAGCGGGCCGTGTGGATTAGTGCCCTCGGTGTTATTGTTGCTATGATTTACTTCGTGGGGAGGGAGCCATATGATGCTATGCATCAAAAGAGGTTGTTTGTTATTCATATGGAGAATGTGGGTTTCCCTCGGGGTGTGTGTATCACTGGGACAATACTGACGCATATATTGCAGATCACATCCCATGAACAGCACTTGCACTTGTCGACGGGTGATGGTGCACCAGGGTTCAAAGAGCTCGTGCATGAGATTGCGGATGAGTTTGCTAGGGGTGAGAAGGGCCCCGATCCAGTTGTGATGGATGATTATAATCCGGATTGGGATTTGTTGTATCCTTTTAGCGCTGTGTGTTCTTTCCCTTCCTTCTCGTGGGCGTTGATGCTGACTGTAGTAGTTCCTGGCCCCGTATAAAGTCCAGCTCCCAGTAGCGCAAGATTACATCTCTCCGTGGACAACGGAAAAGTTCTCGGTCAAGGCTGTGAATGATACGGTTGATCTTGTTGGTGGAACGAGGAAGTTGACGTTGAGAATTGATCATCCTGGGCTTATTTGGACTGGTTCGTTCTTCCTTCTACCGTTCTCCCAGCCAACTGCTGATACGAAACAGTAATCGCATTCGATGCACATGTACTCGAATGGGATCTGGACAATAACCCACCAGACGAATACGTGCGGCATCATATTAAAGAGGCATCGTTCTACGGTGTCGATACGTGGGATGTCAATCTCACTATCAAGCTCAGTGATAATACTGCCGTGGAACAAGAGGAGGGGATTAAGATTAATTATATTGGATTGCAGGAAGGTGCGGTGTGGCCCGCGAAGAAGCATGTGAAAGAGCAAGGGGGCATTGCGATGGGACTGTTTGAGAAGATGGATGGGTGGTTAGAGGAGAAGACGGGGGGTACTGTTGATGCGTTGCTTATTGGATGTGTGGCTGGTGTTGCTTATGTTTAGCGTGCGGGGATGAGGGCGGGGAATTGGGTATACTTTGTTTTGGAATGAATTGATGAGGTGAGTGCTGAGGGTGTTTTGCTGTTTTGTACGGGTACTGATAAGTTTGTTTTGGCAGTAACGTATTGGATTTTTATAATTTATAATCTCGAAATCGAAATGCAAGGCTTGAACCTTGGAATTTTTTGGATCTTTCGCTGTTTCATCGTGGTTCGCATCAGTTTGGTTGGGGTCTGGCGCCGCGGTGCGTTGTAGCGTATGTTGCTTGCGGTTTTGTTTCAGACGGTTGTGTCTGCCGTGTAGGTTGTTCCCTTGCGTCGCAAATAACCCGGGCGCATGATGTCCTAGGTAGCTATGAAGTGCTTGGTTGTGCCGTGGTGCGTATGTTACTTTGACGTTTGTGTCTGTCATGGATATGTTAGGAATGGACCCTGTGTTCTCGAGATCTACTTCTAGCTATAAGGCGTGTATGTTAGGGTTTCTATGCTGCGGTGCGTATGCTGCTCGTGGTACTGTTTCCGATGTTTTTGTCTGTGAACAGGTCGTGGATTGGGTCCTATGTTCTCGAGATTTCCGACATCCTGCTTACGGTTAAGGCTATGCACTGCGGTGCGTATGATGCTTCTGTTTGTGCTATAGTTGGCTTTGAGCATGTTTCACGTGTTCTCTCGATCTGCGTCACCCGAAGTGAACTGTTATTGTCCCTGACGTTTGTATCTGTACTTATGGTGTTATAATTAGGATATGTACACTAGATCTACACCACAGGCGCGTATGTTTCCCCTGGTACTGTTTTCAACGTTTCTGCCAGTTCTATGAATAGGGCTTATTGATGTATCTATGATGCGTACACCGAAGGCGCGTACATAATATGATCAAGATAAGATTTGAACCGCGCTGCAGCATCCTACATCCTACGGAGCTAGACGCGTATATTTTCGGCAAGCGCTTATTTTTCTCACGCTACCGCACTACCGCGGTTACGCAAGAGCTGACAGATCCTCAGATCTCGTACCCATTCCCACGGTGGGTGTCCCCTCCCCCCCCCCCTACCAAGCCATAGCAAACAACTGGCAAACAAGCTGTTTGGCGGTGCATTTTTAAATCTCCGCCCCAGGCAACAGCTGGCAGCGTGGAATCCGAATGTGAACTGAACATCTCACCTATTTTACATCGTTTATAGCGCGTTCGAAGACGCGTCTTTTGACGCGTTGCACCTGCTTCGATTCAATCAACATGCCAGCCCACACCTGTATCTAGTGTACATACCGGTAACGTTCAACTGTCACATACTTCTTCTGTTCATGTACATACTTCCACTTCTCCCTCGAATCCAAGTACTTTTTGCGGCTCTTTTTCCCAGTACAAAGAGATACTCGAGTCCTTTCTGTTTTCCAATCATGGTGGCCTTGCAATCAGAAAGGAGATCCAACCCTTGGAAACCTGGAAGTTCTTTGCACTACGTGCTTTGGTTATGTAAAGCATGCATTTAATGCCGGGTCATATCCAATGGAAAAACATTTAAATAGTGCAAAATGTTTTTCTAAGTTAGGGGTGAGCGTTTAGTACTTTTTTATTACAAGTGTCTCATTCATATTCTTTAGAACGCATACTTGGCTTATTTCAGGATCTATCGCAGTGCTCTAAATCAGATGATAGACCTTTCCTTGCTAGTCCTCAAACACTCCCCAGTGTTCCGGTTATATGTTCTACTGGGAGCTTGGTTCACCATACAGCTCATATCCTTTTGTCTTGCACGACACTTCAAATAAAAATCCGCCACAATATAACATTTTAAAGATCGATACACTCCATTCCATCCTCTGTGTTCGATCTCATAATTGCCTTGGTGTTTCAAACGACTGCGGTGCATGTAATTCATGCAAGGATACAGACAAGACATTGCAGAAAATCTTGGGGAGCGCACGTCAACACTCATTAGGAAAGCAACGTAGTACATTTAGCTACTTGCAACTCAAACAAAAGCTCGAAGACACGGAGAAATTATTTCAACGTCAAAAATTTCTGGTGCGCTTTCATATATATCTATTGCTCTAATCGCATATAAACTGATAACTCCATAGTATCTCAATGCTTCAAAGTCACTTAAACGACTTCGTGCTCATAAAGTTACCTGGATTGAACTATTGCGCATTGTAGGTACACATGATGTACCTGCCCTTCATCGCATTTTTCGAAATGCAAAGTCATTCAAATGGAGTATTGAGACGACACTCGATAGGATAAATGATGCAATAAATGGTTTGTATCATGCCAAGGGCTTCAGTGTCCTAGAATTAGACCTCGCAAATGTTATCTATGACCTCGGTGGAGGCGCCGCACTTCATGCTCTCCATAACTCGCCTTTTGCCTTCCCTTCACGTAACACACTTACAGATCTGCGCTCCGAGTACAAGCTTCGTGTCAGCACTGGGAAAACAATAGCGGATGATCTAAGACACAACATGGAGGCCGTTTTAAGTGGCGATAAAAATGTGAAGCTAGTTGGCGTAACACTCTGTATGGACGAAATGGCTAGTGACGGTAGACTGAGCTGGATCGCATCTACAGACAACATTGTAGGGCTTTGCCATGAGCACGTAGACAATGTAGAAAGCACAAAAATGGGATGTAGCTTGGATGTTGCTTTTGCAATTTCTGAAGCTGTTCGCAGCGGGAAGGTGCATATTGGACAGGAGATACTGGTTGTGGCTCTTGGGCGCTTAACGATGTTAAGGATTATGGTGCAAAGCCCATCCTAATACTTCCAACGTGCAAGCATGGATCATATGAGGATGCTGCATTGCTGATAGAGAAGATCCGGCAAGTCTATAAACTTTTACCATGTGGTGAAGCTCGTCATGGTGAAATATGGTCCATTGCCTCAGATGGTGACCGAAACGTCGACCAGCTCTATACATGCATTGCATGGTTCGTGAACTATTACCAAGTGATCCACTATTTGAATATGTTGGTTCACTACCCGGTTTCAATCTCTGGATGGGTTCGAATTTTGAGGTACAAGATTTTGATTGGAAACATTTACTAAAACGTAGGAACATTCATTCTTCTAATTTACTTCAAATGACTGAACATATTGTAGGTCTCGATAAATTGTTATGTTCTCAGAAAGGTGTTCTCGTAAATGACACTCTTATCAATAAGAAGATGCTTGGCACCTGGCTGGAGCGATTGGCTGAGGTTGATTGGTCCGAAACTTCATTGTATAATCTTCTAAATGCATCTACTTTGCATTCAGAAGCTATTAATGCCCTGTTGGATCGTAAAGACCCACAGGATGTTCCTAGAGCTATAAAGCTTCTTTCGCTCATTCCAGAACTTCGAATGCTCGATAGGGAAGATATGAGTCCTTCCGAGTTGCAAACACATAATGCGTTCTGTCTCATGGGAGATATGCTTGAAGCTCTTCTCGAGCCATTTATTAATCCTGATTACACAATATCTGAGCAAATTACAAGCCTCGTAAAATTTGCTCATATTCTTTATGCACTTTTCAAAAAGCACGAAACTGCATTTATGCCTGCACATCTCTACAGTGACTTTCAATGCACATTTCGTGCTGCAATTCATCGTGTTGCATCAACCAAAAAACTGGATCCAGAACATCGAGTATTATTATGTTTACTAGGAGATGATATTCTGGAGAGGCTCTTTGGACGTGTAAGGATGGCAGGTGGTCACTCCCCCAATGTTGCTGTGGATGAGTTTTGCCACCATGCATCTGCTGCGGTTAGACTTGGTGATACATTCTTCTCATATCCTGAGTGGGAGCAAAATCCTCGTCGGTTAATGCTAAAGCGTGGAAGAGATGCCGACCACCTTACACCACAGCAATGGAAAGGAGAACTGCGAGCTTTCACCTGTGATATAATGAAGTGCTGGCAAGAAGGTGTTCAACAAGCTACAATTTCGCTTCAAAAATATGGTTATCAAATAGATTTTGAGGAAGAGTTTCATAACTGGAGAACCAGCGGAGTTGATCTTTTGCGTCCATTTGGAGGAAGGTACCCAGGACTTTCAGCAGAAGTTGATCGCTCGCTAGGTGATTTATATGATCAAGATCCTGATAACACAACTGCAATTGAAAATTTGGGGTCTTCTAATGACTCACAACACCGAAGCTATGCATTTTGTAACTTTGATGGAAGAGCGGCTCTGGAAGCTGAGCGTATCTTAGCACCTGTTGCTTCATATTCAAAGCCATTCATCGCTCTAAAAAATGGAAAGCTTGTTCACAAAATGTCAGTGCTGAGAGTAGCCATGGATCTCACATCTGATCTTGACCGTAACAAAAGCCATGATCGTCTTGTCCGTGTACGAGGCTTTGGGACCTCTACCAGTGGAGGCCATGTCCACTCTTCAAATAGTTCGAGCTCTAACCTACATCAAGTTCTTCCTCAGAATAAACTCCTTGTCCTTGGGTCGCTATTTGCAACTTTGATCTCAACAGATCAAAAGGGAGTTTCCTTTGCTGTTATGCAATGCACTTCGATAAAAATTTCATCTCAACTTATAGATTCTGCACCAGTGGATGAAATAACACTCAAAGACTCGTCCTATGATATTGGTGGACAGATTCTTGAGCTGATTCCACTCTCTACCATAGTGGAAAGTAGTCCAGCTGTAGCTTCCCCTGGTACGAGTGCTACGTGGATTTGGAGTGCATCATACGTCACATTAGACAAGCTAATAAAAGCCCGGAAGTCAACTAGCATGTCCAGCACTTCAAGATTGGCCAATCTTAATTTTCTTGTCAGTGGACGACTTATTTATCCATTAGTCAATGGAGAGCCTAATATTATCATGCTATCAATGATCTCAAAACATTTCGACACCTCCAAATTCTCAGAACACACGCTAGAGAAACTGGAAAAGCTAAATAAAACCTGGGAAATTAAAGAGGAATATTTATTACAGGCTAAAAGTGAACTTCTACGTCGTGTACACGAAGATGAAGACTCACAAACCCGTGCAAAAATCGTTGTTACGGGGCCTGTATGTGAAGGAAACTTTCCATATTCAAATTTATTTTACACTGACTCTGTCAAACCTCTTGAGAATGGTCCACACCCGTGTAATATTTGTCGGCATCAGTTGGCACCTCCAGATCGACAAAATCATATGGGAAAGCATATCCTTCATGCAAAACTTGGTGTTCCAGCAGATTCAGTGCATATTGGTATGGTAAGCACTTGTTTACTTATTGTCTTATACAGAAACAAGATTCTTAATTACTGTATAGGTTTCTAATTTATATCCTTGTGGATTTTGTGGCCAGTCCATGAATAATGGCACACAGTGTCAAATTCGCAGTATAAATCAGAATAGGGTTGATTCCCTCTGCAAATTTTCATACCCGCTCGTAGTATCTGCGGCTTCGCGTATTTCGAAAATTAAACCCTGCACTAATATTCCTATAATATGCAAGGTATCTGGATGCGAAGAGATTCACTGGAAGTATAACATTCTTCAACACCTAAGAGACCGGCACCCAAATTGGGAACAAATTCTGTCTGGTGATGAACTATTCCGCTCGTCAATAGAAGTTACCATAGAAGAACAAGAGAAACTCGGGGTACCAGAAGTTTATCGAGGTAACTCTATGACAACTCGGACAGGATATGATGCAAGGCGATCTCGTCAGTCACTGCCTACTACTCGAGAACTTCAAGCAGAGTCTCCTCCACGAGCCCGAACAATTTATGCAGAAAGGTACTTAGTACCTCGTTTAAATTACACTACTGATACTACGGATCATATTGTACAACAAAATAACCCTTATCCACTGGAACATTTTACTCAGAGTCACCACCATCTTAGTTCTAATGACACATATCCATCTTCGTCTACCTTACACTATGATCCTTTTATTTAATTGAATGGTTGCGGATACATATTATAGTATATACTATAGCTATAGTGCTTATATTCATAAGTGAGCATTTTCATCTCAACCTTGCATACTTCAGCTGTACTTCAGTACTCCCCCCTTTGCACCTTGGCTCGCCATGGCTCACTATCAGACTACCTGCCGAGCAGCCGAATGCCTGTTGTTGTGGCATTGCCGTAAGGATGCCGAATGACGATACCAACCGAATTAGACCTAGCTCAGGGATGGTGAGCTCAGATCCAGGTCCATATCTCAGCGATCTGTCAGCTCTTGCGGTTACGTAGTAGTGTTCTCTCTGTGCTATGAATCTGATTGGGCAGCGAGTACGGGCCAAAGGGTAGTCCAGGCTCCCTTGATACTCAAACAAGCTCAAACTGTAAATCTATATTTGAAGGTTCCGGCGTTAAACTTCTCCGCATAATTGACCGGAGCGTGTTACTTGTTATGTTTTCAAGAGATTCCCTTCGCTTATATAAAGTACATAACAGGCCATCTGCGCATCTTCACCTCACACACTCATCATGTCTTGCCCTGACTGTATCAGAGGAGTTGTTCTCCCTGGGGAGCCTACTGGAACTATGCAGGCTGACGGATCTTATCTTGCGCCCGGTCCCGGGACATCCGACAAGACTGTTGTGCTCCTCACCGACGTATTCGGACTTGCGATGAAGAACTGCAAGATTATGGCAGACGAGTTTGCGAAGCAGTTGGAATGCGATGTTTGGGTTCCGGATATGTTTAACGGTATGTTGCACTCGTTTGTATCATATCTTTTCGACGCTAACATCAATGTAGGGCGACCACCGATCGGTGTGGGACAGCTTAAGGTTCCAGAACGACCTCACATTAAGAAGACGTTGTGGGATCGGATTCAGTTTATCCTTACTTTCGTAAGGTGCCTACCGTGGTTTATTTTGAGCACACCAGCTGCTGTTCAAACGCGGACTCAGGATGTAGGTGTTGTCTGGATACTACTGCATGATCGCGGTACTCACTTATTCGCAGTTTATCACGAAAATCAGAAGGGAGAAAGGTTATAAAAAGGTCGGAGCCGTGGGGTGTGTAATAGTCTTATTATATGGGTTGTTTGTGCTTATGCCTGAACAGATATTGTTATGGCGGTTTGACGTGTGTCCGTGTGGGTGCGGCAAGGCCAGACCTTGTGGATGCTGTTGTTATTGCTCATCCTGGACCTTTCTCCCTTGATTTGTTAAAAACCATCACTGTGGGCAACGTTATATATTTTTCACATTCTTGGCTTAATCAAATCTTCAGGTACCATCCTCCTGGGCATGTGCTGAAGGTACTTATTATTTTTACATTAAACTACGACTTCTAACGTTTAGCACAGAGGACGACACTTTCCCTGACGAAAAGCGGCTTAAATGTGAAGCAATACTTGCGAGTAGAACTGGGGAAAATGCTGTCCCTTACGAGTTCAAATATTACAAAGGTGCGTTTTGCATACCTGATTGGTTCGCAGGTCTCATATTATATTAGGCACTGCTCATGGATTCGCCACTCGCCCTAACTTGACAATACCTGAAGTAAAGGAGGGCTACGAGGGTGCATTGAACCAAACGGTTGAATGGTTCAGGAAGTATTTGGTGTAGTATATTCTAATCAACTTATGCAAAATATACCCGTGTAGTAAGTCGTATAAAGGTGTGTTCGGGCTTCTTGACTTCAGTTATTGTCAATTCCTACGCTCCCCCCTTGATATAGCCAAAGTTTGACGTCGAAATTAGCTGCTTTTCTCTTGTGGACTGGCGTGGGGCGACATCATTGCTAGTTATTATTGCTATTTCCTTGCTATTTTAAGATAAGCACAAGCTGTGCTCGCTAAATACAAGAGATACCATGTTTATAAGGAATAGCATAAATTGGCGCTGAATGGCTAATCCCGATTTAGATGAGCGCTAACGGATGGACATCCGAGTGACCTACTTGACGGTAACGTGTTTTGTTAATGATATCCGGTAACACATCCGGCGTATGAGAACTTACTACGCTTCATAAATACTTCTGCGCGTCACCACACCTCCAACTCGCACACTCATCATGTCATGCCCCGACTGTATCAAAGGAAACATTCTTCCCGGAGACCCTGTTGGGACTATGCAGGTTGATGGGTCGTATCTTGCATCCGGTCCTGGGACATCCGACAAGGCAGTTGTGCTTCTAACGGACGCATTTGGACTTGCAATAAAGAACCCCAAGATTATAGCAGACGAGTTTGCGAAGCAGTTGGAATGCGATGTTTGGGTTCCAGATATGTTTGATGGTGAGTTTGGCACGCTCGAATTATGGATTCCAATGCTAATGTGAATGTAGGACAACCACCAATGCGTGTGGATCAGCTAAAGCTTCCAGATAGTCCAGGTGTTAAGAAGACGCTATGGGATCGATTGCAGTTCATATTTGCTGTGATAGTGTGCCTGCCGCGGCTTATTAGGAGTAGGCCGGCTGTTGTACAAACGCGAACTGAGACTGTAAGTAGTGTATATTACAGCATGATCATAGTTTTCACATCTTTTCGTAGTTTCTGGCGAAAATTAAAAGTGAGAAAGGATATAAGAAGATAGGAGCCGTGGGGTGCGCAATAAACTTCCTCTCATGTGTGCACTTCCTAAATTTAAGAACAGCTACTGTTACGGAGGTTTGATATGCGTGCGTGTGGGTGCAGAAAAACCAGAACTTTTGGATGCAGTTGTTATAGCTCATCCTGGACCTTTCTCTCTTAACCTACTGAAGACTATCCCTGCAAGTGATGTTATATTTTCCTTCGTAATATAGGGCTAATTAAATCTTTAGGTACCATCTTCCTGGGCATGTGCTGAAGGTGGTTGTCGTATTCTGTGTATAAGGCAATGATGATCTAATTTTAGCGTAGAGGACGAGAGTTTCTCGGATGAGAAACGTCTTCAAGCTGAAGCGATACTTGCTGGGCGAACTGGTGAAAATGCTGTTCCTTATGAGTTCAAGTACTACAAAGGTGCCTTCTTTTGTGCTTATAGTAAATCTGTACATCTGACATTCTACTAGGCACTGTTCACGGATTTGCCACTCGCCCCAATTTGTCATTACCAGATGTAAAGGCAGGCTATGAAGGTGCATTCAACCAAACCATAGAATGGTTCAGGAAGTATTTGGTATAGTAAATTCTCAAGGACTTCATATTTATTATGCGTGCCGTGCAATATATACCCTACTGCAATTGCTTCTCCATCCTCGATATCGGTTTCATCACCGATACGAGATGTCTTAAGCAGAAACTATATATCATGCCTTTTCATTCTAAGCGTGCATGGTACCTGCATTCCTGATTCTGGAATCTGAATCTATTTATATTATCAGTGCCTTATTGTGGTTAAGCTAAGAATCGAGTTGTTATTTTTACTGGTACAGGCATGTATGTATCTACTTCTGATACTTCTCTCAATGCTGTGAATTACGTACATGAACAGGCGCTCTCGATCATAAATGTCTTCAGCTAGTATTCATAACGGTGTACAACGCAGGCTCGGTTGTACTGTGATTCAATGAAGACTCCTTGACATATTTCATGCTATAGTAGTACTAGTACATATATATTCCTAAATAAGAGAGGTGGGTTAAACAGCTGTAATATCGGTATCTTGTACAGAGACAGCAATGAATCATGTGTCAAGCTTTCAAGAATAGTCGATGAAAAGGAATGGAGACTATACTTTGTCAGGTATACGGAATGGAGGAAGAAAAGGAGACAGGGTAACGTGAATTGTAATGGGGTGGGAACAAGTAAATATATTGACAAGATCACTAGTGTGGGACAAGGACCTTAATAAACCTACATCGATGGTCCTTCAGCTGGCTTTTGTCATCGGAAACTCGTTCGACATTTGAGAATCTGCCTCACGCTTTATAAGTACATTTGAATATATATCAGTGCTTCAGAACAATATTCCAGATCCTTGCGCTCTCACCCCACACAGAATCACCATGTCTTGCCCTGATTGTATTAAAGGCGTCGTTCTCCCCGGAGACCCCGCGGGTATTATGCAAACTGATGGACCATATCTTGCTTCTGGTCCTGGGACATCTTATAAGGCTGTTGTGCTTCTAACGGACGTATTTGGACTTGCTATAAAGAACCCCAAGATTATGGCGGACGAGTTTGCAAAGCAGTTGGAATGTGATGTTTGGGTTCCGGATATGTTTGACGGTGAGAATAAACTTGTTTCAATTAAAGTTGATTTTTACGTCGATATAAATGTAGGACAGCCACCATTTAGAGTGGATCAGCTAAAGCTCCCAGATCGTCCAGGTGTTAAGAAGACGCTATGGTATCGATTGCAGTTTATATACACCGTGATAGTCTCCCTGCCACGCTTAATTCGGAGCAGGCCGGCTGTTGTGCAAACACGAATTGAGACGGTAAGTGTTTTACATTACTGAATGATTATAAGTTTTACATCCTAACGTAGTTTCTTGCGAAAATAAAAAGTGAGAAAGGATATAAGAAGATAGGAGCAGTAGGGTGCGTATTAAACTCATTTTCGTGGATGCATCTAGTTGATTTTCGAACAGGTACTGTTTCGGGGGTTTGACATGTGTAGGAGTGGGTGCAGCAAGGCCAGAACTTTTGGATGCTGTTGTTATAGCTCATCCTGGATCTTTCTCTTTTGACCTACTGAAGACTATCACTGTAAGTGACTCTTGAGTCTCCTTTCATAATTTGACGAAATTAGATCGACAGGTACCATCATCTTGGGCATGCGCTGAGGGTGATTGTCATCCTTTTTAAGACAATGATAATCTAATTTTAGCGCAGAAGATGGAATGTTCTCGGATGAGAAGCGCGTTCAAGCTGAGGCGATACTTGCAGGTCGAGTTGGGGAAAATGCTGTTCCCTATGAATTCAAATTTTATAAAGGCACGTTGTAGTGTATTTCATTGATTCGCAGCCTAACAGTATCATTTAGGCACGGCTCATGGGTTTGCCACTCGTCCTAATTTAACAATACCGGAAGTAAAGGATGGCTACGAAGGAGCATTTAATCAAACCATAGAATGGTTCAGGACGTGGTTGTAGCATTTTCGTTTAATAATTGTAGGACTTCGCATTATTCATGTGTTTTCACTAGGCCTATGCCTGACTAGTGACTGCTCGGCGAAGCAAAATGCTATTCGGTTATGTTGGAATTAGCATTCAAAATAAGTATCTGCGTATAATAATCGTTTCCATTACGACATGCCGACGTGTCATGTCTCAGTATACCACAATATGCACTGCGATCAAAGATATCTCTGGAACCAAAACACAGCCTGACTAAATGCTCCTTCAAATCCACCCCGAGCCAATGGCAAAGATAAATTGGGGCGCGTCGCGAACCCATGTATAGTTCCTGAAGAGGATGTCAATTAGTTCTCCAGATGCAATGTATAACAAATAAATACCTTTGTAATCATTGAACTCATATAGGACAGCGTTTGCAGTATTTTCGCGGCTTTGAATGATTCTTTCTGCGTTCAGTCTTTTCTCTTCGGTGAATTGCTGGTCCTCTGAACAATGACTTAGTGTTTCATTAGTATATGTCGACTACGGTGTCTCTTGCCTTCCGCGCAAGCCCAAGAAGAAGGAATCTAAATAAGATACACCGGTAAGTATGGTTAACGTGTATCTAAATCTAATACTCACGCTGAGAGTCTTTAGTAGCTCGGGAGCTGTGGGTCCAGGGTGGGCAACTTCAATCACGTTTATCAAGTCTGGACGAGCAGCACCAAGGCGAATTGCTACTGTACCTTCGAAGCAGTAGCTACCACGAGGCGATATCGGTTAAAAATGGATTCAGATGCGTTGGAGGCTCTTCACCCTACTGCCCCTACATTTTGTATCTCTTTTCTGCTTTAATTCTCAAAACAAACTGAGGGAAAAGATAATAGTGAGCCTTCCCCACATAAAAATACAGCAGACCTACCTCCTCAACTCTTTTCTGAGCTACGGATGGCCTACTCCTGTAATACTCCTTTTACACATAATGGTACTCGTGCCGTTTTTCTCCCCAGCGGTATTGATAGTTCCCTGCGTCTTAACACTGCGTATTATTTCTCAACTTTCTGATGAGATTTTTAGGTGATTGGTGCGACCCATTGACCTACTAGTGCTGATATAAGTTTACCTAGACATCCATATGAACCTGGGTGGATTGCACGGATTGGAGAGACTTGAGGGATGGTGGAGAAAGATTGGACAGATGGATGGAATGGAGAAGGATTGGAAGGATCGACCGTGTGGTGGGGCTCGAGATGGACCGAAGGGGGGAGGCTCGGGAGCAGGGATGGTTGGAGGGTTGGATGAAGCAGCGAGATTTGATGGATGAATGGAAGGAGGGTACATTTCTGTACATTCCTGTACTTTTCAGATTAGTACAGAGTATATTCCCTATTTAGCTCAGAGATAGACAGACAGACCTATTTCCTATCTGAAAATGAGGACAAAAACAGGAAAATTCCAAAAATTGCGGAGCGTCAGATGCTTCTGTAACTTCCGGATGTCGCCGGACCAGACCAGGCTGCGCGACTTTTGACTGGGAGGCCTTATCCTTATTGCATCCGTTTCGATTCACCGCGAACAAGGAGTTCTAGTTAAAGCTGAAGCGCTGACTCAGTGACTCTTGTCGGATGCTTTACTAGCACGAACATATTTCTCATGAGCAGTAAGCATTCGGTCGCCTTGCTACGGTTCAGCTCAAAGCCGCTAGCTAGTAGATGAGTTGCGTCTACTACGTTTGTGTAACATTTAGTTGGAACACAGTGGTTTGGTATTTATTACTCAGAGAAGAAGTTGTTATGATAATTGCTGGCTTGTTTTTATTTTCATCCCGAATTCATATACGTACCACATGAATCGACTTTATGCGCCGCAGTTGATAGTCACGGTAGCAACCACTGAAAATGCGGTAAAGGAACACTGGATCGCATTGGACCGTCTACGTCCTGAATTGAATGCGCTTGCTTGGGAGTTATACACTTATATATGATGTAAGACTCTCTGAGAGCTTCGGTCGATGTTCAATGCTGATCTACAGGTTGTACCAAGAGGAAATCAATGCACCCTGCACAGTAGCTGATGGGGCCGAAGTTTTACACTTATTTAAACTTATTCTTGAACATTTCAGAATTAATGGTGCTTTCAAGTGCATCTACCGTGTAGCCATTTTAGGACAAAAATATCGCGCCGTCGGCTCATCGGACGAAGCTTGACATTCCTCAAACAGATAATATGTAACGTACGTCGCTTCGCGACGCACGTTAAAGGGCAAGCTTGATGAATCCTAGTTTTTAGTTATATTCTTTTTATACATACTAACTTGTTGTACAATATTTTAACTACTACTATTTCTGCTTGAGTTTTGTTTAAACAGAAGAGGGGAATAATCATACTATTGACAATGAGCAGGGATGTATTTACAATGGAAATGAGTGTACTCTAACGCACTGTAAGCACAAAGCGGACAAACCCGAGTATTTATGGATAAATCCGAGCGTGGCTGGTAAATCTGACGAGCGTTTCGGACAAATCCGAGAATGGCGGAGAAATCCGAGCGTGGCGGCAAAATCCGTACGTGCATGCACAGCCACTACGCATTTTCGCTCGCCAACGCAGACAAATAGGGGGAGCAAGCTCCCCCAATAAATTCGTACAATATTTCGGTAACGCGGTTACACGCCCACGCTAATGATAATGTTCAACCTTCTCTAGTTCTCGTTGATTTAAACTCATGAAAAATTATAGGTTTAAAGCCTCAATTGTTGAAGGACTTGCGGTATTATCGTAAAGTATGTAAGTTACATATATGTACTAAGATTTTATGTCCCAACGAAAAATATCTCTTCATCGGTCAAATTTGACCTATCGTGATGCTAACAGTTTTTTCAAGGGGTTAGTTACTGGAGTAAGCGCCCCTCGGAGAAGATACAACTTGCGCCGGTGTTGCTTTGGAATTCAGCTCAGTTGACCCTGGGTGACCCTGGTCAATGGCCTTCAGGAAACTGCGTTACTGGATCTACAGGCCACTTCATATGGTTTTTCTGTCCTCTCAGCCGATGAACAGAGCGATTTAAAATACAAGATGTACCTGAAGTCCCGCAGGAACGTACACGTTTATTTGCACTCCCAATGTATCGCATACGCGCTGCTGCGGTGATTCAGAGGATGCTCGCTGTGACAGTGGCTCCGATCATAAACTTATGCGTCGACTACTTCTCGGTGATTTAGATTTACGTGATAACAGGCTTAATAGACTGGAGAAGTGCGCGCAGTCGTCTCGTGACAAGAAGATCTCTAAAAATATTCCCACAGATAACCTATGTAGGTGCATTGAATATTTGTCCTCGCGCTGGCATATCATATGGAAATATAAATATAGGATTTCACGGCCCTGCTCTGACTTTGTGATATACATCAATAACTACTGACTGCGGAGTTACTGCGACCGTGCAAGAACCTTCGCCGTTGTGATGGATAGGCACATCTCGTAACGCAAATCTTAAGGTCTCTTTTAAAGGCGGCCACCAGATTACTAGTGCAACAAACTCTTTGCCTGGTTCCAGCTCTCGAAGAAACCATGGCACAATTCACGCCTGAGGCTGGAGCGGCTTTCGCATTCCTCATCGCAGTAAGTTCGTACCCTCTCACTGTAGCACTCTGCATATCTTAACACATAAACAGTATACATTTGTCTTTGTCGGGATGCTCTATGCCTACCTCACACGTCGCTTTAAATGGCGTTCTTGGTGGTCGCTCCTTTTCTTTCACGTTACCCTCCGCCTTGCATCCCAAGGAAGTGGTATCGCACTCGGTATTTTGGGACTTACTAGCAGAGGGGCCTTCTTGGCGTATTTAAATTTAGGGACCGAAGGGTACTTTACGCTGGTATGCCAACATTGCCTATTTCACAGAATCGATGATAAAAGGAGTGCGCCAAACTACAGATCCTCTGTGTCCACCGCTTCCTTATCAGGTGGCATGAACACAACCTGTCGTCTAACAAATCCTGGCTAGAGCCTCCAGAGGATCACCTAACTAAACCCCAAAAATTGCTGAAAACACTCGCATTCATCGCCCTCGGTCCTTTAGCTCTGTACTTTTATGACAGAGAACCGAAGATCATGCTTGATATCATTGTGAATTTAGCCAACACTTCCCTCATCATAGGTGGCTCGTACCTTACTGGTGCAGACTTTAATGACCTTAACAGTCCCGACACTATGAAAAGGCTCAACATCGCAAAGATTACAAGAACACTGGGAAATAGTATATTTCTAGCGTGCACATTTGGTATTTTAATTGCTATATTGGCCACGATTATAGGGGATTGGTCCAAGAGGCGTCGAGTGCATTCCACCCTGGTTATTCTATTGGTGACCTGGATCCCGCTCTTCATCCGAGGAGTCTTTAGCGTTTTCCAGTCAGCACTTTGGAGACTGTCATATTACAATCGTAGGTGCACCTTTACTCATTTCAGAATGAAGATGATATTGAGAGTAAAATTACAGCGGAAAATCATACAAGTGAAGGATTCTCTCCAGGATTTACTGCTCTGGAGAACCTTCTCGGCATTCTTACAGAATGGATTGCGTACGTGCACACATAATTAATTATATTTGCGTTAACTGGAATTCACAAAGTATATAGATGCGTTTTGCTCAATTTGACCTACTTCACATCGAAGGGCGACCCACCCAAACCATCCAAACGTGCTCCGCCACTGGGAGACCCTCCCATATCGGAAGCTGAGAGTATTGGACTTCAACATCTTTCTAGTAACTCTCCGTGAAATGTAGTCCTCTAATCGACAATATTTGGAGATGGAAGCTGTAGAAATCTAGATTAGGTAATTTCATGCTTCGAGTAGTCCAGTATTGGTCCAATATAGGAATTTGTCGTTTGTGCGCGTGACCACGCAGAATCATTCTCAGGCTGACTCTGTCGAACATCATTAATATTCACTGATTTGGACGATTTGGACTGCCCAGTTTCTCAACCCGGCACCCCAACTCATCAGCCTCGCTATTCGGGATGTCTTCGATCCGACTTTCCATATTTCCATTCCATCTATGCCATCACATACTCATATGAACTTCAATAATACATGCAATCCGTCGATTGTGATGAGGAACCTCCCATGATCACAAATCACGCAATTTACGTCTTACGAAAATGACTTCTTGGATGGGGAACTTCCACGCATACTGAAATGCATATCCAAGCTCACCACGTTGAGTTTAAGAGGGCCTCTGATGACATCTGAAGTCATCACATTCCCACATCTGGAACGACTTACGTTGTATCGCAATGTTATCGATGATGCACTGGAAAAATTTGTAACTCCTCTTCTTCAAACTTTAAAGCTGAAAGCGCCCGAAAACCTTTCCTGCATTCTGCACTTTATTAAACAATCTGGATGTTCATTAATAGAACTCAAAGTTACATGCACATCTTTGAATGAAGGATGGAATGTCGAAGAATTAAAAACCTTGAAGAAACTGCATATGTACATACCTCTATCGTTCACAGAGACTATTCACTATATAGCAAGAAGAGATGGAGAATAGCTTCTGCTCTTTCCTCAGCTGGAAGTACTCAAATTGAAACACATAACCATCGATGAAGGTACAAAAGTAGCTGATAACTTAGTGTCGATGCTGAAATCTCGACTACCATCCAATCTCCAAGACCAGTGGCAATTCAGAGAGGCGTTGAGTTCTACTGAAGGCAACGAAGAGCGAACCCACTTTTTAAATCAGTGACGGTATCATCATTCCGCCAGTTACTATATGATGACAACGAAGTAGACTTTATGAAAACCTTTCTCTGGTCAGATGCGCTACGACAACATAGAGTTCATGTGATCATAAAAGATAAATACAGATTTTTAATTCTGTAGTCCAGGATCAACAATTATATTTGGTTTTGCGAGAGGATCTCTGGTGTTGAAATTCTATCGTAGAAAATTGTCTGAACGATAACAGATATAAGACAGTTTCCTCCTAAATAATCCACCATGCTAACAATTCCATTACAACCGGAGACTATAACAGTGCGACGGCTTCGCTGCTTTAGAGTGTACTCCTGGCATACTCATGGAATGGATTGCGTGCGTATATTCACATTATACACTACGAATGAATTAAAATAACGAAATACGTAGATGTGTTTTACCTAGCTCTGACTCAGTGGAATATTCAACATCCCGAGGCGCCGAGGCGTTCAAATATAACAATATCAGTCAGGATGCCGAAAAATCACAGGAGGATACTAGTAGATCGGTCGAAAATGACAAAAGTAATCTTGAAAGTGTAACCAGTATAGTACACCGAACGGGAATCGAACCCGTGCCGCTTGCTACCTCAACACATGTTCGATCTTTGTATGTATGGAAGGCAAGCATGATAACCACTTCACCATCGGTGTGTTGTATTTCAAATAACACTTACACATGCTATAGAAACATATCGCACAGGGCACACCCCAACATTTCTCATAACAGAGCGAGCAGGAAAGAATACACAACAATCGGTACTACGTAGTAATACAGTGCTGCAGTAACATAACATAGCATATATCTCTAACCGTCGAAGAGTAACCAAACCCATCTCCAACCAAATACCGAAAAGAAAACACACGCAGAGAAAAAGGTGTAGGTTGTAAGTAGCTATAGGTAGGTAGGTAGAAATGCCACATAGTAATTGATATCGATATAGAACTCAAAAGAGGGGGAAAAAACATAAATACAAAATGCGAGTAGTGGTTGGTTACTGTATCCATTGTTCACGCAGACGTGGTAACACCGAGAAGAAGGGAACAGTCCCTTAGTCTATTGCTTCTTTTTCTTGGCTGCAAAAAAGAGCATCAGCTCAACTCCACTAACGAAAGGTAAGAGAAAGAACTCACATCCGCCCTTCGCCTTCTTCCCCTCTTCCTCACCATCATCTAATTTTCTCTTCTTCCCACCAGTCGGCGCACCACCCTTCCCCTTCTGCCCAGGCGTACCCCAACCTTCAATCGGCGCACCAGGGTCTTCCTCGCAGTACGGGCAGAACCACTCGCCTTCAGGGACGGAGGAGAGAGGCGGGTCGAGGCATTGCAGGTGCCAAGGTGCGTCGCACTACCAACGACATAGTTAGAGAAAGGAAGAAGGGAAGTAGAGAAACGAACCTTATCACACGCTAGAGGATCCCCATCGTCCTTCCCGCACTTTGCGCATGCATCCAGCGTCTCAATGTCCACTGGGTGTCTAGGCAAATCAACAAAGGTCTTGTCGTTGGGTTTAGCGAGGAGCACGGTGGTATTTTGGCCTGGTGCGATACTGTGGGGATAGCATTAGTACAAGTTGCTCAGGAGGAGGCAGTAGAGAAGTGGCGGAAAGGTGGTACGCAAGGAAGTAGGAGGTAAAGGTGGTACGAAAGGAAGAAGGAGCGAAAGGGTACGGGGATAAAAGACAAGATATAAAGAAACTGTAACGAAACTCACTCAAGAATGTCAATCCCAGTCAACGGCACATTCTTCGTAGGCTTAGTCGAACTCTTCGGCTCTTCAGGACCCAACCCCAACTCGCCTGAAATTCACAAATCCACATCAGCCTCTACACTCTATTATCACTTTTTAAACAAAAGAAACGCACCATTGGCAGCATTCTGCCCCCAACAAACGGTCATAGGTCCATCATCGTCCGGTGTAATCAGCCAATGGGTTACACCCCCTGAGCGCGGGAGGGTGACTTTGCAACCCCTGGAAGGAATCGAGTTAGTAAACAGTAGGAGAGAAGAGAGAGGAAAAGGACGACTAACATGATGTCTTGCATGAATCGGAAGGAAGAGTATGGTGAGCCGGACGATCCTTCGCCGCTATTTTTCCACTGTGCATTGATAGTGAGTAAGAAAAGGGGCAAGGAAAGAAGATGAGAACGAACCTTCCCAGCCATCCAATACATCCCCTGATTATCAACGACAACGCTATTCGTAGGTCCAGCAGCGATAGCTTGAGCCAGCGTAGCTTTGTTCGGTCCAGTGAACTACATCTCATCAGAGGCAGTAAGAGCAGCAAAAGAGAAAGACATACTTGAGGGACGAGTTTAGGTTTCAAAACGTCCGCTTGGTTGCCTAGTCCAAGTCGACAGTATCCTGCAAATCCCCATACGTAGACCAGACTATATAAAGAGTTAGTTAGGAATGGAAGAAGGGGGGAAGAAATGTACCCAGTATCGTCCAATGCTAGACTGTGCTGTGAACCAGAGGCAATGTCGACTATCTTCTTACCATCGAGCTCCTTGATATAGACTAACAGGGGGTAAGAAACTCAGTAAAAGAGGAGGGGGAGGACGCACTGGGAGTAGACTCTACGTCATACGCCGTCTTGTTTCCTGTGGAAATTCTCTCGCCAGTGGTACCATTGCCCAACTGGCCCTTTTCAGCACTTCCAAACGAAAACACTTAAGACGAACATCAGATACCGCAAAGAACAAAACACAATGACATCCCCGCACCTTTCCCAGACTCAGTGAGCACAAGCGAGAACGAAATCCCAGCAGAAACCTTGATGACGTGTTCCCTCTGCCCACCGAGGGATACACTAACATGCTTGAACGAGGGTACATCAGGGCAAGGCGGTTGCCCACACTACACACAAAGCTAAGGACAACGCCAACTCACACCTAAAAAAAGCCAACTACTCACTTGCCCCAAGTTATTCTGCCCAGCAGCCCAAACGGACCCGTCGCTCCCTACGAGGAGGGTATGATTCCTCCCACACGCAGCATGCACGAACTTTGTGCCCTTGGGCGCACCAAGCTCCTGGGGCCTAAGCAACCTAGGCGCATTCTCCGAGACATAATCCGCATCCGCCACCCCCAAAGCACAGAACTGGTTTCTCCCAAAAAGCCAGGCGTCGCCGTCAATGTCGAGCGCTACAAAGTGACACCCCGAGCAGGAAGTGTGCACAGAGACGACTTTGATGTTCACGAGGGAGCGCAGGATGTGGGGTTCGAGGAGGTCCGGGTTTCTAAGTTGAACATATGAGACGTTTGTCAGCAGTTGTTGATAGAGTATTATTATGCTTACATTGGTCCGTCGACGTCCTGCTTAGGTGCGCCGCCGCGTTCCTTGCGGCCAAGTTTAGGCCTGTTGTATGAAATGAAAGAAGAGATGTGTTGCGGTGAGAAAGAAATAGAGTGGTGGGTGAAGAAACGCACCAATCAGTCCCTCCACAAATCAAGACTTCAAACACGCTTTCAGTTCGGTATTATTAGCGACAAAGTAGCTTACGGACATACCACGACCCCATTGCTGCCCACTGTCTGAGGGATTGAGCGGGCCATTACCGTTGTGCGTCGTTGAATCCGTCGAGCTCATAGTTGCAAAGTAGAAATAGAAATATGAACAACAATCAACAACCGTCTTGTCCGGCTATTTCTCCAAATGGCACACTACAAATTCAATACAAACGCTTCTAACAACTGTGGTAAAATCCCCCTGTCAACTCTCCCGCCCTAATCAACCGCCCATCTCCTCTATTCACGTCCTTCGTCCTGGCTTCCAATTAGCACTGCGATCCTCGTCAGCAACCCCAAAAGCATGCGGATAGAGTAGCAACTTACAGATACTCGTCCCAGAGCGCTTGATGGAGAACTGCGGCAGTCATCAATCACGGCGCCTCAAAGTCAATCACAAACTCTTACCTGGAAATCATCCCCAGACAGCACAATCACATCCCCGTGAACCATACTGAACACAACCGTCTCCCCCGCAGCCTGAGCTTTGGTTTTTCGTCTTCCCGGAGCACGGGCGGCGGTCGGATGGATCGCTGCCGGTGCGTCAGCTGGTCTCTCCAGCGCTCCTCCAGCCATCCCCAGCAACGCTTCAACAGCTTGTAAAACCATCTCCGACTCTCCGTTCATCCCCACCTCCCCATTCGGCACTATTTCCTCCTTCGGGTCTTCGCCTGGGTCAGCTGCTCTTTGCTGCAACGTCTCAGTAGCACCATCTTCATTCAGCTCCTCCTTCGTTGCAACATCTGCCCCTTCTTCAGCCAACAGGACTTCTCCTGGTTCCATTTCCATCAATCCCTCGTCTTCCTCCATCACATTCATAGTATACCCCTCCTGACCCGGGGAGACTGGGAGCTCTGACGCTGTCGGAATAGGAGCCGACATATCTCCCTGGTTCTCGTCTGGTGTTGTCGTAATAGGAGTCACTTGACCAGACAAGCTCAACAGCAACATTGGTTCTGAGAGCGAGATCCCCTCTACACCATCCGTCGCGTGTTGCGGCGCTTCAACAGGCAGTCGATCTGTCCCAGGCCCCATGTCCATTGTTACATCACCATCTTTCACGTCCATGGTATACAGTCCATTTTCCTGCAATTCTGATGTCATTGGAATAGAAGCTGCTTGGCTCGACGCGACGAATATCTCTCCCTGAACCGATTTCGATATCGTCGATTTAGGAGCTACCCGAGACAATCCCATGTTCGGTATCGGCATAGGAGTAACAGGAACAACCGTAAAAGCAACATCACACCCCAAGCACATAATCACCATAGGATGCTTCTTAGCTCTTATAAACTCATCCCCCTATAAAAACCCAATCAACCTCGCGAATGGATAATACAAAGTGGAAACAAACCCTTCGAGAACCACGAGTCACCCATCCCCACACTCTCAATCTATCAATACTCAGCTTATCAATCTCCCCGTAGGTCATAGCTCGCTGGGTCATGACTTCCCGTGCAGAAGTAACTACATCGGGCACATCGTCCCATCCATCTGGGCCCACTTCGTAAGTGAAGTACGGCTCTGCCCAGGTCATCAGCACATGTCAGTCAAGAAAGAAGAGAAGAACGTACTGCTATCACCCAACGACCTGTACAACGGCACATCCCTCTGGAACTCGACGAGCATCCTCGATGCATCCACTTGAAGCTTTGGCATATTTCCCGTGAAAATATGTATCATGTCCGGATGCGAGTCAGGTTGTGCGATGGGGAAGTAAGATACAGTAACCATCCCGTCTCCCCACTCGCAATAGTCGCCGTCCATCGTCGTCTTAGGGTACACATTGACGGGTAGCGTCAGAGGCAAATTCGGCGAATATGCGCGGACGGTTGCGAGATGTAGGACGTAGCCTTCCGGCAGGGGCTCGTTGTCCTATAGTTTTACGAATTAGAATTAGAATACCAAGGACGACTGCATGGATACTCACGAAACATTGGCTACTAGTGCACTTCCTGTGTCGCAGATGTTCCTGGAAATTGAGCTTGCCACATTTTGAACAGTGCCACCCGCGAGGGAAGTAGCTGTCCGGGGTTGTGTATCCGAATTCTGCTAGGAGCGAGAGAGGTAAAATATTATAGCCTGTGCGATCAAAAGATATCCCAGGCCCAAAGCCGTCTGACGACAATGACGAGCTATCACTCTCTGAATACAAAGGTGGAAGCCACCATGGATGCCCCAAGTCAAGTTTATCTTTGTTCTCAGAAAAGATAGTATGCTCTCCACCATCACCCCATTTCAGCTGGAATGTCCATTCTGCACGCCCAGAAACAAGACCAGGGACAGGAGAGGCTATACTAGGAACATCAACACGCCGTTCCTAATTGCTTTGTTATAACTTCGAATATACCTTCGCGAACAAGAAACTTACCAGAAGCTTGATAATTTCAAAGTACCCCAGATAGACATATGCATACTCTTCGGGGATCCATATCCCCCAAAGCTCCATGAACTTCGCACGTGAAGCGACGACAGTAAGAGGGATAGATTCACTGAAGAGATTGCACAGAACTTGCAGTTCATCCGGAAGTGTAGACGGTACATTTATGTCCTGAATCAGAGACATTTCCACTTCAGGCGATGGTGGTTGAGGTGCAATTTTCTCCGAACCCAATGTTGGAGGCGCAGATGATGCTCGTGCCCCTACCGCGGGAGCAGGTGGATGCATTTTGGCATTGACAATGGGGGAACTACCTTCTTTCCGGACCTCGGGAGCGTGTAGAGGCTTTTCGGTATCTGCACTCGTGGAACCTTCCTCTTTCGAACGATCTTCAGTGACGTCAGACTGTGTAGGTCGGAGGCCGAAGTTGCACCGGCAACTGGGATCGAATCTGAAGCGCGAGCAATGGCAATTGTTTGTGGTAACATCAACATCCATAGGTATGGAGGATGAGGCACCAGCATTTTTACTGCTAGGTGGAGGTGTAGTTGCACGACCTTCGGAGCGAGGTCTCCTAACTGAATGTGGGTATGTCGACACGTCTAGGCATCGTCTTGGGACATCGCAATCAACGGACAAGTACTCAGCACAATGAATTATAGTGTCGTCGATCTCATCTTTAGAACGGGGTCTGCGAGCACTGATAGACTCCGGAGATAAGGCGTCATTCAGTGACAACTTCGTAAGTAGGGGACTGCACGGTTGTTCTCCAGTATGTATACTGCTTGGATGTCGAGTGTCCGTATTCATGTTCGTGTGTTCAACACAGTTCACAAGAATCTCCGGAGGCTCACTCAATGAACGGTGTCCACGGGTGTTTCTGGCTTCCGGAGTTACAGCGTCACTAAGCAACATATTCCTAGTGTGAAGATCGGGAGGTGTTGGAATATTACTAGCTAGCGAAACGGGATCCAGTATAGCAGACGATCTACGACCACGACTTGGACCAGGATCTGAAAAGTCCGAAGGTATAAAGCTATGTGCATTCTCTATGACCTTCGGCCTCTTCGTATATTCATTTATTCCATGATCAAGATCCTCCTCTGCACATACGAAATCACGATAGCTAGTAATGCATCTATTAGTCCAATTCCATCCGATATTCCAAAATAAAAGTACAATACAGTGTTATATCCAATTCACTTTTTGTTCCCCTTGGATTCGAGACCGAGATGGGGATGTCCTCAGCGAGAAGCATCACTGGCGTCTCAGACAAGTCCCATGAGATTCCATTGACGAGCTTGGGGCTTGAAAATTCGGGCAAAATCGTAGCTAGCTCCTCTCTGCTCTGTGTAGCGGACGCATTTCAGCACGAAATTGACAAAAATGAACAGAAAGTACGTACGCTACACCAGACTCGCGGTTGCACATAGCTCGCCTTCATCTTTCCCTTCGCTTTCGCACTAAGGGGCTCGGGCACAACCTTGGATTTCTTCACAGGCTTGGTAGGGACCAAAGTCCACCGTGGTTGGCCAGGTAAAATAACGTCGTCTGGGGTTGAAAATTAGTCGAGGCGTGGTGACAGGTTAATGGAAATTACCAGGTTTGGCATTATTTTTCGGTTTGGGGCCTACAGACGGTAGGGATACAGCTGGATCCGGCTCTACTTTCTTTGGCTTTCGACCAGGTTTGCGTTTAGTGGCGACAGGAGTAGATACCACCCCACCATCTTCGGCTGTAACAGGATTCTTTGGTTTCCGCCCCCCTTTCCCCCTTCCTTTTACCGGAGAGGCCGAAACGGAATATTCTCCTGGAGCTCCAGGTTCGATATTAACTGCCAATTGTGCTGCACTATTTGCTTTCCGTGTTCCTTTGCGCATCGTCACCACAAGGTCGTCAGGTTTAACTGTGCTCACTTCATCGACAGGAAGCATCTCGGTGTCCACAGCAGGAGCAGTTTCGTCCATCGTTGTATCCTTTTGAGTATCATTTTCAGCCTTAGATCCCGGGGCGTGATCAGGTCTGTTTAAGGGTACATCAGTTATGCTGTTCTCGAGATCGCCAATTTCTTCGCGTTTCGTCTCCTTATCGAGGCCTTCGCCAGCCTTGACTTTTGCAGGCCGACCGCGTTTCTTTGGCGGTTCGTCGGGGTCCTTTACCTTTCTCTTCCGCGTCTTTCGCTCAGGACTGTTAATCGACACTGTGTCCGTGATAACATTGTCTAGCGACTTTTCCAAGGGTAGCTCATCAGGCCCGCAGTCAAGCTTTGTGGTGGCGGTACCCTTGGGCTTGCGCCCTCCCCTCCCTTTAACAGGTGCCTTGCTTGCCGCTCCATCAACACACACTCCTTGTACCACAGTCTCATCAATACCATTCACCATCTCGCGTTTCGTCTCCAGCTTCAAAAACGCCGCTGCCTTCGCTGCACGTATCCTGCCTTTATTTGTTACTGAGGTAGAGTTGGGAGTAGCATGCTCAACAACTAGGCCAGCAACTCGAGAACGTTTCGCATTAGGCGTACCCTTCGGGTCGTTCTTCTTGGGGCGTTTTGAAGGAATAATGCGCACACAATCGCTAGGATTAGGTATTTCTAGTTGACTTCTGGAGTTCAGCAGCTTTCGAGACCGCTGAGTGTCCACGGGGGCGGACACAGAACTTGCAACTGACATCGCCTTAGACCCGGATGAAGCAGTCCGTTGTTGCCTGGTCATCGGTCCATCATGATATTCTTCCTTTCTAGCGTCTGGCTTAGATAACGCTGCGGCCTTCCGCTTCTTTGACGAAAATCCACCAGGACTGGATACGGCGTGTCTACTTTCTGAGTTCCCTTGTTCTGGAGACTGCTGGGCGTTCATGGCAGGAGTAGGAGCCGTTTTCGGGGGTGGAGCTCCTGTGGGGTCGGGTACGCCAACCGGTGCGTCGGGATGTTGCTTGGTCATGGATCCATCAAAAGTTTCGTTGCTTCTAGGTTCATCGCACTCGCCTGAAACCTGACCTTCAACTGACTCTGATACTTGAGGCTGCTGATCATCCACGAATAGAGGGTGAACCGCATCCGCTTTAGATTTAGATATGCCAATCAATCTCCCAGAACGTCGTCTGCCCTCAAGCCGAGCCACCGCAGAACTAAGCTTTGCCCGCCGACGTTTCTTTTTAGCTGGTTCTTCAGACTGTTCAACATCTACAGCGGGAGCAGCAGGGTTCACAGCTGAAACTGCTGTAGACTTGGGACGTTGCATGGGCGATATCTCCTTAAACTCCTTCCTTCCGACATGTGATCGCGATTGTTGGGAGACAGCAGGAGGATCACAAGCCCCCCATCCTGCACCGGTCGCAGACTCTGGAGATTCAAACTGCACAGTGGAACCTTGCCTGGTCTGAGGTCTTCCATATCGCCCGCCTCTTTCATTTTTCGATCCTGGCCCAAGCAAAACTACATCCTCCTTTCCATGCAGCCCCAGTTTGTCTATTCCTGGTGATAGCTCTGGAGCATCCTCCTCCTTTACGGGCTGCTGTTCCCATATCGGCTTGTCTGTTCCTAAAGACCATGGAACTATAGCAGGATGAGAGGAGGCAGAATCTGAAACCAGTCCTCCATGTTGCATACCAGAACATCGCACGTTCGATGGTCCATCAAAATACTCGTTTCTTGTGTGGTCTAGTGGATAATCTATAACTCGTCCTTGAGACCACTGAGGCATAGCAACACCGTAAGCATGATTCATCCCCCCTCTACCTCTACTTGCAGTGTTGGGAACCCCACGATTACTGCCACGGCCACGGCCACGACCACGACCATGCCAGCCTCTTCCAGGGTACTCCATCCCCTCTGTTGTATATAACGGCAAATTGTATCCACTACGATGATCGTTAAACCGAGGTCCCTTCGGCGGTTCGTTATTGTTCCGAAACTCGTTCCTGGCAAGTTCTCCACACCACTGACGCCTATGAGAGTCCTCTCCACGACGCTGTCCAGCATAACTACGTCCGTTCGATTGCCGATAGAGATCTTCGCCTCCATCTCTAGGGTGGGATAATTCGTCAACTACTCCATTATCCCGATGTTCCTGCTTGACGGGCCTTTGAGAGAACTGAGAGTTTTGTGAATTGTATCCGCCACGGTGCCCGTCAAAGTCTTGCCCATTCGATGATCTATGATGGTATTCGTATCTTCCAACTCTAGGCTGGTACCTTTCATCACCTAGTATCATCACCGCGTTACCCCTACTCCCCTGTACAGCAGACCATTGAGAATTCGAAGCATGAGAGGGAGCATGATCCTGATCCTTCCTCCGTGTATCTTCCATAGGCCTACGTGAGTCGTATCCACCGTGGTGATTGTCAAATCCTCGTCCATTCGACGGCCTATCAGAGTAGTAGTCTCCTCCATGCGACCTGTGTGAACTATACCCATTACGCTGTCCATCACCCCTCCCATTCAACGGCCCATCAGAGTAGTCGTCTCTTACATGCGACCTGCGTGAATCATACCTATTACGCTGTCCACCACCCCTCCCATTCGACGGCCCTCGATAATAATCGTTTTTTCCATGGCGATGTTGGGGTATATCTCTATCCATTGGCCTCGAACTCTCATCCCTACCAAATACACAAGACTGATGAGCATTCATATCAACAGCATGAACATAACCAACTTACCTTCTATGCACACATACGCCACGATTCTTGTCAACATCTGGACCGATCCATGGGTCATGAGAAGGTTCGTTATTGCTCCAGCCATGTCCTTGTTGAGATGTACGTTCATCCACCAGCCGCCCGGGTTTCTCTACTCCATTATCCCAGCCCCCTTCCTCCTTCACAGGCCGCCATGATTGACGAGAGTCCATAGCAGGAGTACCCCATCCCCCAACATCAATCCTAGAGCTATGCGACTCGTCTTGCTGTCCGGCATGACCTTGATTCATCGGCCCATCAACTTGTTCGCCTCCCCATTCATGCTGAGCCCCATACGCGCCCTCAGACATCTCTGGTTCCCCTACCTTCAACCACTTGCCTCCCCCAGCTTCACTATAACCCTCCCCGCGCTGTCTCTTCCGTGTTTCATCATCGTCTCGATGCCCCCAACTGCTCTCGGGGTTCGACCAGGTACGTCCCTTGACTTCCTCCGCAGGTGCAGGTCTGTCTTCCGCCATGATCTTGAAAGTGGGTAGTGCTGCATCTTCATTGGTAAGCGAACCGCTAGCTTGCGCGACAGCAGACGAGGAGACGGTAGTCATCGAAGCCTCTCCCACCGTCGGCGTAGGCGCAGCTTCAGGTTGCGTTCTCTTGAATTTGAGTTTGCTAAGGATTGTGTCTTTAGCTGGTGGTTTCCTGGTAGCAACGACGAAAGCAGGTAAACTAAGAGGATCAGGTATCACCATCAGCGTTGGAACAAATAAAATGATAGAACACTTACAACGACGCAGTGCTGTTATTCCTCCCATCATCGTCTATCTTTGGACCCAGCTCACTTCTCACAGCAGGCGTAAAGCGTGGAAGTGCAGCCGTCATGTCACGTCTTGTATAGGTTTAGTTTGATGTCCACTATAGTTTGATTATCCGAGAAAGATCGGTGTGAAATAGCAAGATATTCCAAATCCGATGTGTAAAATAGTCCTTGAGGTAGAAGAAAGAGAGTTACATCCAGATCTGAGCAGTGGAAAAAGTTAAGAGCAAAGCTTACAGTCAGAGCAGAGAACTTATAAAAGTTCACACGGGGTATCGCTGCATATGGCATTTGATCAGATTCACTGTGATCATAATTTCTGTGGGAGAAAGGCCATTATATGGGCTTTCTGGATTTCTTCACATTGTGACTCAAAGTTGGGGTAGAGAACAAACATATCCATGAAGAATAGAGAGCAGAACAGTGCAAAAGGTTTGAACATGAAGGATCTATCATCTGATAGAAACGTGCCAGAGCCCTTGATGGCCTCTGTTGCAAATAAGACCAAATAACTTGAATCAAAGCAAACATGAGGCATGAGGCCTGAGGGCCTGCCCAGCCAGGATACTGTAGACTTTCGACCAACTGTTCAGTCACGTATCACACGACACTTTGAACTTGAACAGATGTCTCATTAATCATGCATCACAGAGCAATTTGAACAGTGGTATATCCAATTTGAATAGAGGTTAGGGTCTATTTTTCAGTGGCTCGCTTCACTTGCAAAAATTCTCATGAACAGATAAACATTTCATCACACATTACAAAGAGCCATGAACAGAGGGTCCAACTGTTCATGGCTGTCATGCCAAAATCTCATGAATAGTTGGTCAAAAGTCTACAGTACTGTACCAATATGATCAAGTGTTCACCACTTTTCAGTGTGACAGGCTTGGTCATTTGGACCATCTGATCAAAGGGCCATGTAAGGTGACAAAGATTGTAACTGTTCATGGAATGTTATGCAAGTGAAGCAAGCCACTGAAGATTTGACTTAACCTCAAATTTTTGTTGTACCTCTGTTCAAATGGCTCTGTGATACATAAAAAACATGACATATTGGTACAGTACTGTACCCTTTCAACCAACTGTTCAGTAATGCATCACATGATGCTGTGAACTTGAACAAATATATGTTTTGTCATGTGTCACAGCTCCCCATGAACAGAGGTACAAGGAGATATGTCATGAAAGTCAAATTTATCTTGGAAGGCATTAAGCCTTTTACGTCACAGTAATGCAGCATAAGGTAATTATAAGATACTACTGAATACATTTCAATGTGACTACAAGGCACTGTAAGGTACTGAAGGTCCCATAAGAACTCTTTAAAATTAAGGCACTATTGCAAGGCAATGCTAATATTATTTTAGTCCTGTATTCTATTACAATATGCCCATAATATAAATAAAGGAATAGGGCCGACAAGTGGCAAAGCCCACTACCATCAAAATTTAACTGGTTATTACTGCAGAAGAAATGCTGAAGAAATAATTTGATTACATTACATGATACACAGGCTGATGCAAAATTAATAAGGATATTAATAAGGATACTAGTAGATATGTAAGTCCTTGTTCTGCAAAGACATCTATAAACCATTGTCTCAGCAGTGTGTTGTGTGAATGATTCAGGGAGAAATGGCTCAAACTTCATATTTACACAAAGATAGAACAAAGGGAAGAGAAAAGAAGCTGAAGCCATGACTCAGAGAGATGTTGATGGGTTGGAAAAGCATTTAAGCTCCAAGTTGAGAATTGTCCCAATAGAATGCTGACAAGGAAGGGGGTGAGAAGTGTAGCAACAGTTGAGATGAATGTGGTCCAACATTGAAATGCCTTGAGGGAGCAGCACAGTCTAGCTTAGATCAAATCTGTGTTTGGAATAAAAGTTTCGATGAAGCACCAGTACTATGGCTTGCTGATATTGCATTATACCTAACCAAAGAATTCCGAAATATTCATTTGAATATTCCTACCTTTCAGTTCAATGTTGATACCATATCTGAGTTGGTCAATCATTTGTTGGGTCAATTTATATTTGTGTCAACAATAGTAAATTATATAGGAGAAGATAACCAGGTCTGTAATCCCACATAGCAGCTTGAAGATATCATGAAAGTTACTCCAGCACATTCACACTCAAGACTGTTTCAAAATCTTGATGTGCTTTACTTTACTATCTTGGTGAACAGTGGTGCCAAATATGATACTGTTATCTGTCTCCTGGGATACATATTAGCAACAGGAGGCATATTGTCACTCTCTCAGCTGGACATCATATGTTCTCTCCCAGCCATGACTGTGCTACTGCACCATGCCACTGAACAAGGATGTAACAACACATCCCTGGCTGCTATTGTCATACTTCAGAGCTCCACCACCATTAATGGCATACACTTGCTACTAGAGGGATGTTCAAAGAACAAAGAGCAGAGGAAGGCAGAGGAGAGGTGTAGTGCATGGTTTTTTGTTCCAGTGATGAACCATGTTTTCTGTATTGCCCCAGTGTACCACCGAACAACAGAACAGCTAGCATCTAGCAATGGTGCTATGAGAAAGGATACACAGTATTGCTATCAATACATTCATATTTCACACTACTGCCCATGGTGTACAGGCTAAGGTTTCATATTTCATATAGTCAGCCATAGCACCACAACTCTTGCCAGTGTAGATCCCACCAAGCCTCCTTGTACCAGCTGCTAGCTAGGCACATTAATGGTGAGGTTTCCATATAGGGTGGGGAGAAGGCAAGCTTCAGTAGTGCTTGGTTACTCATTGTTGCCTGGATCTGCTGGATGATATATGTCCCCTCCTTATCAATAAAGTAGCACTCAGTGTTGATCTTAAGGCATAAGGGTTATTAATGTTTAAGCCTTAGTTCCATCTTAAGGCTAAGCCTTAGCTTCAAATTTGAATGATTTTACCACTTAATTAAGTCTTAGCTATATTGATCATCATAGTAATACATTTGTGACAAATATAGTAAGTGGAATTTCAATGATCATTAACTGCACAATATCCAAGAATAATTCTTCTGAGGCTTTAGGCAATGTCACAGGTAACCCATGGGTGTCTGGAGCTCAACCTGTATCCATTCCCATGGGTATCACAACTTGCAGGTTTTACTAATACTTACATATTTCAGAATTTGAATAATATATAATGAATTAATTTGTATCACTTGAAGTAGATGTACAATAATATTTTGTAATAGCTATTTTGTACATAGCCAGAACTAGTATCTGTACACTAGCATGTGCAATGTTTGGGTGAAAGCAGCTGTATTTATTGTGCTATTTCCTGAATATAGGAGATATGAAATGCTTATTTTGTAGTGCTTGAATCAGACATGTGAATGTCCTGTATAATAGCTCATTTTGTACGTATATTACATGGGTATTCATATGCAAATATTCAAGAGCATCAAGTAAACACTACTGTTTATATTGTACTATCTCCAGAATATAAGAGATACAGAATACCTATTTTGTAGCACTTGAACCAGATGTGTCAATATTATGTATAGTAGCTCATTTTGTACATAGGTAACATGGATATAAGTACGCGAAACAACAAAGGAGTCAAGCAATAACTACTGGTTGTATCATATCATCTTCAGAATCTAGGAAATTCTACAAAATATAGAAGAATATTAATAAACATGTATCATGTACAATACACAGTGATATGGAGCAGGGAATATAGTGCATGTAGGTAGTATATCACAATGCAATATGTCTGTAAAAATACAAAAGGAGTGAGCATGATATAGAGAAGGAATCCTAATTTCTGTATACTGGGGAAGAGGCAGACATTATTATTTATAGAACCTAAATGAGACAGCCATAAAATATGAAGGTGACAACTTTGTGGATGATGTCATCTAGGCATAGGGCTTAATAATACTTAATATAAAGGCTTAATTAAGCCCTCTTTTTAAGTCTTACACCTTAACAATAATAATTGGGCTTATTAATGCCTTAAGAAACAACACTGGTAGCACTTGCCTGGTGGCTTTATCAAAGAGGAAACAAGGGGGTGAAGGTGTTAGTGTGCTGTGGTGGATAATGTACTGTATACTAGGCTACACAACAGCTGTGTGGTAGAATCCTGAATAGGCCAGGATGTTCTATGGTGATAGGGAGAAGAAAGCTCAGTTGGAAGCTTTGGGTGTTGTCGTGGTTTGTGTGCTGGAAGTGATGTATAGGGAGGCCTGTGAAGGAGTGCATTAGAATAGGTGAATGAAGCTGGAAGGTAGTGGATCACGATATACCATCATGGTGGGGCCATGCAATCAATGAAAGCTAGCAGGTTGGCTTATGCCCATGGGGACTAGATGCTTAACATTGTCGCTGAACCACATAGCAAGTATTGTAGGAGATGAGGGAGAGGAAGGTTAAGATCAATGTGCATATTTCCATTTTACTTCTTTGTTATGGTGGAGACTTATGTTGTGTTTGCATAGAGTAGGATACTATCTCCATCCCCATCTCCTCCATCAGCCAATGAGGATGATACTGTCAATACTCTGAAAAAAAAATGCAAGTACTACACCCATGCTTGCTAGCATGCAATCTCTGCATTCTAAAGTTCTTACTTCTTCAAGAAATATTTTGAAGGCAGGAACCCTCGAATTTATCAAAGAACAATCAAAGAAAGAAAAGCATGTACATTGTGCTGATGTTCAGAATCCTTCTTGGAGGTGCGTGCTCTTTCTTTTGTCTTATTTGTATTTCTATTGAGTATGCTAGTAGATTGTTTTGGATTGCATGATCATAGGTCAGGAACTCTATAACAGTTTTCATGGATAACTTTTGTACTTTTATACAATGGTTGCACAGATATTTTGCAGTTTAGATTAAATTTGTATTGTAGTGCAAGCAGATTAGTTGTACTTATGTCGAGATAAATAATGAATTTGTAGTTTTATTAGCATATCAACTCTGAATAAGGAGTATTCATTGTACTGAATTATTTCATTCAATTCAACCGTTACATGTCCATATAATATATTCCCTGAGTGCCATAGCTGAAGGGATGTTCATTGATGGGGATGTTGGGGATCAACATGAGAGGAGACAGTGTGGAACAACAGAGCAGTCACACATGTTGATTATGATGAAAGAACATTATGGTAACCAATCACAAATGTCCTAAAAAGGCATCAGCCAATCAAAAGCCCTGAAAATGAGATCCTGAACATGATCCACAAATTGTCTTTTTAGGAAATCCAAACCTCCCCAAAACCCACTACCTCAAAAGGTAGTGGGAATATGATGTGAGTGCATTTATTGACTCTCAGACTGCCCTTGAATATATTGGTGGCTTCAGTATACTTCGCTAGCACACCATTATTCAGAAATTAATTAACAGTAGAAAGCTGAAAAATAATTAAATTACTGCAGTGGTTATATTTTATAAGGTTTGTGACATGGATAAACATCTTGAAGTGTTGAATCCTGTTGATAAGTAGCACTAGACAGAACTGCGGATGAGTCTGGATCACCTAAGCTTGACTGGACACAGCTTGGAGCTTAGGGCCAAGGCAATCCAAGATCCGGCTAAGCACTGACTAAACCAGTTGTCCAAGATATATAAAAGGGTGACACTGGTAAGAACTTTTTTTCCATCAAAGTTTCAATAGTTGGCTTAAGATTTTCAGGTAGGTAACATAACTTAAAGGTAAGTGTTCAATTAATTTGGTAAGTACCATTCTTGGTATCATGCATTTGCTTACATACATTACTTATTATACTCCATAGATAGTAGTATTGGTTGATATGTATGTATGTTGGATGAATACATTATGTGTTCACTTTAATTCTCCTCGATTAGTTACACATATATCATAAACTTTGATTTAACTATATTACTATTTGGAACAAAATTATAAAGGGTTAAAAGCCATTGCATGATGTGAACTTCATTGTAAGATTCAGTAGTAAGCTTTGTAAGTCATCACATTCATTGTGGGGTATTATAGGACACTCAGCAAGTCTCTCAATGCCATTTAAGATTTCGTCCTCTTGGGGGGTACCAAATGCCTTAAGGCACTATAATGCACTGTAATGCATTGGATGACAAACTATGTTTTCATGACAATATTTAAAATCATAAAATAAAATCATTGCTATTTGTGAGAAATCCAGCTGAAAATAATTTAGTGATGAACAGATCCTCAATTTGTCATGCATCACACTGACCCTTGAACAGAGGGCCCAACTGTTCATTGTCATCACAGTGTAATTTGACAAAGAGTTGGTTGAAAGGGTACAGTAGTAGGTGTTGAAGACTCTGATAAAATCATGTGACAGCATATATTGTGGGGGTAAACACACATGGTAAATGATGTAGTGTACAGATTTAAATACAAAATATGTAGTACATAAAAGGGATAGCATAGTAGCATAGAATAAAATGGAAAACATACAAGTGAAACATAGTGGTGCAAGTGGGGATCATTGAGACATTTGAATATAGTTGTCTCAGTTATTCCAACAGTAGGAGCAGTAGAGTAGCCTTGTTGGTACAATCCAATACTGAAGATTGCTCATTTATAAATGTTATATGGTACTTAACACTGTTTAACAGGTTGTCACCATTGTGAGGAAAAGGAACAACTCACAAGGCACCTACAGGCTACAGGCTGTGAAGGGCAGGAAGTACAAACTGAAATCTAACAAGACATGCAGCAGGTGTCAGCCAGAGGTAATAATAAGCAAGCCATGCCTGGTGTGGGCTTGGGGAAGAGGAAGCCTTGACTCAGGCCAGCATGAAGGTGATAATGTAGTGGACTAACAACAAAGAACAGTATGTACAGTATGTATGGTACAATGAGCTATCTACATAGAGATGCTTGTATGTGTTATAATCCAAATGGTCCACACAATCTGTTCACTTCAACAAACACAACTCTGGTGACAAAAATGAACAGCTGGACCAAAGTGGGACCACAAATGGAGACAATTTTAATTTATAATTTATAATATTTCCTTGTACTTCTGTTCAAACTTCACACAGCTCTGTGACACATGATGCAAGGCATAAGAAATTGTTCATGTTCACGGCATCGTTTGACGCGTTACTAAACAGTTTGGTCGAAAGGGTGCAGTAGAATGAATACAAGTACTTACTAACACAAGAGAAGACCTACCATTGCATGCGGGCTAACGCATGTACATTCCGTGGATCACATTAAGTAACCAATAGGCCACAAAGCATAGAATGTCATATCATATCGCCACGAACAGCGGGCGGATCCACAGGTTAGCACGACAGCTGGCGTAATAGCCTCTCTGCGAAGCAGAGCCAGTCGCAGTCCGAGGGTATAAGCAATAGCAGCAGCGGAAGAAATCCCGATAAAAATTCCATCAATCTAGAGCAAAAGTGTGCAGAACAGTCGTACAATGAATCATTTGATAGTTTATATCCCCAAAAGCAAACACGCCACACCAAATAGAAGGCAACCAATCACTCATCATCGTCCTCCTTCGCCAGCAAGCCAAGGAGCGAAGAGTCCAATCCACCTAATGCATGTATTCAGTCATTTGATGTGAAGAAGAGTAAACGAAGGGCGTACGTCCGATGCTACTACTATGCTTCCCCTTATAAGCCGAGATGATGGGGCTAGGGGTAGCAAGCACCCCCACTGTCGATGTAGATGTGTTTGGCGAGGGTGACAGAACGCTGTACTGCAGCATGCGGGAGGGCGTCGACACCGGCGAGGCAGGATATGTGCTGCTCGTCGACATCCCAAGCGAAGTGCTAGCACTAGGTGAGAACGCGAAAGCTTTTTGTGGTAAAGGCGTAGTCTGCACGAAAGGTCAGTTATGCGATACACGTAGGGAGGTACGAGACATACGGAAGGCGAAACGGGAAGCTTGAAAGCTCGTTTAGGCGTGACAGGTGCCGACGCAGATGTTCTCTTCTTGTTGTGTGCAGGGGACTGGATAGGAGAGAAGGGAGCGCGGGGGTACCGTATCGCATAGATACTCTGCAACATATTGAACCCGAAAATGCCTGCTATAGCAACCTCTACACAAACCCAAACGAAACCAGTCAGCACAACCGCTCTTTCTTACAGCAATACGAACGACATACCAAATCTACAAACCCATAACACAAGCCACTCCATGGTCCACTGCTCATGGTGGCTCTCCTTGAGAACAACGCGCACCGCATTGAATATACCCGGCACAGGTAGCAAATGCGATAAAACCACAGTAGCGAGAAAACAGAACGTGTTTATTCGTAGTCTCTGGATGGCTTCTGCGCGGTAGGGCTTGAAGTGGTTCGAGATGGCTGATAGCGCTGAGGACAGCGATATGTTGGACATTGTACTAGAGGTTAGGCGGCGGCGGCGTGCTTTTTGGTAGATATGTTGTAAAATGAGAAGAAACTGGAGGATAGGGGAGAGGAGAGAGAGAAAATCGTGAGGATCGTCGAGGTCGTCGTTGGCGAGGCAACTCGACGTTTCGAACCGGCGAAATTTCAAAAATGGTACTTATTCGATCACGTGCAAGCTGATAAATTGAAAATAATAATAAGGCCGACAAGCGGCACAGCCCACTCCCTCAACAATTTTATCAGTAAGAGATACTGAATTACAGGAAGCCTAAATTATGAAGTTGATTGCCCCTTGTTTGTGCTAGGAGGTCTCATAAGCGGTAAGCTTTTTAAAGAAAAGTTCAACAAAAGTAATCCACAGGTACTGTAAATCCAGACAAGCAACTGTTATTTAGTGTAGTAAGTGAAGAAGACACATCCAAGTCTTTCTCAAGAGCAATCATAACAATAGAGAGAGTAGAGAAAACATTGTAAAATTTAAAGATTTTATTATATACACAAGTAAGAGTCTTGAATACCACAACCACTGCCTATATGGTCTTCAGCTGCTTTATTCCTTGGTTTGAAAACACCTTTGAATATGCTTGGACACCTGAGATTAAATATCAATAAGACAACCTTATAGTTGTTACAAGACAAGAGAGCATATTACTCATGGTAAAAGCAAAGATGAATATTCATGACTAGGTTCAATAACATGTTCTAGTTTTGGAAACTTTATTGTACTTCATGAAACATTCCAGAACAAATGACTCAGGGCCTGAAAAAATTTTCTCATCATGCTATCGGAAGAGGTACCCCACGAGAGAATGTGACATGCAGTACCTCCACGGTATCACTGGTGGTAGAGATACCAGCTACCTGCGAGATATTACATGTAATAGCGTAGTACCCAGTACAATGATGTGAACTTAGCCACCACATTTGCCACACCATGCCATTAAAGAGCAACAAGCTTGAACACCGAAAAACATGATACGTTAGGCACCATCAGTAAAACATGCATGACTTTTTGTGCCTTTGACTTTCACATGTGTCTTTGACTTTGAGATTTCAATGTGGTCTTTTACTTTTTTGTCTTTCAGTGTCTTTCATAGACTTTTACTTTGACATGAATGTCAACCTTTGAGTGCTTGGAGCTTTAAGTGAAGTCTTTTAGCTTTGGTATATTTCACTGCTATTCAATACACTAATAATACAGTTCCATCAAAATATACTACTAGTAATGTAATAAGTACATAGTTAAAAGGCTATCTCATGACTATGGTGATCTGCATATTTATTAACAAAATAAAGAGCAAATGCATGAAGGGAGTCACTATCTGTCATATCATGTGGAACAAAACTGTCTCCATAAACTGGTATCAGATGAGCATTACGAAGAATTGTGTCAATATGAATGATGGAAGAAACTCGATGCTGATGTGCATCAAATTGTGGCTCTACCCTCCACAAACCTGTGTTCCCACAAGGAGAATCACCATATGTTTCAAACCAGTGGACCAATGCACAGTGGTACTCCACATCATTGTACATAAATGAAAGAAATATATGAACTTGAGCAGCATTTAACCCTTGAAAGCCACTGTAATCTTGATCCTTTCCAACATATACACGGTCATGTCTTGGGTTTGCATGACACCATGATGGCTTTGCATGAATTATCATGCGACGCATGCCTCCAATTCCAGATAGATCACTGGGAGCATAGAATAGGGATATTGCAGAATGGAAAACATTCACTGTTGTGTGAGGGTTAACATATGGGCAAACATCCAAATCAACTTCCATGCCCATAATATCTGATTCCAGATATAGCTGATCATAGAGGAACCGGCGTACATATTCAGTGAGGTGTGGCATGTTTAAAACAAGTCCTAGACGATCCAGGGTTTTTGGATAACCAGCAACTGTGCAAATTTTAAGTATATGAATAAATGAAAATAATAATAAATGCACCTGGTCAACCTGGAAGTCTTACATCTCCTTCTGATCTAATGCCACTGTCATCTGCTTCTTCTTCATCACCACAATCAGTGGTCTTGTCAATAGACAGGGTAGGGAGTGTTGATGTCATTGCAAATGTTCCAGGAATAATCCCACATGATTGGAGCTCAACATGAAAAGCACTTAGCTTGTCAAGTCTTTCATTTGTAAGAAGCATTTGACCAAGTGCATTGTGATGATTAGAGCGACGCCATGGTTCCTTGACAGCCTTAATATGCTTGGACTCTGTAATGGATGAGCATAGTCCATTTGGAGCACCAAACTGCTGTATAAGCCATCGGTAATGGACCATTGAGTGCTGTCAGGGTAATGAAATAACACCTGAGTCACGGCAACCAGTCTCAATAAAAATCTTGCGTTCACAATGAAAATCTTTAACAATTTCATCGATTTTCATAAGAGTTTGTTCATTGATTATGGAGTGGCAGACAAAATAGCAGAATTCCAAGAACAAAGCAAGTGTGCAGACCATCTGATCAGGTACCAACCCAGCAATTGCAGGGAGGAAAACTTTCATCAATGCTTTGGAATCATCACCAGTCCACTGTTTAAATTTACAACCTTGATGAAAGTTGCACAGGCCTGGAAATGGTGGTACTACATCAATTCTATAATAAAACCATTCACTTCAACTGGTATAAATGTTTAATATATAAGATTTACACACTGTTTATCAATCTGGTCCAGAATTCTCTTTGCCTCTCTCTTATCATATGTAATATTGATGTACTTAACAACCCAATCAACTAAATGATCCTTAAATGTCCATTTGATGAGTTGATGAAGAAGATCAGGAGCTAATAGCTCATGGATGTCAGCTCGTGGGAAGTCAGCAGTGAATGGCTAATGTCATGTAAATTAATAATACAACAAAGTTAAGAACAATAAACATACTATAATATCTGCAATAATACCATATCCATCCCACAAATGTTTTGCATTACCACCTGCCCCTTCATAGTAGTCTTTGGTAATTTCAAATGACTGAGGGAATGCATCTTCATCATTGTCAAGATTGTTTGGAAGTGAAGTACATCTAAAGAGAGGTTAGATCTCAATATGTGTCAATGATCATAGTCAGACTTGAATATAGAGCTTACTTTGTGCACCAGCCTGAGACCACACATGCCAGAAGGCATTGCTCTGGGTAATCAGCTATATATGGACCTAAACCATATATAACACAATAGAAATAACCATTGCCACAATGTGTTATTTTGGGTTTCTTCATCCAAGGTTTCAATGATTGAAGAATACATCTGAGTGAGGAGTGGAAGAGTTGGCATCGAAATTTTCGAAATTCTGTACTATTCTCAAACTCCTGATCTGCTATTTATATTATTGGTCAATGTCTGGCATTTGTGTTGTGATTAACATACTCACTCTTTGGGATAGCAAGGAATCCAATAACTGCAACTGCATTATGATGTGCACGGTGAACATGATTTTGTACATTTCCAAGTGATGCATAAAGTGGGTAGTACTCATTTTGCCCTGTTGCAACAGAAACCGTAGTCTTGTCACTTCCAAGTATGACAGGTGCAAACATGGCACCATGTGTTTCAGGATCTTCAGCTATTTTATCCTGTCAAAGATTCACATGTCAGACATGTATAGATATTAAATACTTGCAAGAGAGATGTCTGAACACATACTGCTTGATCCCATGCCCAATTACCTGACATAAAGTCACAATATTGTCATTGACCATCTGGCCCCTTAACTCGCTTTGGTGTGAAATCCATTTCACTTGCAAGGTCAGCATTTCCTATCTGAGCTTCCATGACAGCAAGAGGGTCACGAAACCAGACCTCATATGGTTTTCTCATCCAAGAAGGAGAATCTGAATTAATTTCACCTGCATACTGTACTGTAAATGCTTGCCATGGAATGTCTGCACTCGGAATAGCATCTATTGTATCATACAAATCCTTAGAGCCAGAGTATGGAGCACTGATGTCTGGCATGTTTCGTTCATTAAAGTGAGTCCAGACATCCATAATCGAGTTGATTTCAGATGCTGACATCTGTATCTTCTTGTAAATGAGTTCTGCGAGCTCAAACTCTTCAATATCTTCAAATGGATAAGTTGATATGTCATCGGGTTGACCATCTGCAAGGCTTGAAGACTTGGAAGGGGGAGGTGCTCCATCAGGTAGGTCATATCCATTTTCATCACAACGCCGTGCTACAGAGAGTGAACATAAGTGAGAGTGGTTAAGATTAATAATATAAAGAATGCACCATCAAGATACGGATGTTCCCTAATATAAGTACCTGAAGGTTGATGTCTGGTCCAGGATGGTTGTGGATGTGGGTGTTCTGGGTTCATGGGGGAGCTAGGCAAGTATGGCATAGTAGGATTGCCAGGAAGATATTCAGGAATTGGTGAGGGTATGTGTCGATTTTGCGGGTTGAATTTGCAAGACAGTTTATGTTGTGTAAGACCACTGGGATTGCGACAGATTTTGGTGCATCCTGGATATGTACATATGTACTGCTGTAGTGAATGATGATGTCAATGCATGAAGTTGGAGGATACTATCATTGTATTGAGAGTGTTGGTATGTGAGTAACAAAATGTAGATAACGATCAGTCAGTAAAACCATAAATGGCACTGAGTAATGGAGTCTAGAGCTTCAGGGGAATTCCATCCAAAAATGAAGTGGCGAGACAAGGCGAGACAATGAGCAGCATACTAACACATGATCATGCCACATAAACAATCGGCACAAGTCCCCCAACTCCCCAACTTCCCCACTCCCCAACTGCCTCCCAACTTCATTTTATCCCTATCCCATCCTTTACACCTCTGACATTTTCCTTCCACCGCATCGATAGTATGAAAACACGCTCCAGAAATAAGACATCACATCCTGGCTTTGCAGATGTTTCAAGCACTCGCCACCTGTCTTCACAGGTTCAAGCTGAGCACAGGGCAAAGGAAGTGGAAGTGGAAGAACAGAAGTGAAAGCAGAATGCTGCAAAGAAGTCTGCAGCAGCAAAGCAACAGGAGTCAAGATGTCGTCTGAAAGCGGCACATACCGAAGTTAACCACCCACCAGATAAGCTCAATATCCCTCGTCATAATATGCCACCTCCTGCTACTCACTTGAAGAGTCAAAGTGAAGTGGATAGTCAAATTGGTATGACCACACATGAATCTTGTTAACTTTCCCTCTAACTCCTAGTCAGCAGAAAGTCAGGACGAAGATGATGCCGACAAAGATACAGGTTATTTCACTACTCAACATCAACAAAGAAATGTACCAGTTAGAGAACCTTCTGTACAACATGACAATAGTTGTACAGTTTCATGTTGCATTGATTGATTCGTTGTTCTGACATTCTACATATAGACATTGAGGAGGACAACAATATCGACATCGACATCGATGAAGCTGAGACCCAGAAGTTGCCCAGCATTCCAGACATTGGTAAGATAATGTACTTTTGCTTTCAATCAATAACTTGATCATTTGAAGTTTTGATAGATGTTGGCAATATAAGTGACTATGCCAGCACTGCCAGCGAACCAGCTCCATCAGAGTCTGAGTATGGGCCAGATGACGAAGTCGATGAGCTGGAGAACGATGAGCTGGAGAATGATGAGCCTGACACACATTTGGATGGTAAGCGGAGTGAGCGACCGAAGGTGAAGGGGGGATTGCAATATCGGAACAAGGTCTGACAGCTCATGCCAAAGGGACCAATCAACAATCAGAATAGTCCAAATGTGGAAATTGGAGACCTGGGCCGAAAGCGGGTGCTGTCATCTTCCGTGACCACATTCGTTTCATCCCCTGCTGTGCACCGTCTCTACCTACTCTCACAACTTCTCTTATCCAGCTTGTCTACTGCAAAGAAAGCCAAGAACGCTCCGCTTCCTCCATCAGGTCTTCTCAAAGGGTGGCAAAACCACTGTTTCACTCACCCAGTGCAAGTTTCTTCTCATGGTAGCGTCTGACATACTTCAACTGCTGCACCATCTGACAAAGAGGATGAGATCGTGAAGCCTGGTGGAATTCCTTCTGATGATGACAAGAATGATGGAGAACACCTTTTGGATATGAGAATGAGTGTTGCTTATGGTGAACAGGTATGTTTGTTGTGCGATTTCGGATTTTGTATTGTTTCTCTTGACATCATCACAGGCAATGGCCCTCAAGATCGTGCCTTTACATTCCATGCAGCCAGCACACAGGCCTCGTCCTCCCCGCTCTACTCACAGCACATTACCCCCAGGTACCGATGTACTGTTCAAGACAGACATTATGCCTCGCATATATGATCACATGGGTTCCGCAGAGCCCTGGGAACCACTTGTGCCAGCTGCAGCAGCAACGATTTGGAACAAAGTTGTTGAGTGCTATCCAATCTGCCCAGATGGAAGGAACGATGATAGCGATCTCTTCAAGTTCATTTACAAGCTGGTATGTGCTCTATTTCTTGTTGCTCCTTGCCTGATGTTTGCAGATGTGTCACGATGTTAATACAAACTGGCTTCACGGGTTCGCTATCGCTGGTATGAAGGCTGTTGAAGACAAACTGGCTGAGTGTGAGCTTACAAGCAAACCTGAGCGAGCAAGTTTTGTTTGACAGATGATTGGAGACACCACCGAGCTACGAAAGAGGGAGCATCCCTTTTTATGGCTTAGTGCCTATGGTGATTCAGCTTCGGAAGGGAATTGAGTACGTCATATTTGTTTTATTCATGTCAAGTACCACTAACTATGTACTGTATTCAGGGAATTTTTCGTGGCAAGTTGGTTGTGCAAACGCTGGCCCACCATATGGCCCTTGTCACTGCACATCATTTGCCGGATTTCAATTTCAACCTAGAGCCGAAAACAGCTCTCATCATGGTGATTCAGGCCATAAGTATCCTTCAGCATCTATTTTTGTCTCAGTTTAATGACATTCTTGACAGGTTCATTGTGCCCTGATGTACAATGTGACTGGGGAGGTTAGTGTTCCCTCCGGCGCTGGGGGAAATTTCTCGAAGGCGAACTGGGCTGACTATGAGGCCATCAACCCCACAACGAAGGAGCCCACTTTGTTTATCCAACATTCACTCTGGGACAACACAATATCCAAGCTCTCTCGTCGTTACTGGGTGCAAATACTTGAAGATACAACATCTTACTATGGAAGAAAGAAGGGAAAGGATGCCAAGAAGGTTGTTCATAATAATAAAGAGATTGTAATAGATATGGGGGAGGATGCCAACAACGATTTGTATGACCCAGATATGGAGTTATTTGCCGATGATGTGAGCGAGGATTAAATAGTTATTGTCGTCTCTGTATATTGTACATGCCTTGGCTCTTAAATATAAACCCCTGCTCTATTATTCCACTGAGAATCTACTGAAAAGTCTGCTTTTCAAGTGCCTTTAGATAGCCCTTAACTCAGCTTTTGAAAGGTACATGCATCTTTCATTGTATTTACAAAGACATATTCTCTTTGTAAAGTAAAATGTTACTAGCAAAGACAATGGACCTAGATTTATAAAGTCGATATTGCCTTTGGCCTTTCAGACCTTTTCAAGTCTTTTGGGTCTTTTTTGTCTTTCTAAAGACCACTAAAGGTACGTGAAAGTCATGCGTGTTTTACTGATGACCGTGCATGGTAGTCATAGACAAGAACTACAGGCATGATCATCAAACAAAGTACACCATTCTCTCATTCATGGTCCCCGAAGCTGAGTCATACAACTCAACGACAAGCAGTGCAATAGTGCAGTGAAACACGGTATGGTAACAACAGCATCAAGTTTGAAAGCACAGAGTCAGATAAGCTCTGCAGTAAGACCGGTCGAGAGCAAGTATCCCAGCAGTATCAGCAGGAATGTATCGCCCTTCCAACGGCACTCGAGACATATGTGATGTCGCAATAAGGTGCCACATACCACCTAATCACTGCAAATCACGCCAGTGCATTCTAATCACCAGTGGAATCATGTGGACTCAGTGATTATAAGTCACCTACCTCCCAACCCAACCGATGCCAGTGGAGGTGCGTTTTCAGTCTATCACCTCATCACAGCTGAAGCCATACACGAATGGCATATAAACCAAAGAGTAGAAAGAGAAAAGAATAAGTAGAAGAAAGAACAAGTAAAGAACAAGGAAGAACAGGGAAAGAACAAGGAAAGAACAAGGAAAGAACAAGGATAGAACAAGAAAGAACAAGGAAAGAAGAAAGAAAGTAGAAAATCAACTCACCCACTTACTGTTTTCCCTTGTCCCCTCGCATTCACCTCCATAGCTCGTGATTCATACACAACACTATAAGTCTTAGTAAAGAAATGGAACGATATCTGGTCAACCTTGCCCAGCTTGGTGATATCGCCTGAGCATCGAGCTATCCAGATGCAATGTGATGCATATGCATATGAGTGATTCCTTGTAATTGTCTGTTATAGGTATCCTATAGCATAGACACATTTTAGCCCAATTGCCTACTAGTTCCACTCTGTAGTATACAATACTACAGTATTAGTCTACGAAAACTCACCCTTCCTTTCTATCATCCTTTAGTAGCCTGTAGAATAGTGTAGAACTACCTAGTGTACTATAGATCATTCAGGAACACTAAGACAATGTGTATAAGTAGGACTACACAGGATACCCAAATATCATCTTTTTTACTTTCACACCCTTTACCTCAGTTCGAAGATTCGATACTTAGAATATAGTATTAAAGGTACTGCAGTAGCTACCTAAAATACTATTAACGTACTGAGTTTGCTCTACATTAAACCACTCGTTTACCTTGAGACCATCACTGACTCGCTCTGGCACTCCCGGAGATAAGAACACCACTTATCTCCATTGGTAAGTGCATACTAAGTCTTCAATCAAGTCTTGAGATTGACTCGTTTCTGACCACATCGACAACTCAACACCCTGTAACACAGGTATATTCCATACTCTATTTCATTACTGACTATGTATATTCATAGGAATACACCAATACTATAGCTGAGCTATAACATTGGTGGACACATTGGGAAATAGGTCAAGCAAACGAGTGATTCTCATCTGATCAAGGCTCAAATGATTCACCAACATCTCTACCATCCATTCAAGACATCTATACAATCGACACATGGATAGCACATGGCCAAAGGGGGGCGACAAACCTGTACAGCGCAGCGTGCTCATGAAGCAGCAGAAGAAATAAAGAAAGGTATGCAAGCTTCAAGCTCGAAGGGAAAGGAAAGGGCTATTTTAGAATATGACGAACAAGGTGACGAACAAGGTCTAATATCGTTCACACCTCCATTACAATCACCACATTTAGGGAAGCAGGAATCAATCAGTGAGCCATCAGCTTCTGGAACATCAAAGCCCGAGGAAGCAGAACACGAATTAATAGAACCATATCCACCTCTTGTTAAATTTGGAAAACCGTTAGGAAATTATGAAGATATACTAGAAGAACAACCAGAAGGTATAGTGATTGAGACAGTTACTATAGACTTACCAGCCGCAAGGCCCACTGAATTTCTAAGATGACAACTTGGAACTGACTTGGCACCTGACAAATTAAAGATACACATTCAAACAGCACTGGAATTAGGAAAGCTGGTGATCGGATGCACTCTATGATCACGCCATCTAACTCGAATGGAGGAAGTTATTTTTGAACCAGAAATAAGCCTAGCGCAGGATGCATTAACTGCCATATTCGAAATTCCATTTACTAACAATACAAGGGGATTTATAGTAGACAAAAGTTGATTACAGCTAGTAATACAACACTTGCAAGTACGAAGGGAAGAAGCATATGAATCTCTAAGCTTAGCCTGTGCTTGTATACCAAGATACCCAATCTGGGGAAAGGAAGGAGATACCTCGGGCATATGGGACTTCAATGAGTTCGAAATTTTGGCCGCATGCTTCAGATTTGAGGTTGATGTGTTCCTCGCGCACCTAGCAGATTATCATGATTTTGGAAGGACACGAAAAACACCTACTCCAATGGTAAATCCAAAGTCAGCAAGAATACAGGTACCCACTTCGAGTCTGAAACCTTTATCAAAAGTTAAAACAGAGGACAAATCTTTAAGAATACCAGCAGCATGTACAGTTACACCAGCAAGCGATTATCATAGTTCCATGAGTCCCACTATTGATCAAGAACAAATAGATAGCCAAGAATCAAACTTTAAATGTGACCTTCCACCTCATATGTCAGTTAGCAATAGAAACCCTTTCAAAAGAGAATACACTCCAGCAGAGAATATTGTAGCCTACCCAATTACCAGTATTTCTACACACCAACCAGCTAATCAAAATGAAAGACTAAGTTATTCAGCTAGTGCGGGACAGCGGCCTTCAATATTTGTACACCCTACTACGTACAACACATTTTCAAGATTGCGTGATTTGTTTCCAATAACAAGCACACCAGCAGGAGAACCGGACCCAGGTGACCCGGATGATAATGATGATAACGCAGGAGGTGCTAACCATGGCCGACAAGACAGAGATAATAACTCAGATCCACGAAGAAGAATTCCACAAGGTAATGGAGATGGCGGCAGAGGCGAACCAAACCCTCCACCAGGAACTACACCCTTCTCACAAGACCAAAGACCAGCGAACCAAGTCAATGTACCACAGTTTGATTTAAAACTCAAGATTGATATGATTCCAGAATGGGACGGTAATACAGATTCCATAAGTACTTGGTTTACAAAAATTAATGACTTAGCTGGAAAATCTAGCATACTATCAAATCAACTAGGTGCTTGAGTACCAATGAGACTCAGAGGTTCAGCTGAAAAGTGGTATTATAGTCAAACTTTAGATACTAGGAAAAGATTAGAATATAGCTGGGATAACTTGTGAGATGGGATAGCAGGGTACTACATGAATCGTCACTGGTTAGACAGCCAGCACACAAGAGCTCAAAAAGCGAAGTATAGAGATTTCAATTACCGAGGAGAGACCCCAAGCAAATATTATATCCAAAAGACTGAATTACTAAAAACTGGAAATGACTACAGTGATAGGCAACTTATTGATGAAGTTCTCTCTGGAGCACCGCTTATTTGGGTAACAATTTTAACACCTCACATATATCACACTGCCAAGGAATTCCAGGTAGCTATTAAACTTCAAGAGAAAATTTTACTATGTTACGATTCAACAGGCCAACCATTTCAATTCAATGATTATAACTTGCAGCCACAACAGAACTCGAAAAACCCCTTCAACAAACCTCAAGCATGGACTAATTTAGTTGGATGGTCCAAATCAACTTCTAACCTGCAATATCCTAAAGACGACACCATAATATCCAAAAATGGTACTCCTGAGTCGAATAATGCCAGACCCTGTAGACATTGTGGTAGTGGAAAACATTGGGATTATGACTGTAAATACTCACGCAAAGGAATGAAGAAGGCACATACCAACATGGTAAATTCTGATCCAAACCCCGAAGATCTACGAGCACTAGCTGATTATGAAGATTTATATTACAATCTTGTATCAGATGATGAAGACGAGGTAAGCCCTGTCACAGAGGAGCAGGATTTTGAGTTACCCCTTCAGAACACCGCCACCGAACACACCACTGAACGCCCTACAGTGGAACATGTGATGAGTGATGCAGGACTGAAGGGGAACGCTTGGGGAGAATTCATGGGGAAGCTAGAAAATGAGTACATCACACAAACATATAAAGTTAAAACAGCAGATTGGGACAGTAACATATCGGAAAAATTAGGACCAACATTGTCAAATACAACAAAAATAGAAACTATGAACGACGGCAGGCTAGATCGAAAAACAAGACGAAAACTATTGAAAGAAGTAGAAAGAGTTAACTATTCCATCCAAATGGATACAAATATGATCACGTTAAAACCTCATCAGTCAAGACCTCCTGGATCTTCCTTTCTAGGTGCCAAGGCTACAGAGGTAAATGCCTTTGTGAATAATATTGGAGAAGGAACTATGAAAGTCATCTTAGATTCAGGGTCAGATATTACACTTATCTCTGAAAAGGCACTGCGAGAGCGTATTAAGAATCCAAAAATACAAATGGGACAGCATATAAAGTTAATTCAAGTAACTGGTAACACTATTATAACTGGTTACACTACACTTGATTTAATTTTTGAGACAGAGGAAGGTATGGTTAAACTAACTATTGAAGCTTATGTAGTTAAAGGAATGTCTACTGAGTTTATCCTCAGAAATGACTTTGCAGATCAATATTCATTATCACTTATGTGGAATGAGGGGAACTCACATGTGTTATTGGGAGATTTGGGACGAAAAGTGCAAGTACAGAACTCAGTAACTAAACCTTTCACAGATGAAACTGGACATGCATTTAAAATACAAGTACGTGGGGACTTGAATGATCAAATATCCAGAGCACGAAACCATCGAAAACGACAGCTAAAGAAGAAACATGGAAAGGATACTCGACACACTGTACGAAGTATGAAGTCAGTAACTATTCAACCTGGAACTTCAAAGTTAGTTGAGGTAGAAGCTTATTTCCCTATGAATTGTGATACCCTTTTTGTCAAGCGAATGTTTAGTACCAACAAAAATATGGAAGACATTTATGGCTCCACTGACTCACTAATATCCAAGGAAAAACCAGGGTTGCATATTGCAAATTTCTCCGAATTCACGGTAACTATAGCTGAAGGTCAAACGTTAGGCACAAGCCATAATCCTAAGAGTTGGTTAGATAACAAAAGACGCATGTCAAAATCAGCCTTACAGTCTGCAGAAGCACATGCTAATTTCATTCGAAAACTTGTTAAGGAGTTAAGCAATGGAACAGTACAATCTGAACTGGATAAAAGCCAATCAATTAATCCAGATCTAAATAAGTATGTCACACCTCTAGATGGCAGACCTAAGACAGCAGAAGTACCACCAATTCCTGTAAACCAGGCTGACTTTTTAGCTAGCTTAGACATCTGCTCTGAATTAACAGATACACAACAAGAAGACTTAGCCAGCATCCTCAACAACCACCAGGAAGCCTTTGGTATGGATGGATGGTTAGGAAATTATGAAGCTAAAGTGGACATACCATTAAAACTGGGATCTAAGCCAATATCAGTACCTCCATTTCCTCAGTCACTGGCAAAAAGAGAAGTTATTGATAAACAAATGGATTCATGGTTGGAATTGGACGTTATTGAACCATCAATAAGTCCCTGGGCAGCACCAGTTTTTATAGTATACCAGAACAGTAAACCTAGAATGGTGACAGACATGAGAAAGTTAAATGAGATGGTCATCCCTGATGAATTCCCATTACCTCAACAGGAAGACATACTGCAATCGCTCTCTGGAAGTCAATACCTATCAACCTTGGATGCTTTATCAGGTTTTATGCAGTTAAGCATAGATGAAAAAGACAAGGAGAAATTAGCCTTTCGCACTCATCGAGGACTATTCCAGTTCAAACGAATGCTGTTTGGATACCGAAACGGGCCGGCAGTCTTTCAGCACATTATGCAAAAGGTACTAGCACCATATCTATGGATTTTTGCATTAGTGTATATCGACGATATTGTTATATACTCACTTACTTTTGAAGACCACCTAAAACATGTAGACTTGGTATTAACTGCAATTGAAAATGCAAAAATCACCCTGTCACCCTCTAAGTGTCATTTTGGGTATCAATCGTTACTACTACTAGGACAGAAAGTATCTAGATTAGGATTATCAACTCACAAGGAAAAAGTTGATGCGATATTACAACTGGATGAGCCACGTAATCTAAAGGAGCTTCAAATGTTCTTAGGTATGATGGTATATTTCTCATCATACATACCATTTTATGCCTGGATGGCACACCCCTTATTTGCACTATTAAAACAGAAATCTAAATGGGAATGGGGAGAAAATGAGAGTGAAGCATTCAATCTTTGCAAACAAGCACTCACAGAAGCACCTGTTCGAGCACACCCAATGCCAGGCAAGCCATATAGGATCTACTCTGATGCATGTGACTACGCCATCACAGCTATCATACAACAGATTCAACCTATCAAGATACATGAGCTTCGCAGAACCAAGGTATATGAATGGTTAGAACGTGCTTATAATGCGAATGAATCAGTCCCGTTCTATCAGTCCATTTAACTAAAACACAGTCAGATGTACCTACAAATGATACCTGGGGGGCGACATTTGAGGATACCGAAGTACACATTGAACGTGTTATAGTGTACTGGTCCCATGTCCTACAACCTGCTGAACAAAATTACTCCCCTACAGAACGAGAAGCATTAGCATTAAAGGAAGGATTAATCAAATTCCAGCCATTACTAGAAGGAGAACATATATTCGCTGTTACTGACCATGCTGCTCTCACCTGGAGTCAAACATTCCAAAATGTCAATAGAAGATTACTCACATGGGGATTGGTATTTGTGGCCTATCCAAATATGCACATCGTGCATCGAGCAGGACGTATACATTCAAATGTTGATCCAATTTCAAGACTAAGACGAAGAATACCACCTCAAGAAGGTCCTCAAGGAGACAGCTATGAGTCACTACATCTCAATCTAGGTGAAGACCCTCTAAAAAACATGTATGAGGAATTAGGTTCTAAATTCGAAGAGAAACTATTAATGATTGCATCGAACTATGTAGCATGTGAGAAATGGAATAACTCACCAGATTCTAGGCAAGAAATTACCATTGAAATAAAGCTAGAAGATGGTAGTGAATTCTGTACTTCTGATCATAGCTCACATTGCTATTCTACCCTCATAGGTATGAACCAAAACGAGCTATGAAAATGGAGGACAGCTTATGAGACAGATATGCACTTTAGCAAAGTAATGTCAGACATAAAAGAAGTATCAAAAGGTAGCAAGCATACTTCTAAATATACTCAATATCGACTTGGTGATAATAATCTATTATATTTCAATGATTCTGATGGCACTTCGTGCTTATGCGTTCCTTCAAGTCTGAAAGCAGAACTCATGAATGAGCTTCATAATACAATCAGTGAAGCAGCACATGGAGGTTATTTCAAAACTTACAACAGAATAACGAGTGGATACTACTGGCCAAGAATGTCTCAAGATATTAAAAATTTTGTGAAAACCTGTGATATCTGTCAAAAAACCAAAGTGAAACGACATGCCCCCGTTGGATTATTACGACCAATACCAATTCCACATCAACCATTTGAAGTCGTCACCATGGATTTCATAACACAGCTACCTCTATCAGATGGTTATGATGCAGTCCTTGTAATCGTTGATAAACTGACGAAGTACGCCACCTTTATTCCAACAATGACAAAACTTAAGGAGCACGAGGTGGCAAAATTGTTTTTTGACAACATCATCTCACAATATGGAATACCTCATCAAGTAATATCTGATCGTGACGTGCGATGGAAAAATACATTCTGGAAAGAAATATGTCGACTACTGGGAATTAAAAGGGCACTTACTACTTCGTATCACCCTCAGGCAGATGGACAAACAGAGATCATGAATTAGATTCTTGAAATTGCGCTAAGAGCTTACATTGGCCCTAAACGAGATGACTGGAGTTCTCATTTATCATCACTCGCATTTTCATATAACACAAGTATACATACCTCAACTGGCTTCACTCCTAGTTATCTTCTGAGAGGATACCATCCAATAACCGGAACTTTGACAGCCATTCATAAAACAAGCATTGAAAGACCAACAGAATATGCTGACCTAACGAATAAACATACAGATACAACAGATCAGCCTCTATATCATCCAAAAGCAACACAGATGATCGATACATTCAATGCAGAACGGAAGAAAGCACAGGATGCTTTAACTCTATCCCAAGTATTCCAAAAATGATCCTACAACAAAGGGCGACTAGACTTTGAATTCGATGAAGGTGATAAAGTTATGATTAATCTGCATTCTTTAAGACTGCTTAAGAAAGAAAAGGGACTGGGCCAGAAATTATTAATGAGATATGAAGGACCATTCGAGGTTGCACAAAAAGTAAGCCCAGTAGCTTACCGAATTAGATTACCAACTTTGTATGGCATCCATCCCGTTATCAACATCGCTCACATCGAACCATACCATGAATCACCAGAGGAATTCGGAAAGAGACCACACTGCAAACTGAACCGCAAGGACTTTGAAGACTTACCTGAACAGGAAATCAAGTCTATCATAGTGGAATCAACACGAAAAGCGCATAATGGATGACGCATGCCCATTTATCTAACACGTTTTCTCGGCTTTGGGCTGGACCATGATGAATGGCTCACAAGGGATGAGCTTCGCAATGCACATGAAATTCTGCAGAAATGGGAATCAGAAACAAAATCGCTAAAGTCCAAGTGATTCTGACATATATAAACCCCTCCTTATTTGCATGAGCACACCAACTCATTATCCAGCACTCGAGTTTCCTATTCCTGTTTCCTTCTACATCATGTCTCAACCCACCACCGATCTCTCCATCTCTCAATATCGCAATAGCTATGACATATCATGCCTTCCGCCAGCCGACGCCAACAACCTGAAAGTATATGCTGCACTCATGTCTCCATTGTTTGCTCCATTACTGCGGAACAAGATTAGTAATTTCAACCTTCACGTACTATCCATCTCTTTTGCATACATTTTTAAACTGAGACTCATATCTATATTTAATTAGGGAGTTTCTTATTTTGCTTTTGAGGACGTCAAGTCCATCCTGATCTGGCATCAGTTACGGACTATGGGTCGGTATATTCTTTGAGCTGCCCACTGCCAGCAGTATGGCGATAATTTCGATAATTATCCATGAAGCATACCAACTGACCACCTCCACAAGATTCAAATGGACTATCCTGTTTTCTTACAAGCCGAGCTCTTCAAGAAACATAACCTGCTTAAGAAATTTCTACCTACTATTGCTTCATGCCATGCCATGTACTCAGAAATTAAACGGAATGTGTTTGATGCATTCAGTTGGATTCAGATTGCTAGGTATAGGAGCCATCAACTCGAGCATTCCCACTGGGACTGGAAAGACCTTGAGGAGATTGACTCGTAAGCTTAAACACTTATGACTACCGATCTCTTTTTCATTTTTTCATTCAGCTCTCTCAACTTTTCTTCCATCACTCAATCCAATTCAACCCTGCTTACCATCGAGCACAATCCTTCCAATTCCACCTCTACCTCTCTTACAACACACAAGAAACGCAAAGCTCGATCCCATTATTGCTCATCTCAGGACAATGCCAAACGCGCGTACTATCAGAACCAGCAGAAGTACAACCCATGTAAAGTCAAGAAAGCCGCCTCTGGATCTGTCGACGTCCTTATGGCATAAGGTTTTCTTCGCATTTTTAAGCATACTAACTATTCCAATCAATAGATTTTTGAAACTGTTCTATATTTTTCGTTCACATCATTATCTTTTCACTTACATCGAAACTAGTAGACAGGGGGGGAATTGTTATAGGTATCCTATAGCATAGACACATTTTAGCCCAATTGCCTACTAGTTCCGCTCTGTAGTATACAATACTACAGTATTAGTCTACGAAAACTCACCCTTCCTTTCTATCATCCTTTAGTAGCCTGTAGAATAGTGTAGAACTACCTAGTGTACTATAGATCATTCAGGAACACTAAGACAACACGTATAAGTAGGACTACACAGGATACCCAAATATCATCTTTTTTACTTTCACACCCTTTACCTCAGTTCGAAGATTCGATACTTAGAATATAGTATTAAAGGTACTGCAGTAGCTACCTAAAATACTATTAACATACTGAGTTTGCTCTACGTTAAACCACTCGTTTACCTTGAGACTGTCACTGACTCACTCTGGCACTCTCGGAGATAAGAACACCACTTATCTCCATTGGTAAGCGCATACTAAGTCTTCAATCAAGTCCCGAGACCAACTCGTTTCCGACCACATCGACAACTCAACACCCCGTAACACAGGTATATTCCATACTCTATTTCATTACTGACTACGTATATTCATAGGAATACACCAATACTATAGCTGAGCTATAACATTGTCCTGGCCAGTCCTAAACCTGAACTTGAGTGATAATGAAGTACTTGAGAGATTGCCTGAAAATATGATATTTAAACAAGCTTGAACAAGGGGGTCTGTAATGCATTTCATGAATAAGATTGAAGAGATGAAGGAGAGCCTGGAGAAATAACAAGAATAAAGTATTCTGATTGTGTTCAAGTGAGTTATCAGTCATGGATCATCACCGTTCTCATGACACAGAGGAGGAGAAGGAGGATGGAGGACAGGGTGCTGACTGGGTAAATGAAAAAGAACATATATCACGATGATATGACACCAAACCAAAGTGAGAAGAAAGGAACAATGAGCGCTGAGCGCTGAGCAGTTAAGTGCCGATAGACAGGGACCAGGGGAAGACGATAAGAGGAGGGAGATGATGACAAGGGGGTATGACAACAAGTGGGGAACGCAAACAAGGATGAGGGGAAAGACGATGTTCTTCAATACTTACACAGAGAATGTTACGGTAACCGATCACTAAGTGTCCTGAAAAGGCATCAGCCAATCAGGTGGCCAGAAACTGAGATCCCGAATGCGATCCACAAATTGTCTTATAAGGAATTCCAAACCTCCCCAAAACCCACTACCTTAAAAGGTAGTGGGAATTATTCCCCCCTCCTTCTTTGCTTGCACTCACGTACTTACTCAGAGGCCACCGCCTATACCAAAGATATGTGTTCTAAATTTTATTTTGTCTGTAATACATAATAGGACGGTTGTCCAGACACCATTCTCTTCTACCCAACACCCCCAGTTCTCTCCAAATCCAACCCAAGCTGTCGCCAGAGCATACTAAGTAGTACCATATAGTAAGTGATACAGCCTGTATCTACCACTTACTACGGCATTGGTATGGATGGCACACCACGCCGCATAAGACGAATTTGGTACGACCGGTGGTAAGCAGATAGAAAAGGTCGTAAAATTAATATACCATTCGATATAGGTGCACGCAATTGCCACCAGCTAAGTCGGGAGCAGATCGCTTTCAATTCTTGGACTGCCTCGCTCATGGTAGGCCGCTTGCTAGGTCGTCCCGCACCATGGCATTGATCAACTGTTTCATAAATCCTAAGTTCCGTCTAGGTTTCTCAGCTCCCTAGCAGCCTTACATTAGCACGAATAAACATCATGACCTCCAAAGAACCGCACATACCTGTAGGAACATTTCTCTCATAAAGTTCCCCAGACAATACACATCCACTTGAAACGGATCACACGGACCACCCCTCTTGAATTCTGGAACAGACTTATCACCCCCATAGGGTGGATTTACTGGCCTTTCTTCTGGCAAGGCATCCTGAGCATACCGAAGCGACAACCCGAAGTCAATCACACAGTACTTTACTGGATGTAATGACCAAGTGGTGTATGTAACTCTGGAAGTGTATTTGAGGTTCATGGTCAAGTTTCCTGGGTAAGGTGCGGACGAATATAAGGGTAATCCATCCATTATGAAATTGCCCTCTTTGCAGTCGCTGGAAGCCAATAGTCAGAAATAGCGTGGTCTTTAGATGATAAATAAACCTACCAGTGTGCAATATTATTAATGTGCATAAAGTGAATGCCCTGGGGGATTGGTATCAACTACTGTCTACACAGGATTGTATGCTATACAATATACCTCGAATAGCTGGCAAAACATCTCCATTAGTTCTCCTACAGTGCCAAATTTTGGATGAAGGTAAGTCGTTAAGAAAGGCATCACGAGAAAAATTGCATCATCTTCATCCGGAATGATAAGTGTTTCAAGAATAGGTATACAATGGTTTTGCGGGTCAGAGACTAAAGGATCTGACGAAAACATTTCTCCTATTACGGCCTCCCGAGGATATCAGAAGTGTTAATTATTTTCATGAGAACTTGTGCACCATCTGATATATGTGTTGCATCAAGTACAGGACCTCCGAGCTTCGATAAAGTGGTTATTACCCAATATATCCCAACTGATAATGCATACATACTTCTATTCCAGCCCCATCTTTGCAGCATAGCCAGAGTTTTGAATTATCAAGCGACCAAGAAGCAATCCAGTTTGGTTGATAACGTGGATGGAGCACATAGCCCATTTCCTCCAACCATTGTGCGCGGTCCCTCCAAATTGAAGCCTCAAGAGAAAAAAGCTTGCCTTTTCTCAGTGTCTCAGGATCGATGGAATTAAAAACAGAGTTGAATATTGAGTGCTCTTCAGAAATTTGGAGCATGTATAAGAGAGGAAGAATTGGCTTGTGGTCAAGAGCTAGTAGCAGTAGGCCCTATTCAGCGCGCCCTCCAAGGGCCCACAAGTACCCACAATAGTCTCCATTGTGTTTCATGTTCGGCGTACAACTTATAAGGTCCTTGTGGTCTAAAGGCTATGTTGGAATTTTAGCACATGTTTCAGTGATTGTAAAAATCGGGGGATTGATGCGGTGTGTACTTGTGTGTCCAAGTCCAAGTCCATTGTAATGTGACTCATCGCGACTTCCCCAGTTCCAGATACTTAAACTTGTAAAAAATTTCGATTGCTTTCTGACCAAACACATTGATCTTCATCTTTTACTATTAACATCATCGATATGTCCTCAAAGTGCGAACTGCTCGAGGCATTCAGAGTATTCGACGAGAATGCCAAATTCCTCCACCTCGCTGTGGCCTGGAAAGAGGGAGATACACTTTACGTTGGGGAGCACTATGAAAACGTGGTTACAATCAACGACGGAGAACTGTCAAAGCTGCAAGGATCATCTGTTCCGAAAGATCACATTCAAGCCCCATGGTCTATGACCTACACTAAAGCACCTAACCCATTGCCTGAGGGTGTATACATCAAGAACCCAATCGGAGTCAGCTTTTATGAAGGGACTCCGGTTTACCCAAGCTTGTTTCCTCAGAAGTTACCATCCTTGAGAAACTCTTAAAGAATCCCCATAGAAATATCTGCACTTACTATGGATGCATTCGCGATGGCGATTTTGTCGGTGGCATTGTCCTAAAAAAATACGCAAGGACTCTTAAAAATATTACCGACAGCCCCATTATTGATTCCAACATCGAGACCCAGTAAGTGGTTTATGTCGTATCTTGCATTAAAGCTGTGTTTACAACCATTCCAAATCAGAGGCACTCCGTATAATCCAAAAACCATTTTTGATGGAATCAGACAAGGATTGGACCACATTCATTCACTGGGACTCGTCCACGACGACGTTAACCCATGAAATATCATGATTGATGGTGATGGTGAACCTGTCATTATCGACTTTAATTCTTGCATGTTACCTGGAGAGCTATCTAGAGGTGGTACCCCTGGATGGTCAAATTGTCCAAACATTACAACCTTTGAAAACGACAAGTTTGGATTTGATCTTCTTTGCAAATCAGTGCGAGGAGAGTATGATGGCTCGGATATATCAGCACATGGGCTGTGATAGGGTTAAATCTACTCAGCGTCTTTCGATGTCGTCGATTAATTATATTGAATATGGCCGGCTCTAGTCGTTGAGCGGGATAGTTTCATAATCATTGAAATTTGAGAGCAAAAGGAGAGGTAAATAGAGCTTGAGCATGAAGCCTCCAGGCCACACCTACACTGTTTACGCATCTTTTCATACAAGACGAATGGTTTGAGGAAGGAACTCAAGGTTGACTCAGAGTCGGCGTTAGAGTCAAGTCAAGAACCAGTCGTCCAAGTTGAGTCCAAGCACATGGTATTGTGACCAGTTGTCACACTCACAGTAGTGTTGCCGCCGCTCAGCTCCACTCAGCTACCGCTCGCTCAGGGCAGCTTTTATTACCTGTCAGCTCATGAGCTGAGCGGAGTCAATCCAGGCACGGCTCACTTTTCACAACTCAGCTCATTGAGCCAGCTAAGCGGGCGCTCAGGCACCTCAGGTATGAATAAAAATTATAGTAACATATTTTTGATATCATTCTAGCTTTTATAATCGGCGTTATGTCAAGCTATGTGGCAAGAAGTGGCTTGGATCAATCACAAGTTTGTAACGAACACTTTACAACAGAATTTTGCCTCTGAACCAGAAAAATTATATTACTCCTTCAATTTACGTCAGAAAGCTATAAAACATGAGAATAAGTAAGTATACATTGTATACTTTGTATATATCAAATATATAAGGAATTAAAAACCTATACAATATATTATAGCAAATTCAAATTTCGACATCTAACCAGCCGGTCATAAATTATAGTATCTTTTTATGAATGCCGAAGCGGCCGCTTAGCTGACTCAAAGTTGCCGCTTACCGCTCATAATATTGAGCTGAGCGATCAAAAGCGGAGAGCTGATGCAACTGGCTCAGCTCACTGAGCTGACAGCTCCGCTTGGCAGCTTGACAGCTCGGAGCTGCGCTAGCGGCAACACTAACTCACAGTACTTAGTAAGCAATATCATCCGATCCCGAACACCGGCTTTTCATGTTGCCAACTTTCAACTCCGCGCACTCCAATTTTTTGCCTTCTACCCTACCTAGTGCGTTTGGACTTTAATATTGCCCGGATAGAGTATGAATATCTGAATATCCAAGTCATGTTCATGGGACCCGGAAAATAGGAACTTAGAGTCTCATAAAACCAAGCTACTCTCGCCCAATACTCGCCAATACTTAATTCCAACGGGTCATCTGCGTCTAATCTTGCAAATCTGTTGTCTTCCACTATGCCAGCACAGTACAGCCATTGACGCATGACGCCAACTCTTAGGATACGTGGCCGTATCGTGGCAATGATGTTTGCTCTCATCGACAAGTGACCATTGAACGCTGCGGCGAAAAGTCGGGAAGACGAGCTCACGAGGAGACTCTCGGAGATTTTAGGTCGCCACGTATGTTCTTGACCCGTTATATATGCGGCGGCAACGACCACTCCCTGCAGCTTAAACATACAGCTTGTTATTGGGTATGTGTACGACTGCTCTCCGACCTCGCTTTTGACCTTACTATCATCTATAGATTATCCTGGGATAATAAGTACCATAAGCATGCCACTCAAGGATCTTCGCGACAACCTCTGGTCGAAGTACTTTGGTCAAGGTCAAGGAGGAAATCTCTTCAATGGTGGGTTTCACAACCGATATTCTCGAATCACACTCACCTACGGCACAGAGACGAAAAAATGGATGACAATTTTGGTCGTTCTCCTAATCCCCGTATATATCGTCCTTTCCCGTCGACCCATTCCCCCTATTACCCCTACACCCAAAGGCAAAGGAAAGCGCCCAACCGACGGCCTTGTCAAGCACCTCATAACCGAACTAGTCCTCATACCATCCTTCATCTTCGCCTACCTTTCCTCCCCACTCAACTTCGCATCCGCAGGACTCGACCAAATCACCACTGCACAAAAGCTATTCATAGGGATGTTCCTCATACACTGCGTTTACCGTGGATTCTGGCTCTCCCCGCTCTGCAGTCCACAAACGAGCGTGACTGTCCCTCGGGAGCACACTTTTGCCTTCTCCGTCCTTGATTTCTTCTGCAACGTCATGAACGGCTTTTTAGTCGGCGCTTTTGCTGCATCACCGTACGGAAGGATCACGCTCCGCTCATACTCCTCCCTCCGCTTCCTTTTTGGCCTCTTGCTCTGGATCAGCGGGTTCATAGGGAAAATTGCGCACGAGGAAATCCTCCTCGACATTTACCTCAAGTCCAAGTCTGGCAGCAAGAAGAAGGACGATGCGCGCGGAGTCGAAGAAGGCACATCACGCCCTACGATCCCACATGGGCTCCTCTTCAATCACGTCTCCTACCCCCAGCATTTCTGTGAACTCGTAGCATGGCTAGGATTTGCCATTGCTAGTTCTCGGTTCCCATTCGGCTCGTTCTCGCCGCTCTCCCTGTTCGCCATGATTTCGCCTACGTCACTATTTATTCCGGCGTTCAAGTTTGCTCCTACTCTTACACCGCCTTATATCTTCCTGATGTTCCAGTCGTTGAAGTTGTTTTTGGAGGCATATAGGGGACATGCGTGGTACAGGCAGAAGTTTGGAGATGCATACCCCGAGGAGAGGAAAGCTGTTATTCCACATGTTTTGTAAAAACGCTTACGATGAGTAATTTGAAACTTGTAACTTTACGCTGTGAACAACAATTCATCCTGAACGCTTCCGCGACGATATCCCAGGTGCAGGCTACCGCTTAAACCATTCATTAACATGTGATCGTTAGGGACTCGAGAGGGCTAAAATACACTATGCACTGCAACAAACTTGCACGTTCATGCACATTAGTACGTTAACTTGCCACCATCTCTCTTTGGATTCCCGGTGTAGCCCCACTGTCATTGCCGAGTAAATTATACAGCTTAACAGCGAATAATGGGCACTCACGTTAATCCATCCTCCATCACCATGGCGATTGAAGGTACCCTTCTTGAACCAAAAGATATCGTAGCTGCCATCCCCGGTGAGCATCCCCCCCCCGACACACGAAAATGAGCAATTACCCTTTGCTACGACCTCCTATATGAATAGGTACTTCCTCATGTGCTTTACCCCACTCTCCGATGAAGCTAGGCTTATCATACCCAACATCGGTATGAACAACAATGATGTTGAACCCTGGGTGCCTCTTGTCATATTTATCGAGTGAGTTATGGACGAATTCGATTCTCCGCTAAAGGAATTCGTCGTTAATCCCTTGACAGCCTAATCAAAATTGAAGCTATTTTGCTAACCTGGTCGTCATCGTTCTTGAATTTATCGATAATTTCGAACATCGCCTGTCCCAGTTTTGCACCGGCTGCTCCGTCTCGAGAACCGCCCACAATCTTAGTCATTCGGTCTGCTGCCACCCCTCTCCGGTGTACTGCACGAGCTTCGTGCCAGGACTCTGGAATGACCTCGCGACTTTCTACTGTCCGGCGTCTGACAAATTCAACCGGAGATGCAGCGACCAAGGAAGAGAAAGCAATGAACAAGAGGATAAGCGCCTTCATGATGGTGAGTGTGGAAATGATGTTAATGGAGTGTAGATACTCGTCGCAGACGTAGTACGGAGGAGATTCAGGCCGGCTGAAAGCTGCTGGACTCTTTCGAATCGGGATATCTTTTTATACCCTTCATGCTTATCACGGCGCTCACTCCCATGTTGAGCGATAGATATCTATCCGAATTTAGTATCAAGGAGAAATGCACATCCATCCAACATCCATCAGCGCGTTTTATCATTTCATTAGCGCTGGACACATTGTGATTGGGCCGCCGCTGTGTGTATTTTTAGATTATGGCATCGCGTCAATTTTTGATGCGATGCATATGTCTTCGGGTTAACCGAGTCACCCTGACATAGCCTGGATTTTAATTGTTTCCAGGTGAAGGGAATTATAGGGAATTATCCGTTGGAACGTTTCAACTCGTCTAACCGAGGATTATTGGTAGGGTGATCACATGTAACAGATACATTACAAAAATGGTTAATAGTCAGTAAGTAAAGTCTGTACCATGCTATTTAACCCACGTCTGACAAAACGCTACAGCATTTGAACATCCAGTGGACTCCTCTCAAGAGTATTAAAACGAAAAGGAGGCTTCATTGCGGAGTTTGGGAAAGAATGCGTGACAGATATTCGTCTCAAACGTAGTATAACGGGTGGTTCAAGCCGGCTGAAAACCACAGGGAATCTCACGCACTCAAGATGCGTTATACCTTCAATCCTTATCTCTTTCACTGGCGGGGTGCCATTGACTGATGCACGCTACCACAACGTTACTACCTACTATGGTGTCTCGTAGCTGCATGAAAGTATAGGGGAGTTCAAAGTTGATCAAATCGTAGCGCCAAGACCTGTTACCATATCGTGTGAACAGCTTGTCGTAACTTCCAATTTTGACACCCCCAGTTTTGCCAGCTTCACAACGATGTGCGCTGCCGTCTAGATATGTCGGGGATCGAATTACACTGATGCCATTTTTGTCCATCAGCAGTTCATGCTGTACTTACATATTTTTTTTTTAATAATTAAGGGTAACTTAACTGCACAAACCATGAACTTATGAGGGATAGTAAAAGTTTTATAGCCATAGCTTAACTTTGAGGCCTCGAAACAGACTGTAGTATTACTTATAGACTATAGTACACAATGTAACATTGAATTGTCTACTTATCATAGATACGATATCTATTACTATCAATGCCTTCTAAGCATGTACTCAAGTAGCTCACTTGCACGTCTGCTCAGTCAAATTGCAGGCTAAGATAGGCATGCATATGTGACTTAAGAGCTAATGCAAAAACCATCATCAGTGGCGGATACCCATACGGAGCCTGACCGAATCCTGCGCCAACCGGTCACCGGCCCATCCTTTGCCAAGCCCATAGTCTCCTTATCTTCGGTTTGTTTCAAACGAGCTCTGTGCTCTCAAAAACTAGTAAGTATGTCTAATTTGTAAGTATCATGTTGGGTTCTGGTATTCATTATTTCATGATGCATGCGACATGTCCCGCGACCCCCCATTAAAGGGTCCATACGTAGACTCTATGTAGTAAGTACTAAGCAGTAAATAGTTCTCGATTTACGAATTGCTTGAAATTTTGAACCTAATCGTTTTAACTACGGCTATCTATTCTAAGCATGCAATCCGTAAGTATTGAGCTAAGTTACTGCTAAGTTGGAGCCGGCTACATTGAATATTGCCGTATAGGCTATTAATAAGTTAGACTATTAAGCTATCTTTACAACGGATGACAAAACAAATGTGTTTGTGGATACCTGTAGATTAACTTCCATCTACTACGAATTTTAATGAGGTGACTGGACCGAAGCATTTTATGATCTCAACTTCAGCTTCGGAAGTCCACCACATACTTGTGTAGAGTTCAAACTGAATCAAAACAATAGCCAACGGCTCCCTTGAAAATCTTACTGATACTCAGAATTTCATTATGACAGAACCTTTCAACAACAAAACCAATATTATTTGGTGCTAAAGCACTACATATAGCACTGATACATAACCGATGAACTTTTTCAGATCTACCGAGTGTAGGTCAGCTTGTTGTCCTCCCTCTTCGGGCTTCCGGTGTATCCCCACTAGTAAAACGAATAATAAATGAGGAGATATTCTCACCTATAAGCATAACTATCACTTACGTTGAGCCATCCCCCGTCACCATGTCGGACGAACGTTCCCTTTTTGAACCAGAAAATGTCGTAACTAGTTATGCGATGAGCGTACTGCTACATTGTGAAGCGCGGTTTGCGTTACCCTTTGCTGCCTCCACCAATTTTGATCCATACTTCTTCGTGTGCTTTACCCCAGTCTTTTCCTTCTTGTCCTTGGAAGTTCTTGTCGTATCCTAGGTCGGTGTGAACGACAATGATGTTGCAACCTGGGTGAAGTCTGCCGTATTTATCTAGTGCATCGTGTACAAACTTTTCTCTTCTCTGGAAAAGTTCATGAGCGACCTAATGTAATTGGGAACACCCAAGTTATATGCAAACCTTGTTATCGGAATCTTTGAATCCATCAATAATATTGAAGATACCATCCGCAACACCTGCTAGTCCACCGCCTCGGCCACTCATCACGGGCATCCTGAATCTTCTACGATACATGGCATTTTTGAGCTCTGAAGGGAAGAGTTGACGCATCTCCACTGTATGATGGACAACATCAACGGGAGTAGCAACGGTTACGGCGGAAACGGCGATCATGAAAAGGAGGAAGAGGTTCATAGTGAGTTTTTTTTTGGAGGAGGTAACGTGGAGAATACTCAGGCTCGTCTCAGACGTAGTAGGGTGGGTAGTTCAGACCAGCTGAAGACTACAGAACATTATGCGTATTCGATGCTTATATAGTTTTTACTCCCCTTCTGTAAACATTGACAATGTATAATAGCGCTTGTTTCTCCCTTGCAGGCCGTAGCTGGACAAGTATCAAGGGGGTTAACATACAGTGACTAATCACTGGACCAGCTAAGGTCCATCGACGCTCATCACTCAATTTGGCTTCTTGGCACTTCGATGCATAGGTCGTATTCATCAATTATTGATCGTTTTTATGATCATCTTACGATATATTACCCGCGATGCCCCTACAATGTACATGCATAGCCTCTATCGAAGAGAACATCGAAATTTAACATCTGGTCGAAAGGTATCCATTTCAACCTTATATATCTTTACTAGGTTAATTGGACTGGCTGAAATCTCGAGCTCGACTTATGTACGTAGTCCAAACCTCTGTTTAATGTACAGCCCTCGGACTGCAATTTTACATCGTATATACATAATCACATGAAGAGATAGAGCTCAACTAGCGTCCACTCGCTGAATGTGTGTATATTTAAATTACCATCCCAATAAACATATGTGAACCATGTGAATGGCCCTTGTGAACACCGAGTACTTGCTGAGTTATGTTAGCGATTTGCTTACTATATGAGAAGGCCTCGACCTGATTTAAATCAACGCATCGCAGATATAAAAATATTATTACGAAATTCTTGTTTCTTATAGACTGAGTTCACCGTCGTAATTACATCTGAACTAGATGTTGACTCACGGAAAGATGCGCCGATGATAACTATCATTGAAATCTGCACTCTCATGTTTAACACAGAATCGACTCTTCTTCAACCACACTGTCACATACTCATCCTACGAGGCAGAAGCTAGATTCCTTTACCAACATATACCAATTCTTTGGTCTCCCGGGAACGGCAACTACACAACAATGTACCTGAAGGACTCAAATCAATTATGTATAAGTCAATCTTCCACCATCTCTCTTCGGGCTTCCGGTATATCCCCACTGGAGATGAAAGAATGAAAGAAATGAGTGAATATTCTGCCTTCAGTTATAAACACAACGTACGTTGAGCCATCCTCCATCACCATGTCGATTGAACGTGCCTTTCTTGAACCAGAAAATGTCGTAGCTTAGTGTGTGTCAACGATAAGTGTGCTGCTACATCGTGAAGAGGCACAATTTGCATTACCCTTTGCTACCTCCTCCGATTTTGATAGGTACTTCTTCATGTGCATGTCCCCAATCTTTCCCGAAATCTTTATCATATCCGACATCGGTGTGAACGACGATAATGTTACGTCCTGGATGTTGTTGACCGTATTTCCCAAGTGCAGCCTTTACGAATTCTTCTCTTCGCTAAATATATCTCAGAGTTATCAACTGCTCGAATTGGAAGGAAAGTGCGGATCACTTGCTTACCTTGTTGTCGTCACCTTGCATATTTTTAATGCCATCGATGACATTCAACATGCCATCCATAAAGCCTACTCCGGACCCGCCTCCATATCGTCTTCTTCGATAAAGAGAAACTAGATGAACTTCAGCTGGGGAGAGACCACGCATTTCTATTAGATCGTTCGGGGTCACATCCAACGGAGATGCAGAGACTAGAGAAACTAGGAGTGAATAAGCAAGGATTAGGAAGAGGTAGAGCTTCATGATGAAGCGGGTGAGTGTGAAATTATGAAAAATTGGTGAAACTCGTCGCAGATGTAGTAAGGTGGATAGTTCAGACCAGCTGTAACTAATGAACATCTCCAGAAATTTCAATGCCTTTATACTCGTATATCCTGAGGCTCAAGCACTTGTCTAGCATCGTCTATGCTGAGAAGAGGTTGGCTTGTCAGGTGTTGCTTGGTTTCGATGTGGACTTGGCATTGATATTCCGAGATTTCTGGCATCGCATTTTGTTTATATGTCGGGATGTGTATGTTTCCTGTATGAAACATAAATATACATTGTACAATCGTGCAATCTGACCACCCTTATTGTCCTAAGCTTACGCTACTTGGGAATGCGAAGACTAAGTCAGATGGCGACTAGATTGGCCATGCGTTTATGAATTAGCTCATAAAACAACGTAAAAAGACAAGGTGGTATCTCTTAGAGAATCCACAAATGAGAATATGTGTACATTTAGTTGATTCCTTCAGGCGATAGATACGAGATGGATGGAGGAACTGAGGCCGACTGTTCGGATGAGTTGTAGTCGTTAATCGTAGTCAACGGACCGAAACTTCCCCGCCACTGCTCTCCAGTTCTCCTATCCATCCCGCTGTGCCCGAAAGTCCACGTTCTTTACACGAATTGTAGTGATCGAACTTCATATCAGACAATATCCTTGGAGATTCTTGTCAGAGGCATCACAGGGCACCATTGCATTTTGTCAAGGGGATGAAGAAATCAAAGTGAATGGTATCAGTTTCAGCCTAGCAGCGACTGATTGCGTTAGAAAGATCGTGAGAACATGCACCTGAACTTATAAATTTCATAAGTATTTGTGTTTATTTACCAATGCCACCGATAACTTCCGCCACTTTAAATGTATGCATGGTCCTGGCACTCACTGTCTCTCACTGTATTGAGCAGTCTGCTACGAACTACAAACACTAATAGCATGAAATCACTGTTTTCTTCATAACAGCTTCCCAATTTTGTAATAATGGAGCACGTAACACAGCCCTAGTCAAGGATGTTTTAACTTTTTAAGTGTTTTTTATGAATGCAAGACTTTTGAGCAGGAGTAATAGTAAGCAATAAAAAATGACACGATATTGATTCTTCAAAGTTCAAACGAGAAAGAGATACTTGAAGGCTGAACAATTAACAATTAACTACATAAAAATATAGCAAGCACTTGAAATTGAGCACTTAAACAGAAGTATAACCCTTAAAACGCCGCCAATGGAGTCGTGGCTTCGATTCTGATTGATCGCTGTCGGTGAGCACCGGGGGGTTGCAATGTTTCGTCACCGGGAGCTTGATTGAGCGCACTTGGGATCATAAAGCATGTACTGTGATCAATGGAACTTGTATTTAAAATCAATTGTATAAAATCAACAGCGCAAAATCAATGGTATGAAATCCACTACTCTGAAATCAATGAAATAAACCAATGTATGAAATCAACGGTACGAAATCAATGAGAGATCAATCAATTAATTACATTAAGTAGAAATCAATCCCAGCTCAATCTGAAATCAATGACAATTAAAAAAGAAATCAATGAGAAATCAGTTAAAAATCAATGAATAACTCAAAATTGTTAGGTACCCAACTACAGGATATACTAAATACTAGGGTGGTTAACTATATACATATACTTACTTTATCTACTAGACCATTAGTCCTTTTCTAACAAGTAAACTTTACTCTATATTACACATACCTGGAGAGCGAAATCAATGTTGAAATCAATCCTTTTGGACTTTGTAATATTATTGGTACAAGATTGAAATCATTGGAGAGGTCAGTGTAAATTTCAAGGGTAATCAATGTGAAATAAATGCGAAAATCAGTGTTATATAATATGGAAATCATTGCTGAAATCAATCCTTTTGGACTTTGTAATATTATTGGTACAAGTTTGAAATCAATGGAGAGATCAATGTAAATTTCAAGGGTAATCAATGTGAAATAAATGCGAAAATCAATGTTATATAATATGGAAATCATTGTTGAAATCAATCCTTTTGGACTTTGTAATATTATTGGTACAAGTTTGAAATCAATGGAGAGATCAATGTAAATTTCAAGGGTAATCAATGTGAAATAAATGCGAAAATCAATGTTATATAATATGGAAATCATTGCTGAAATCAATGCTAAATTTAATGTTATTTCAATACTTGTTTTATATTTATTTTTATCATACATAAATGTACGTATTATGTAAAAGTGTTATAATAGTAATAATCCTACAGCTTAGAAAACTCGGTCACGTGATTTCATCGTTCTACCATTTTTGAAACTAGTGCACCTATGTGAAGGCTATAGAATAGAATGAAATAATATATCGATTTTAGTAATGATTTTCCATTGATTTCCCTATGATATAACATTGATTTTCACATTTATTTCCCATTTATTTCCCTTGAAATTTACATTGATCTCCCTAATGATTTCAAACTAGTACCAATAATATTACAAAGTCCAAAAGGATTGATTTCAACAATGATTTTCATATTATATAACATTGATTTTCGCATTTATTTCACATTGATTACCCTTGAAATTTACATTGATCTCTCCATTGATTTCAAACTTGTACCAATAATATTACAAAGTCCAAAAGGATTGATTTCAGCAATGATTTCCATATTATATAACACTGATTTTCGCATTTATTTCACATTGATTTCACTCTAATGATTTCTAATGATTTCAGATTGAGCTGGGATTGATTTCATACCTTTGATTTCATACAATTGATTTCATTCATTGATTTCAGAGTAGTTGATTTCGTACCATTGATTTCAAATACAAGTTCCATTGATCACAGTACATGCTTTATGATCCCAAGTGTGCTCAATCAAGCTCCCGGTAACGAAACATTGCAACCCCCCGGTGCTTACCGACAGCGATCAATCAGAATCAAAGCCACTGGTGGCCAATGGCACCCCTACTTTCGCGACTCATGTACCAACTCATACTTAACCATAAGCTTCCTAAACTCATCCCACTCCCTTTTCAATCTCTTCTCCTCCTCCCCCTTCTCAAACGTTCTCAGCTTCCTACAAGCTATGATGTGCAACTGCATAGTAGCTAGCTCGTACTGTATTACTCCGTCCATGCCTTGCAAGACCATCACATTCATCACATTATTAGAGGCATCGTATAACTCCCATGCAGATTCTTTTGATTGTGCCTCATTCTTTACCATTTTATCGGTCTTTTTGCACAGGGATTGGGTTAACATGTCAGAAGGACCAGAGCAAAAAATGCAGGGACAAGCCAATTATATCTCAACGTTAAGTGCGCGCGTTGCAAACATCCTCTTTCCAGATCCATCATTGCAGATCTTGTAGGCTGGAGATGGGCATGATGGAGGAGGATTACGACCAAACTCGGGAAATTTGCTGAGAAGACGTTTAGTCTCTGCGTAAATGACACATTCAGTTGTGCCATATGTGTCGGAGGCATCGAGTTGAAACTGTGGGATGCGGGTGCAGATGAGTAAATTGTCAGGTAAGTTTTCGAATTCCGCATCAGAGATAGGGGTTGTATTCGCGACGACGTGTACTTCCTTGAACTGGCTGACAGCAGGTGACACGTCAATATCTGCAGCAGAGGGCAGGTTGGTCAGTGCGACGGAGGGGTAGAAGGGATGTAATAGAACCTAAAGATGTAAATATGACATCACTTAGTGACACGAAGGTCATTGGAGCGGAATCGGTGGCTACGAAAGTTTATATAAGACTCAAAAAAACTTTGTAACATACGGAGTCTATTATCCGTTACATTGTTCCGAGGTCTTTGCTTGTTGGTGGTTTTTGGAGACATTGCAAAATTGAGAGTTTAGGAGCAGTGATGAGCTTTGTAGCTAAGATTCAGGAAGGGGTTAAAAATGAAATAAGACGATAAAACAATTCAGACTCCATCCCAGCGGAAATTGGAATCTCACGATGAGTCCAGGCTTGTGAATATGCATCGTCAGCCACCCCGATCTAATTCCGACGATATGACGGTAGACGACTTTCTGTAACATCTTCATTTATAACCATAGTATAAACAGAGCGAAAGATAACCTCCAAGAAGGTCAGACCTGTGGGACTTCCGTTCCTATTGAAACTACCTAGCATATATCGTATAACAACCTTGCACCCGAGTACTTCACAGAAGGATTGACTACAGTCTAAGAACACCTTCATTGTCGCTTTCGAAACAAAATCTTTACGCTAGGATCAGCTATCTGGGTATCCGCAAGCCACACATTGTCCGGTCGTCGGTCTGTGTGGAGCTTCACATCGTAGTTCAGTAATGTGTGGGCCAACATTGCCTTCAGCTCAGTTGCGGCAAAGAATTGACCAGGACTAGAAGTATAGTGAGCTCATAGAATCAGTTAAAATGAAAGAATCATCCTTATTACCATGCATGTCGTCCATGTCCAAACGGAACATACTCTGAGGACAGAGTAAGTAATTGATGTTTGGTTTCACTCTCTTCCTTCTCGCTCATCTTAGTAAATCTGAAACCATCAAATTCCCTTCCGTTAGGGTAAATGTTCTAAAGTATTGGTTAATGCACTTTCAAGCGATGAGAAGAAGTTGACTAACTTCATCGAGGTGCATAGCATGAGCCACAACCATCAAAAACGCGCCGGAAGGAATGACCTGCCCATTTGACAGAGTGAAATCGTTCATAACCATGCGAGGCATGGTATCTAAGCACTAGTTAGCTTTAGCCTAATTATTTAGGAAGGAGAAACATACAACCGCAGAGACTAGAGAGACATATTGATTCTTTAACAAAGCTGTCCAATTTATGCATTTTCCCCATTGCCTCCTTCGTCCAGCCATCATCCGCAGTTACAGTTTCTACTTCTTCCCGCATCGAAGAAATGCATTCAGGGTGACTTGCCAAGTCAAACAATATATGCGTAAATGCCTAACATAATAGTCAGATTAAAATTCTATGAACGTGCTCAAGTGGGCAAACATACCATAGAAGTGGAGTGAATAGCTGCAAGGTTTAAGAATAATAATCTGATAGTTAAATCGCGAGGTGTACGGTGATCCCTATCCGCATGTTCCAAGAACCAGCGAAGGATGTCATTCTGTTGCGTCTTAATACAGAATCAAGAGGTGAATGTAATTCAACGTGCGGGTTGGTCAGCGTAAGTTGAGTCAAGCGCATCAAATTTTGCAATATGCTCATTTATAAGAGGTACAAGATGTTTCATAGCTCTTTGAATTTGGCGCTCGACATTAATGAACCGCGTAATAATTCTGTGTTATATATTCGTAAGTAAAACAGCGATGACAAGAGATACGGACTTACGGTTGGAGGAAGGCCGGAAAGAAATTAAGAAGTCTAGCGGTTTTAAATAGATCAACGGGAAATTTCCGTAGCAACTCTATGAAATCTGGATCCCGGCCTGCGAGTATAGTGATTGGATGTTAGTCGATGGTGCCCAAATTATAAAACTGATACGCACATAGCTGTAATCCGACAAAAAGTCTGTTGCTTACTCTTACGACTGTCTTGATAACAGTATCGTAGGCAGCAATTTTGGTCCACCCTGGTAGTACATTATGTATATAAGCAGCGATCGAGACACGATTGTAATCAGTGCACTTACCATCTTTATTTGCAGGGATTAAATCCGTGAAGGCCGCCTCAATTTCATTCTTAGCATCGGCGAAGAGAATAGGTAGATTACGAGTCATATCTGTTCGAACCACTTCAGCAAAATATCGATCCAGCAAGGTATTAGGTCCAAGCAGAAGATCCGTTTTCAATGACTGTAGTTGACATCAAGCAATTTCAAACTGAGAATAAAATAAAAGGTACCTGTCTAATAGCTTCTCTAGGAGATAGTTGCTCATATTTAGCTTTTCGGATATCTTCTATCATTTGACTTCCTGCGGCTAGAACACACCAGTATGTAGGAGTAGCGATTTTGAAAACCTGTCCATGATACTAGAGTATTGTATGGTCAGTGTCTATATATTCTGATGACATCACAAGTACTCTTACCTTCTTATAACCTTCTTGTACCAGATCTTTACCGTGAAATAGGTATTTCACAGCCGTTACGTAGGATGTGAGAACTCCTGAGTGTCCTATAGTTGGAATGTTACGTAACTGGAAACATTAGTAAACGTTCCCGAGACGGAGGGATACATACAGGAGATTTCCAGGCCCGTATATATAGCCTGAGGAGATAAAGCACGCCAGTAATACCAACTGCGAAAGTTACTCGATATTGAAGGTCCTCCATGGTACCGATGAGTCGTCTGCACAAGTCGAGTAGCCTTTATACTCGTCATCGCATGCCTCACAGAATCAGTGAGAAGCTCTAAGATAACCTTCGAGACTTGGATGCGTAGTATGGCTCGACACTGGACAGGTATCAGTTTCGATTCGGCCACTGCCGATGTGCTGACAAGCGTATGAAGTCAATTTTACGTTCCCCCACAATTGAACTATGAACTCAGGGCTGGGTGAGCTAATGAGAGTTTGTGGTGTAAGAACTTGTAAGAATAACATTCTCCGTTCTACGTCCAGCACTTACATTCCCCCGCGTCCCCACATTGATTGAAGCCTTCTTGGATGATCCATTTCCTTCTCATCGAAAAATGCGCACTTATCATGCAAATCAAGGACCCCTGTAAACCTAAAAGTGATCGATATGCTGACAAGCGTATGAAGTCAATTTACGTTCCCCCACAATGGAACTATGAACATAGGGCTGGGTGAGCTAATGAGAACGTGGTGTAAGAACTCTGGGGAATCCGAGAATCCCACGCACAACTTTACTGACATATTCAAGTAATATGCACATTCGGTCACTCGGCATCTTGGTCTTTAATAATATAATCCAGTCTGGAAAGCTGTTTCGAAGCTTACTCAAGGTTATCGGTGGCCGATGACTGATATCATTCACGAGTGGTAGGCTTCGCGCCGCCGAAAGAACAAACCTAGTCTTCGCATTCTCTCCTATCTCAAGTATATCTTCTCGGTGATGATGGGAATACTGTTTTAATATCTTACATGAATGATAATATTAACAGAAATGCCAGACTACGATTAGAAAAATGAGAACTCCCCATAATATCCCTTCTGGGCTATCTTGGATGTAATTAAAGATGGCTAGAGCTTTAGTATGGAAAGTCTAACGACCACGCTCAAACGCATCAAATATAATTGAGCTCCGGTGTCCGGCACCACGGCTTCTCGGTTAGATATTACAATATCGGTTTCAGAATTTCACTTAAGCGAAATTGAGCGCTTATTAACTGAAGCATGGTCGTCCGGTAACTACAGTGTGTGCTCATGTAATTATTTAGTTCGTTAAGATAGAATAATATACCTCTATGAGCTCCAATATAAGTATTTGTGCAATGTGAACTAGATGAGCCACCGGCAGACAATATAAGCGATACTATGTAGCGCTCATATTAAGTGAACCCGCGCACCCGATCCGAATACAAATTCACTTCAGTAGGCCACCTTTGACATACATACACGATTGACGACCAGATAATTATTTCATACGTACTATGTCTATCTTGCTTTCTTACTCCATAATCCTGACATGTACAGTATTTACAAATACTGTACACTGTACAACAGTGCTATACGCTTCACTGCCTTCTACTTATCATATACTTACTCCACTCTGACTCTAGAAGTAGCGGACTCTCGAACTCATGGTGTACATTACTTATATAATAGCCGTACCATAGTCTGTACACCTCAGGCGTTGTATTCAACGATAAAAGTGACTTTTTGCAAGTAAGTATACTTATGTACCCTGTACTTTGATTACATACTCTTGGGGTTCTTCACAGTAGTATTGGATAAATTCAACAATATCTTGTCAGTATTGAGTGATCGAATAGCACGACACCGTCATTATGTGTTTATAGAAAATACATCAAACAAATTCAGAGAAATCAGCACAGCAGCTTCTAATGCAAAGCCCTGTAAAATAACTCCCTATAAAAATGTGTCCGGTCTACGAATGGATATGCCGCTATATTTTAGGCATTGGTATATCCTACCATCACAGATATCTCTTTTATAATGATCGTTTCGACGACTTTATGAGGCTTCGGAAATATCCCATTTTAATTCCCACGCTTTTCTAAGCTTTGCGCACGGCATGTTGTTTGACTTATATCCAACTTCATTCCTTTTGTAATTAATTTTTTTTCTCTGCTGTGATTTATGCTCTGTCACTCGTTTGTACTTGGGCCGAAGATAGCTCATGATGCGGCATGACAATGTTATTATCTCGTTTTGATCATACTAATTTCTGAATCTGCGTAGATAACCTTGGGTCTTTATATCACCTTGCCTCGGGTTGGGGTATGTTAGGACTTGACCAGATGTGTGGATAGATGAACAATGGAGGGTAGCGAGGGCTGTAAGTTGTGTACATATGTATATGTGCTCGTCTCGTATTAGTATATATGCATAATATATTATTTTTATTCCGTTTCTTTTTGATAACTGCAAGCTTTTTCTTATGTAGTACCGGAATGGATTACTGGAATACTGATTGGGTGGTGGATGTAATCATGTATGCTATGTAGCTTGATAGATATATATACTACAGATACGTTAGCGTGATCATGTACATCTATGGAGGTATCACCACAGCTATCAGGGTCTATCGTGATCTATGATAGGTTAGTGAGTGTCTATACAAGTCTATATATTGGGGACTTGTTTAGCCGACTATAGGTGCTATACAGACTATGTAATACTATGTGGCTATGTGTTTTTTTCCTGATGAACGACCCTTCCATAATTCTTATTCAGTGCAAAATATATAACAGTAGCATAGAACAATAAAAGAAGAGCTTAAACAAAAGTTCAGTAACGCTTAACTAATAACGTTATACTTGAATGAAATTGGATTTAACGGCAAAATAGCTGGAATTCAGTTTACTTAATATGAGCGCCGCGTAGTATCGCTTACATCATCAGTTCATCTAGTACGCAAATACTTGCATCCGAGTTCATATAAACATATTATTCTATTTCACTGTAGCGAATTAAATAATTACTTGAGAACACATAGTTACCGGATGACCATGCTTCAGTTAATAAGCGCTCAGTCTCGCTTAAGTGAAATTCTGAAACCGATATTGTAATATCTAACCGAGAAGCCGTGGTGCCGGACACCGGAGCTCAATTATATTTGATGCATTTGAGCGTGGTCGTTAGACTTTCCATACTTTAGTCCGTTTACAACGCGGGCCAAATAATGCATAAGCCGTCTTACAATATGATGTACTCTTGTAGTATTGCGACATGGCATGGACTGGAGAATCATTAATAGAATGATCCTGGAGAATTGTCTTTAGGAAGTAGGTCCGGGGTGTGCTCAGTGTTTCTCACCACAAAGATGATCGGTTGTCCCTAAAGTATTTACATAGGCAATGGCGAGGGTAGAAACAGTGACTCACACGTGCGTTCACGTCGCCATAGCCATAAACTAACAATGAAAATCAAATAAATCGAATTGAAAGGTAATGACAAGGGAGGGATGATAGTAGAGGTGTGATGATGCGAAGGGAACCGTGAAATAATCAAAGGAAATCCCCCAAAAAACCGTAATTGTGGAGCAAGGATAAGAATACTACTTCCCCCAAAGGTAGTTGGAAAGACTACTCGACGACACCATGGGCGATCGTGGTGTGCTCTGGCATCACCTTTGAACATCTTGGAATGTTCAGATATAGTCTGATAAGATATATTTGGGCTATAATTAGGCAAGCAAATGAAAACAAGTCAAACATTCAAGAGAGAAAATGACACAAATGGGAAAATGAAATGTAATCGATAATCAGTCCTTGACGCCCAACCACAAATTTATCCTTCCACAGGCAATAAGTGTCATGACTACGTACGACAAGAAAAACAAGACGATAGTTGTGCTATGGCATTAGAGAAATTGAGGGTCGAGGTACGGGAGTAGGAAGTTGGTATTGAGTTGGTAAAAAGTTTTGGATCGGGTTTGGATGCTACTTCTTGAACTCGCAGGCCGCCGATCTCAATCAAGCCTGAGCATTGAGCCTTTCAACAAGAGGTATACGTTGATATAAACCAAGACAAAATCATGAGGATTAGCAACCTTGAGGTCAAAGGAGATGCCCAAGGTAGAAGGAGAACACAAAGGTTGGACCACCACAAAGTAGTGCAGTGCAGAACAGCCACCTGAAATTTGCACGTGCTAATTTGCTGCTAATTAGCCAGTTCCTCCAAGCCCCTAAAAATGCCATGTGAAATAGTGCTAATTAGCATATTCATGCCAGGACCAAAATTAACCCATCCCCTGCAACACTCAGAGCTCTCAAACTAGCTTTGACATCGGCGCTGACACACAGGACCCTGAATTTTGATAAGAAAACCCTTGTCTCCTGAATCCTTGCAAACCCTCCAACTCACTGGACTTCGTTACTTGAGTTTTTCCATTCAGTTGTTATGTTTCACACTATGTTCTTTTTAACATTATTCATTCCTTCATCCGATTTAATTGCTCTTGCTTATTTTAGATTTATTGGTTTTTCTAGTATATAATCCCTGTAGTTATTCTACTGAGAATCTAATCAAGTTCCCTTCACCTTAGAACACCATAGATTGGACAGACATCTTGATTGACTCACATAATTGTCTTTGACTAGGTACACCCAGCCAACTTACCACCTCTTCACTTAACTGATCTTAACATGTTGTCAGCCCACTGCCCAAAATGGTACAGCATGCCAACATTTCTATGCTTAAAGCATATATTGATGCACTTCCTATATCAATGCCGCTCCCTGAGGAAGGATCTAGTATCCTTCAGTTCTTGAATTTCAGTATAGATGATGATTGGATTGAAGATGCTGGCGAAGAGGCAGCAGTAAATCGTGCTCTTGAAGCCACATTCAAAGATTACTTGCCACGAAATGACAAAGGAATTTTCTACATTACACACTGTGGTCCTGCGTTAAATGCCTTTGCCAAAAAACTTGAACATTTCATTAAGAAGTTTCCCCATAATCTGATTTTGGCAAAGTGGCTAGTGGATGGTATAAACTCAGTAGCAGCATGCTTAAAAGCAAATGGGGTATTGGTAAGTTGACATTGCAACTTGTACAAAATATGTTGACCAATTAATCATCTTATTCTATAGCTTCCCCCAGTTCCTGTCATTCCTTTGCCTACTTCTGTCTCTGGAAAGCAAGCATTGTTAGCACCAGATCCAAAATCTAAATCAGTGAAGAAGCCTTCAGCATCAGTTGTTACCAAGAAGCCTGACTCCAAGCTTCTGGAGTCATATGTTGATAAAAAATTTGTCGATCATCCTGAACCAGTAGACAATCACAAAGGTGGTCGAAAAATGAACAAACTCCTTATTAAGGCTACAAGACTTTGCCATTCAGTTGAAAAACCGGACAAAACTGTTGTCCGTTGTGTAGCAAGTGCTGGTTGCCTAACAAAGATGTCATTTCCACGAGATCTCACTCGATGGCTTAACCATATTGCTACTTGTGGATACCTGGTGACTTGGGACCCTGTTGGATTTACACAGGAAGCATTAACTGAACTTCAGAAAGCAAACAAGGAATTGGCAAATGGACTCAGAGAGCAATGGGAAAATTCACCTGACCCAGAGAAGCATGGTTGTTTGGAATCATCTGCAGGAAGTATCCCACAGCCAATGAAATGCTCTAAGACACTAGAGATATCCCTCTCGAATGCAGAAGTGGTTGAGTCCTCAAAACTTTCTTTAAAGCCAACTACAAAATCGAGTAGTGGGAGCTTGACCGTGTACCAGACAGAAGGATGAAAACAGTTGAAGGAAAAGGCTAATCGTGCCCTTGTCGAAATGATGATTTGCTGTGGAATTCCTCCACACAATCTTATGAAGGATGCATTCAAAGACTTCATCACGGTTCTCAACAGTACATATGTGCTTCCATCAAAGACAAATTTTGAAATGAGTCTGGTTCCAAAGTATGCTGCCAGTGCTCGGATACTGATACATGAACATCTTCAAAAATTTCAAGATCTCACTCTAACATTCGATGGTGGAATGCTATCCAAAAAGAAGTTCTATTCTGTTCATGCAACCACACCAAATGGCGAATCATTTTGTTTGGATCTTGACGATGCATCATGCCTTAGCCAGACAGCAGATTATATTGTTGGAGTTATGAAAAGATGGATCATCATCATTGGGTACCATTGCTGGTCTGGGATTTGCTCTGATGATGCAGGAAATACCAATAAAGCATGCCATATGATTGCACAGTGGAATCCCTGTATGCTGAACTTTGCTGATGCATGTCATAACTTGCAGAATACATGCAAAGATATTTGCAACATGGCTGCCTTTAAAGATGTGAGTTCTATAAGTCTTTACATTCCACAAATTAACTGTTATAATTCTTGTACAGACAATTAGTCAACTTCGCAACTTGCTCGCATTTATGAGTTTGTCAACCTACACCTACGATCACTATAAAGCAGCCTGTAGTGACCTAGGTGTCACTCACGGTATTCAGTGGATTGGTGAAACTCGATTTGCTACTATTTTTTGGTCTGTAGATTCAGTATTAAAGGGTATCAACGCATTCAAGCAAGTAGCTCGCAACACCTCATTGGGAATTGAAAGCGAGGTGTTATACTTATTACAACTGCAAGAGGCATTGACTGATATATTTACTAGATTATTCATTCTATCTTCGATGATGACGACACTGCATATGATTTTCAGCAAGATTTGAAGTTACTTCATGTGGTACTTGCGCCTGTTGCGAGAGCCATTCAATGCCTTGAGAGCAGTCTGACCACTCCTGCTGATGTCTATGTGTTCTGGCTAGCAGTGGTTGCTCAACTTCAAGATATAATTGTAAAGGATGACCAATTGAAGTCACAAAAGTACTCTCGCAGTGTCAAGAACAAAATATGTCAAATTGTGAATTACAGATTTTCACAACTGATCGAAAATCAAAATGCTGGTAACGTATACTTGACAGCATTTGTACTTGATCCTGGTGTGTAACTATAACACTCCTACTTACATACTACCAAGCTTATGCTGCAGTACACCACTGTGTAGCTAATCGACTTGCACCTGTCCTCACCAATCCCAATCCACTAACCATACGCAAAATCACCATTCATACTGGAGCCACCCCATCAGTTAAAGCCAAGGCTAGTATTGAAAAAGAAATTCTGATATTGCTACAAGTCCTCTTGAAAAATGAATATGGAATGGAGTATGATCAAGGTGGGCACACCGTGGAACAAGCCAAAGCTGCTATGAAGCTTGTGAATCCTAGACTATCTAACCACACTCCAATGGAAGCTCTGGCACGACTGAGGGCCCAGTTCAATGCTTATTGTAATGGTGATGAGCCATTTAACCGCTCTCAGAAACCTAATCAGTCTATATGTGAATATTGGGATCGATTTTTGAATGATGAAAATGCAGATGTCCTATCGGTAAGAGAAAATTAACCATTGAACACTCCATATCATATATCTTACCTATGCACCAGGCCCTTGCTATCAAGATATTCTCTGTAATACCGGTATCAATGGCTGATGAGCGAGCCATGTCAGTTATAACTTGGCTCAATGGTCCTAAACGTAAAAGCCAGACAGTTGGCACAGTCTTTAATCACTTAACTATACGTCAATTCAATCAAATATTGAAAGGAAAGGTAGACATATCATTGTTTTAACTTCTCTGTACCTGGTGATATCGCTGACATATACCCTGTGTTTACCATAATCAGGCTAATCAACAGGCGAAGAAGCCACCACGCGTTAGATGGCGTGACATCCGTTCTACAATTGAAAAAACGAAAGAAAGCGATACAGAAATACAGGAGAATGACGATAACATACCTGATGAAATAACCTCCTCAGATGGCCCAATTCTGCAAGATCCTGCCAATGATGTATTGGGATGGCTTGATGATGGACTCCCAAACGAAATGTCCCTTGAAGAAGATGAATATTTTTCTCTTTCTGCCCAGTTCGACATCTCCCGGTTCCATGACATCCTAGATGAGGAAGGTATTGAAGATGGAGGTTCAGGTGTTATGGGACCAATGGCCAACTGTGATACCAGCAACTTGTCAGCTGAAGCTACTTCTCTTGCAAGCCAGACTGTTCCAAGCACAGAGGATTGGTTAATGATTTGATAGATGTGGTATAGATAGTACAAGGTCTGCAGTCATAGTATTGTATGTCGTACGAAATAGGAATCTGAATGTTCATGTGCTGTCACGTGATGCTAATTTGCTAATTTGCATGCGAAACAGTAAATTAATTTGCTATTTCACATGCAAATTAGCAAAATTTCTTCGGGGGGCAAGCCCCCCGTTCCCCTTGCAAATTTGCACTGTTTCGCAGTGCGAAATAGACCCTTCCGGGCCCTAACCTAATTTTCATCTGCGAACCAGGCCATGGGACCTAATCCGCACTGCACTACCACAAAGCTTTGTTGTGCACGGACTTCCATTTGTTTGGCTAGAGCTTCGTTACATACTTACAATGTTACATAGTCACGCGCACGCGTCCACGGTGACGTAGTAGCTTCGGTCTTCAAGCTTCAAGGCCCGAACAGGCCTGCGTTCCGACACGGCTGACTCTTGGTTTCAAACTTAACCCAAGGTTTACTACAGTGTATGTGCTCCGAGATTTTGTATTCGTGTAGTTAACTGTTAGCCTGTACGTGTTCACTGGAATTTGGCGCTCACATAACATGAGGAGCACTCGCTCCAATCTTTATTTTTCAACGTTAATTAACTAAATTATTAGAACGTAACTTTAGGCAATATCATCAACATGGTCTCCGCCGATGGAGTCACAGATTCACCGTTTTTCCAGACAAAATGGCAGTACTTAGTTGGCGGGCCTCTGCAACCTAGAGACCATTGCCTGTCGACAGCTAGATTGGCTGGTAAGTTAAGAGCTGCTGGTAAAATCAGAGAGAATTTACTACCTATAGTGACTATGACGAAAATGGGACATGTTAATTTGATCCTTAGAAGGGACACTGAAGGAGAACGATACAGGTGAAGAAACATCATAGGAAATCACATTTCGCGCCGTAACAGACGAAGTTGTTTCACTCTACATATCGTGTGGTGTTAAATCCATACCATCATATTCTCCCCTCACAAACTTTCTTAAAAGGTCAAACGAAAATTCGTCGTTCTCGAAGTTCGCTACCTTCGGATTATTTGACCATCCTGGAGTACCGCCTCGAGATTCTTCTCCAGGCCTTACGCAAGAGTTGAAATCGATGATGATAGGTTCTCCATCTTCATCAACCATGATATTTCGTGGATTAATGTCGTCATGAACAAGTCCCAACGAGTGAATATGGTCTATTCCTTGTCTAACTCCTGCAGTAATTTTATCTGGGATAAATGGTACCGTTCTATAGTAGAAAGATAAGATATTTAATACTAGTGCGAGTGGTAGCTATAAGGAACTTACTCTGATTCAACGCCTTCCGTAGAAATGCTTTTGATGAGGTTATCCAAAGTCGTTGGGTACTTTTTGAGAACGATTCCGTCAACGTAGTCATCATCGCGGAGGCACCCATAATACACGCAGATATTCCGGTGAGGGCTCTTTGAAATTGTCTCCATGATATCTATTTCTTTAGATACAAGTTCGCTGAAGTACGAGGTTCCATCATATTGAGATACACCATACAATCTCTTGATATATATGCCATCCGATAGTGGATTAAGTGCCTCTGTGTAAGTTGCTGACCATGGTGGAAATATGTGGTTTTTTGGAACAATGGTTCCTTGTAATTGTGATAGAGCTGTTTCGCTAACTGTGTGTTCATTATGCTCTGCAACGTATATTGAATTTCCCTCCTTCCATGCAACCAGGAGATGATGGAATCGGTCGTTTTCGTCGAAGGCGGCAAGCTCCTCGAGCAATTTGCGGTTAGTGGACATCAGGAGTGTCTTCACAGAGTAAAATACTGAGTATGGATTAGTGGTGACTAGGACCGTTGAGTGCAAGAATGGTCTTCTCTGATGAGATATTCCTGCGACGGTAAGGTGGGATCTGACTCGAACGCGAATGCTGTGCAGGGTTTGGTTATGATTTAGGACCTCCATGCGCACACATAACACACCAATGATCGACCTGGTTGACAATGACATCGGCTATATTATCCTTATCGATTGATTTTCAAGCCATATGTCCATGTTCCGAATTGCGCAAGCTCTTCCAGTGTAAGCACACGTAGCCGATATATGTACTCAACTCAGATGATTAATGATCGTTTACTTCAAGGAACGAATTAGGATCCGATTTATCGACATGCGCATGCGCGAGTACGCATCAATTGTAGAGTCCCAAGTAAAGCAGTCGTTTAGTTCCGGTTCGAAAGAAGCTGATGATACTTATCTGTAGTACTAAATCCAACTTACGAATCAAGGTCGTTCTCCTGAGATCCTTCAGGTTGCGCTAGCCTCAAGCGTCACAGAATCGTTGCACGTCAATGTGAAGATTATAAAAGGTATTATTCTCATATTTGTGTCTCCATAATGGAACTTGCGTGTATCTGACAGTATGGTAAGGGTGCCCAATTAATGAGCTCGGCAGTATGAATTTCGCGCTGTTTACAGCAAATAGTGGGTGACTTCCCGCAGGGTTTAGAAACGCAGATTATTTTCTAAACGTTAAGCGAGTGGCGCTCGGCTAATCTAGGTCTGCGTTTCTAACCATAGCACATTTTCCCTTAGACTTTCAATGTCGTTTCTAAATCCTATAAGCGCTTTAGTAATCTTATCACATGTTTATCTTTTCCTCTATTCACAACGATATTGCTTTTTATCCTTCTTTTTATGACTGAATCTCTCAGAAACTCTGTAAAGTAAACAGTACATATGTGCATGCTAGTCTGATGTAGCCTTTTCTTTGATATAAGTGCTGTTCCCTTCCATAGTGAAGAACTTCAATGGCACTGTGGACCGAATTTCTCAAAAATAAGTATGTAATGATATATTTTTTTCACAAAGAATCACTGTGATGAATAAGTATACAAAATAACATGACATAGAGCCTACTACATCGCCAATTATACTGCGACTATGTCATACGAGGGGAGGGAGAGCACTGTATCGGTAGTACGAATCTTGAGATGATACGTCCCTGCAGGGATTTTGACATCGGAGATCGAAAATGCGTTTACAGGAGGGCGTTTAGAACTAGAAGAGGGGGGGGGGCCTCTTCCAGATTATTATCTAGAAAGGGGTCAGTTTTGAGATCAGCTGTCAAAGTGAGCCGATTTGGACAACGGCATCACGGCCAATCTCGCTTACGACGTTTAGAAATTTAATCTAGGTTTCTAAACGCTGCGGGAAGTCATCCAGTGACTCCAACTCTCACTTACGGAGGGCATCACCAAAGTTTGATGTGGACCCCCTTTGCCACACTTATGCAAACAACACTCAAACAGCATTTATCCTTCTTCACTGACGATCGACTGGAGCCCTATTAGGCTCTAGACTCTATCGCAAGCCTTCCCATGCACGAAGCTCAAAACCAGCAACTTGAATCAAACTTAAATAATTTCAACTTGGGTAAGATTTCAAGATCATGATAATAATCTCGCCTCCGGTGTACAACATCAGAAGATACTCCAGCAAACCCCAATCACCTGTCGAAAGTCATTAATTAATATAATAGTACTTCTAGCTTACAAACATATGTGCAATATTTTGTTGACCACTTAATTTCTAAAGCTCTTTTATTATTCTGCTGGATATTGGTTGAAACGAGGTTGAACATTTTATAAAGCAATCCTGGGGGCAGATCCAGACTCCGTACTAATATCTACATTTGGTTATTCCATATTCTTCAATTCGGTATGTTGCATTCTTCAACAGGGATTGATTACCAGGTTTATTTTCAGACACGTACTATCGGGCCGGGTCTACATGAAGACTTGTTCATCTTTTCAAGAAAAATTCTAGAGTACAGAATGTCCGTTACTCATGGATGAGGAACGGTTGTGTGCGCCATCAAAACAAATAAAGGAGAGAATGGAAGCTCAACTATGTGTTCGAGTCAAAAAATGACAATCAGATTGAGGAGTATTCGCGCATTGCCTGGATGAATGGCATGCCAAGATGAGAATCTGGCCCCACGTACGAGTCAGACACGTACTTCTGCAACCTCTCATTCCCTATTCCAGAGGAAGTTGCGCGGCGGATACCTATAATGCTGTATTGGTAGCACATGGCGTGCGGCGATTATCCCCTCCTTGATGGTGTTATTTATTCGTACATCTGAGTCAAGATTGAGTTGTCTAGCCTCTAGCTGATACTTTAGTCAATACTTGTTCTCAGGGATTTGGCACTCACTTTATCTATAAAACATGAGACTCGAAGCACTGGTCTCAGTTTTCATTGTTCCATCGCATTTCGTCCAGCAAACCCAAAGTCACTTAAACGAAATCGTTAGGACCTTAACTGCATACACATTCTACATCATGGTCTCCACTGCTCTGGTGGGATTTCTCCTTACCAATCTGTACTGTTAAATACTTACATTTCGTTCACTAGCTCAACGAACAAATTGAACAAGCTACAGGCGACGTTGGGACCATTTGCAATGTCCCTGTTTCGTTTTGCAATTTTATAACCAAATGGCGACTAGATGGAACAAGCTACAAATTCAGAGTCAATATTTGCTATGATCGTAATTGCAAATACTCTCCAGTCTATGTTCCCCCCCCTCCTCCTCAGAATCCAACTTCGGGAAGGAAATAGCGATTATACAGCCAATGCCTAAATAATCGAAATTAATGTTCCAGTTACACTGGCAATTACTATGCTGACAATTGGGTCGAAGTTTCGCCGTGACGAGCAAGGGACATTTCTTTTTAAATATGATACTCCCGAAATTGAATTTGTTATGATTTTATGTACTAAAATTTGATTACGAGCATCTTTTATTCACCACGTAAACTGTCAGCGAAATCGACATTCGGAACTCAGTACGACGGGTTCAGCCAGGCGAGTGTACTTCTAATGGTATGACAGTTAAAAACGAAAGTTTGTTCATGAATGTATAGACCAACGATGCTGGCTAGTAAAAGCAGTGGAAGGTTGGTTACACGGTATCGCATTAACCCGGGCTCCTTGTAGTGCGTGATAATTTTTACTCTTTGTTAATCAATTCCGGATCAGTAAGTATTAGTATGTTCAATAGTATATTTATTCTCATATCTACAACAAATCTATTGGTCCACGCTCTGTTCCCTCACCACGCTTTATGGTCACCTCCCGAACTCCAGGCTGATGCACCTCGTCTAATTGTAGAAACCCTTTCAATAAGTCCACTACTTCATTGCCTAATATCCAACGGAATGATAAGGCTATTGATTTCAGTAACCTTGGGGCAGGGTGATTGTCATCCATGTCATGATTGCTACCAGTATAATATTCTGCTTAAATCCCTCGAACAGGTGGAAGTAGTGACCACAGCATAAAGACAAGTTCCTCTGCCTCCTTAGCGGTCATCGAATGACCCATTTGTTCTGCCGCAAGGCTTAGTTCCTTAACCTTGTACTTGTCATCCAAGGAAGAAAAATGACATCGTTCCTGCATTTCAAATTGACGAAGAGCATCTCTTCGTTGCTGGAGCATACGATGTGTTTCCTGCAGGCGCGTACTTTCCTCATCCAATTGGGTTATTTCTGATTGTGTATAGGAGAATTCCTTGCCTGTTGGAGTTATATTGTTTCGATGCTTAGAGAATGGACCTCGTATATTGCTAAGAAAGAACTTAGGGCTGCTGATCTTGGCACAAGATATGCAAATCTCGCGAGGGGAACTGGGGTACCAAGCTGCATCAGTAAATCGATGAGACCGTCAACTAAATATTTCCTGAATAATGCATACATAATAAACTCTTATTTCAGCGGAATGTCAATCATGTCTGAACAACCGGTAGGGGGGAAATCGGGGAACGCACGAAGAGTTGTCTAGGCTATTGTTAGATACCTTCGCAAATGTGTACTCAAATCATTTAAGTACTGGATTCACAGCCTCCGATAAACTTATCAGCGCTGCAGAAAAGAATTCCGGCGGTTCGCCAATCCGGCCTCGCAATATGTTTTGGGCGCCTACATAATCTTTAGAAGTTCTAAAATGGATTATTGAAAGCTGTACTAACTAGGAAAGTGGACATGAGGTGTAGAACGGGCTTGATGGGCTGGAAAAGTTCAGAGGGTGCATCCACGTTTTGGCGCCTGCAGAAACTTCTGGATTCATGGAAGCTTGTAAGTACGTACAGGACCCCCGATAATTCACCAAAATGCCTGATCCGGGTCCGGATAAAACTTGGCAAATTTTTTGTTAAAAACTTAGATAAAATTCGCGTTTTTGGCAAAGCTACCTACTCCAAAATTGCTGATAAAATCAGAGGTGAGCAATACCCTCGTCGCACGTTTGACTAAATTTGGGGAAATTTGTTTTTCAAAGGAAATCAAAATATTCGAAACTTTTAATTTTTTGTCATACTTGATCCAATTTCTGGGAGAAATACTCATTTTGGTTACGTCTGTACCAACTCCCGAATAAAACTCGTATTTTTCACGAGTTTTGCGTGCGGATAAAACTTGATATTCTTGGAACAGACATTTTTGGGTGTTATCGGGGGTCTTGTACGTACGCACCGGCAGAATAAATGTTTAAGTGAAGGGTAAAAGGTGTATTCATTTAATACGGCATTTATGATTTGGGTACCCCCGGTGTCTTCGTAAACGCGATGTGTGCACGCATTATTTCGCAACAGAAGAAACTGATAAACATCCTAGGTGGGTATTATCACAAATAAATCAGCGTTTAACACCGTCTACATTACGCAAGATACGTAAATGATAAAATATTTCACAACTTCCAAACTCTGTAAGTGAACACGCACGGTCTTTTGTAATCCGCATGTATCTGCGTGTTTGTGCAACCAAACCACCACGGAGTTTAATACAGTTGTACAAAAACATCCAACCCTATCACTGCAACATCATATTCAGGCTTCAGACTTCAGTTGACAACCTGCAATCTTGAGCGTAGAAGAATGAAGCAGAGCAGAATGATTCATTGCACTCCAGAAATCTAAATTCTTGTTAATAGAGTAAGGAACAAGAATCTTGAGTACTTACATACAGCCCGCTGTACCCCAGATATTTACAATTGATTCAATACATTGAAGGTATCAAATAAGCAGAGCAAGTAAGAAATCTTATTATTTACGGAAACGGCTAGCGGCCCAAACCGGCCCGCCACCTGACCCCGAACATACACTCACTCATCTACCACCATAAAGGAAAAACTAACATTAAAACTAAAGTATAACCAAAACAGTCCTACCAAGCCAGATATCTACAAATACAATCAAGTCCTCCCCGAATCCATCCATCCACCATCCATCTACCTAATGACCCAACACCCCCCTACGCATCCCCAGACAACTTCAAAACCCCAAACACAACCACAAGACTCAAAACAACCATCAACGTAAACCCACCCATAACATACATCATAACCTCATACTGGCCCATATCCTTCCCTTGCTCAAGCACCCCATTACCAGTAGCAGCAACACTGCCATTCCGAATCCCACCTCTAATCTCCTCGAGGCGCTTCTTCATTATAAGTTCATTTTCCCGCTTTTGCTCGTCGTTGAGGATGTAAGTTCGTGCATCGAACTGGTCGAATCCACCGGATTGGCCATCTGTTGCGAGACGGACGAAGGAGGGGTAGTTGTGTTCGAGCCATTGTTCGATCTGGATGTTGGTGTTAGTTGTGGTTTGGGGCGGAGGGGACGAAACGAACCTTTCCACAAGCAACGCTAATCTTCAAAAAGCTCGGATCTGTCGGATCGGCCTTGGCATGAATCCTCCTCGCAAAATCTCTAAATATCAGCCCAACCTCCCTAGGATTCGTCGAACGCATAATCAACTAACCAAACCCACATCAGCATTCACTCCTAACATGGTATATAAAGAAAAACACACCGAAGCAGCCTCAGCCTTCCTAATCTTAATATTCCTCTTAAACATCTCCCCATTCATAAAACACAACTCGAGGGTGGCAATAGCCATCGTCTGCGGAATCGCACAAAAGTTAAACACACTCTGATTCTTCAATATCCTCAGATAATCCAGAGCGTCGGTAGCATGCCGCAGGGCATCCACCACCATCGCACTCTGAACATGCTGTGCCTTCTTCTCGTTTCCGGGGGCATAGAGGTCTTTAAGATGCGGAACATACTTGCCCCATATCTCCCTAGGCCAGAACATACGGCTCTGGTCGACATCTTCCCGATAATCTCGAATAATATTCGTTTTTTGAAGCATCAACCCCATAGAATTGCTCAACTCGAGCTGATCACCGAGCCAAGCAGCCTCTTTACCCGATGCCGAGAAAATGCGGGAAAGGCCTTCACCGACGAGTCCGGCGACGTAGTGGCAGTATAAATCGTATTCGGAGACGGTGGCAAGAGAGATGGTGGAGGACGTAGCTGCACTGTGTGCGTAGTCTGCCATTCCGGTAGCCATTTTGTGGGTTATGTCAATTATCACTTCTTTATATCTGGGTGGGTGTTAGTATTGTTATGACAGGAAAGATGAAGAGGGCGGGGGCGGGACGCTAGGTAGTTCGGGAGCCGTAAATGTAGATTGAGTAGCCTGAATAGGCTTGAGAAATGTGCTGCACGTGATGTGATGTGCGCGTAGACGTCGGTGGTGCGTTCTCACCACCCAGCAGCCCCTGAATCGACTCCCAGGCAACAGAGTACAACGACGATCCACAGAGCATCATGCGCAAGATCGTCTCCGACGATCCCCCAGGCACCCAGAAAACAAGGGTACTCACCCAGGACTCAACAAGTTAACTTCCTCGACGACGAGATCGTACTCCACCAGAAGCTGGCGGTCTTTCTCATCAGGTCCACAGCCATCGAATTTCCACCCGGGGGTGACGGTATGTTTATGGAAAGCCCTAAGAATGGGCTGTTTGACTTCGTCTGGGATAGTCATGTCGTCTTCGACTGTGTCCAGACCGCGGAGGACGAGGTAGAATAGAGCTATCTAGTATAGCATCAGCATTACATTCTACCATGAGAAAGTAAGAAGACAAGGGGGTACATACAGTCCTAGCCAAATCCCCCTCAAGCTCCTTAATAACCGCTGAGAAACTCCTACTCGTCTGGTCAAGAAATTCCCAACAGCGACGCATACTGGCGCGGTCCCATCCACTGGTGGGATGCTCCTTCAACGCTTTGATATCCCTCTTCTGCTCGTAATACATCCAGAACTGCAGGAGTGTACGGAACTCGAGCGGGTGGGTGAGGAGCATGATCAGCCAGTTGGTTGCGCCCATTGTTGTAGATGGAGGAACGACAGGGGGTAATGTATAGGTAGGTGTAGCGTAGGAAGGACAGGAGGGTAATGGAGGGGAAGGAAGGGGAAGGGGAAGTAAAGGGAGGAAGGAAGGGATAAGCTCGGAGGAAGGGAGGTGAGCTTGAGTGGGCGTGTTGGCCTTTTGAAAGTCAAATGGATCGGTCGTACGATTTACCTAATTTATTTTACACCAAAAAATCATATCATAAAATTCCCTTGCTTAGTCACGTGTTCAATTCCCCTTTTACTCCCTTCCTCCCTCGCTTTCTTCTCTCTCCCATTACACGAACAACATGGATACCCAATTAACGCCCCCAACACTCATATCCACACACTCAATCACACCCCTCAGCACAAAAAGCACCGAAAAGCAACTCGACGCTTTCATCCGCAACTTCCAAGAACGTAGCACCGCTTCACAGGGCGGAAACACCGCTGTAACAGTCCAGCTTCAAAAGCTTCGCGATGCACTCCATGAGGAGAGGAAGCATCTCTAGAACATATCTACATCTCACATCTTACTCGGTGGCTTGATACGTAGGGTTCGAAACAGTTACAGTGGAGCGTTTAATGTATGGAAGCGTGGGTTCAGTAGGGAGATGACATGGACAAGACAAGGGGTGACGGATCGGCGCATTGGTATTGGCAGCGAAGGTTTCGCCGCCATATCATATGTACGTACATACAATATCATTCATTATGGCGGCAAATCTAATAAAGGCGTATTTGATACCTAGCTCTTTGACACCCGTACATATTTATCGACATATACCAAAATTTGAACCTGTACTACGGTATACGTATACGTACATTTCAGGATACAAGTATCACGCCCAACTTCATCCGACCTTCTGAAGGATATGTCTTTCTCTTATCTCAACAGCTCAAACATGGAGAATACCACGCTTACTTGGCTCTTTCTTCTATTCTCAAAATACAATTTCTCAACAGACGATCCCTATCAATCAGCGTGCAATTAAAAGTTCGAAGCTATGCGGTATTCGGAACGGCGCCCTGGCCCTATCATTAACAGCCTGTCAATGCTTATTTTTCTCGTTATTCGTTTCCTGCGTTCGTACTTTTGAGTCGGATCCGGGACCGCTGACCACTAAGAAAGTTCGTTTCGACAAAAGAGAGGATTCCAATCTTCCTCTATCAGATTCTTCCAACACACCTATTTCTGTCTTTCAACGTGCCCTGATTCTGATCCATCATCTTCTCATCGCCGCGTACGAGGAGTGGAATTAGAAGCCAAAACAGCCGCAAGTCAACGACGGCCTCCGTGCAAGTTAGCTTGACTGTTTTGATATTTCTAAGACTCAAAGCTGAGAATATTAGCACTATGCATTTATCCTTCTTCGTTCATTTTGATTCCTGTCGTCATTTGTGACTTCATGATCTATGTGGTACGCCTCATACCTAGACATTCGCAGTCAGACTAGCTCTCCACTCTATCTCCGAGCAAAGTTCTAATCGCGTAGACTGACATTGTCTTTGCTTGCCTATCTAATTAATCCAAGAGCTCAGAAGGCGCGGGCCATGTTCAGCCTCACGCTTTCTACCTTTCCAAGCTTCCGTTGGGTGCTATAAATATCATGTCGTCTGATATATATCCTGTCTTTCGCTGCTCTTCCTTCCCGCCTTCAATAACGCTATAATCGTAACAAAAGCTGCCAATGTCGGACCCTAACGCCTGTCTTCCTGCCACTATCTAACAGCTGAGACTCGAGCCTATCCTATCTGTCTCCCAGCAAGCCGACGTGTACTCGCTCAGTGACTCACCGCATTTCCGGCTGCTCCTCTCCTGCTTTGAATTTAAATACAAAGCTTGTGGACAATTTGGTGGGGGGCGACTTAGGTGCAATAAGTACCGTCCTTGCCAAGTGCGCATTCATTCCTATAATTCAGCCACCTCCCCTTCCAAGAAAGATACTATCAGTAAGTGGAGTTTTGAGAAGCGTGAAGTTTAGAAGCAATGATAAGTGATAAGCTTCAAATCGACGATTCAGAAAGTAAAGGAACTCAAACTGAAGTCAGTCAAATCTGACTGTATCAGCTAACATTGGGATCCCGCTGCCCATCCAGCGGGTGGTGACAGCCACCTCGACCTGATACTCACCTCCAGCACGACCAATACAATTAAGTAGCAAATATCAACTGGGATTGACGTGCAACTAGCAGAATCAATTATACACTTTTATCCACACTATGAAGTTAAACAAAGTATGCAGTAGTATCCGTCATTTTCTCTTTCTGAACAGAACCTTCACACTAGGATCTGGAATCTGGCTATCCTCATACCACACATTATCCGGCCGTCGGTCTGTGTGGAGCTTCACGTCGTAGTTCAATAATGTGTGAGCCAACATTGCCTTGAGCTCAGTCGCAGCAAAGAATCGACCAGGACTAGAAGCACAATCAGCAAATTATAGAATGAAAGAAAAGAACCATCCTTACCATGCATGTCGTCCATGTCCAAATGCAACATACTCTGAAGACAGAGCGAGTAGTTGATGTTTAGTTTCATTCTCTTCCTTCTCGCTCATCTTTGTGAACCTGAAACCGTCAAATTCTTTTCCGTCAGGATAATGGTTCTACAGTATTTTTTAATATATTTCCAAGCGATGAGAACAGGTTGACTGACTTCATCGAGGTGCATAGCATGAGACACAACCACCAATCCCGTACCGGAAGGAATGACCTGCCCATTTGAGAGAGTGAAATCGTTGATAACCATACGAGGCATAGTATCTAACACTCTAGTCAGCTGTAGCCTCATCATTTAGGAAGGAAAAACATACGACCACCGAGACTTGATAGGCGTATTGATTCTTTAACGAAGCTATCCAGTTTATGCATTTTCCCCATTGCCTCTTTCGTCCAACCTTCATCCGCAATCACCGCCTCCACTTCTTCCCGCATTGATGGAGCACATTCAGGGTGGCTTGCCAAGTCGTACAGTATATGGGTAAACGCCTAATATGATATCTATATGAAAGCTCGGCGAATGTATAGAAGCCGACAACGTACCATAGAAGTAGTGTGTATGGCTGCAAAGTTCAGAAACATTAACCTGATAGTCAATTCGCGAGGTGTCCGGTGGTCCCTATCCGCATGTTCCAAGAACCAGCTAAGCACGTCTTTCTGTTGCAAGTTAATACACAGATAAGTAGAGCTGAATATAATGTGACGTACGGGCTTGTCAGCATAATTCGAGCCAAGCGTATCAATTTTCGCAATCCGCTCAATTATAAGAGGTACAAGATGCTTCATAGCTCTTTGAATCTGACGCTCGACATTAAGAACCCGTGCAATAGTGCTGTGTTATTTGTTTGTTTATATCTTGATTACGATTCGGGATGAAGACTCACGGTTGAAGGAATGTCGGAAAAAAATCAAGAAGTCTGGCAGTTTTGAATAAATCAGCAGGAAATTGTTGTAATAATTCCATGTAGTCGGGATCCCGGCCTGGTATAGCGATTTTCTGTTAACGGATAGTAAACGATATTTAAAAGGTATACATACACAGAGGTAATCCGACGAAAAGCCTATTGCTAATTCTTACGATTGCCTTGATGACAGTCTCGAAGCCTGCAACTTCTGTCCACTCTGATTGTACATTGTAGAGATAAGCAACGATTGGTACACAAAAATGACTAGACTACTTGCCTTTCTCATTTGCAGGGATTAAATCTGTGAAGGCCGCCTCAATTTCATCTTTAGCGTCTGCAAAGATAGCGGCCAGATTTCGGGTCACATGTGTTCGAACCACTTCAGCGAAGTAGCGATCCAGCAAGGCGTTAGGTCCAAGTAAAAGGTCTGTTTTCAGTAACTAACGACGATATCAGACAATCGTGAATTTGGAAATAAAACGAAAGGGTACCTCTTTACTGGCCTCTCTAGACGATACTTGTTCTTCTTTTGCTTTTCGAATATCATCAACCATTTGACTCCCTGCAGCAAGAACTAGCCAATTTGTAAGAGTTGCGACTTTGAACACTTGTCCGTGATACTAACCCCATCGTAAGTGTTTGTAGTAACTCTCGTAACATTACAGTATTTACCTTCTCATATCCTTCTTGCACCAAATCCCTACCATGAAATAGAAACTTCACGGCCGTAATATAGGACGTGAGAACTCCAGAGTGTCCAATAGTCGGAATGGCTTGTAACTGAAATGATTAGCATGTTTTTTTAGGCTAAGTTATTGAAGAACACACGGGAGAGTTCCATGCTCGTATATAGAGCCTGAGGAGATAGATTGCACCAGTAATACCAACTGCGAAAGTTACTCGAAACGGAAGGTCCTCCATAGTAATGATGAGCGCTGAGTATTGAGCCATCTGCTCGAGTTGAGTGGTATTTATACTTACGGGAAAACAGTTCTCACAGAGCGAAGGGGGGTAACAACCTTCGATGCTTCCATACGTGGTGCGGTCATATGCGTATAAATTTAGAAGATACTGCGGATGTAATATGAAAGCCAAATGACAGGAGTGAAATCTTCTAGGACCCCTGACATATGGGCCAAAGGTCGTTCCAGAAATTTTCTCTTTTTCCGAAAGTTTGTCCGTCCCAAATTTGGGAGTTTTTGTCCGGAATTGGAACGACATACCATATAAATTTTGAAATTTGTCCGGAGATCTGGGAACGTCCCTCCATGACCCAGTTTTTGTCCGAAAAACAGGGAACGACCTCTAATCACGCCATTTTTTGTTCTGGTCGTCGAAATCTTCCTCCGGAGCACTTATAATTGTCATTCTCCAATACATGAACATATAACAGTAAATATTATATACTACGCATCCCTCTTTTTGAAGTTCTTCACTGCTTTGCTAATATTTTCGCGCCCTGCATGCAGCTCTTTGTAGATGTTTAGATCAACTTGCCCAATTTCCAATCCACCACTTGAGAGAGAAATTGGCGCATGGGATAAAAGAGTTAAGATTTCGCAAGGAGTTAGATGAGCAAATTGATGGAGATCGAATATAGCAGTCTTAATGTAAAGAAATGTCCATGTGTATGTTGGAATATCTGTACCGAAATTCTGGAGAGTGCACAGATATTAGATGTTACATTAGCTGCATCATTTCTCATATTTGTGCCGCTTTTCTGGTACATGGCAATGACTAGAAAACAAGTGAAAGCATTAGGATTACAATAGGTGAGAAATATGAAGAAAATGTCACCTTTGCCTATCTGTATCCGATTGTCAACAATGATGAAGATATAGTCATCGATAACTAGTTGTCTATTCAAAGTAACGTGAGCTGTGGATAAAAAATTAAATGCCGGAACTTTGGATGCAATAAATACATCATGTCATTTTTCTGCATCCTTTTCCAGCAGAAGTACTAATATGCCTCATATAAAACGAAATAAGTAACATCACACACCTTAACAGTCTTATCCGTTGCAACCTTGATCACATTCGCTGTATTTCCTGATCGTGATATACCTAACAAGCACGCACGCAGATCGTAAAAAATCACTTCAACAGGAATCGAATTGTCAACCCCCTACCTTCGCAAGTTGTGATGTTGGAAGTACAACCACTTTATTACTCTGATCTTTCTAGAAGAAAGGCCAGACATGCTATATCACATTTCACGTCCAGACCATAGAACGACCCACAGATAGAGACCAAAGCTGTCCGCATTTTTGGAACTACCTTTTGCTCAGAAAGGCTCAAAATCTGTCCGTATCTGGAGCGTCCTAAGGGGTCAAATTTCAAAATTTTGTCCACTTCGCGGAACGACCCTTGGCCCATATGTCATGGGTCCTAATCTTCTGTGGGCTTAAAAATTTCATGACGTTGTCATGAAATCGCCACTTACAGCGGTTTGCTTATCATTGTGGCCTTTTGATTTAGTGCACATCTGAATTTCACCGGCGATCAGTGACGGCCACACAGCCAAACTGGCTGCTAGGGTGCTAGGGAGCGACTCCGAGTAGCACAAGTCAAGTGTTTAGAAAATAATTTGTGGTGAAAACATCAACGTCCATGACTCTGACCTTCTCGTGCTACTTACTGCAGAAAACATTCCCCCATGTAAGGTCCCAAGCAAGTACCCTATCGGGGGGTATTCCTAGATAGATGCACGTATTTAGAAGACCTGTGGAATAGAAGTTATGAAGACATTCAACTCGGTGGTCTGGTGGATACGAGAAGTGATCGCGAACTTGCTTGCCTTGTGCTTAACTTCTGGCTTCTCGGCTTCTCGTCTTACTAAGCTATATCGGAGGCCGATGACTTATAAGCTTACCACAAACGAGCCGCAGACTTCACGCCGCCGAAAGAAAAAATACTTATGTACATGTAGTCTTCACATCTTACTTCACATCCTGTCTTGTAATGAACCTGAGAATATCGAGCTGACACATTGATCGAGGTCAGCAGTGGTCAGTTGATGATCAAATCTCGAGGACGCATCAAGGCTCAATCCAGACAAATTCAGATATAAACACCTCTGCTCCTTTGTCAGACGTCTGAGTTAGTACACTGGAATTATTTATATACATAGAAGCTTGAACACTAATGGTACAAACATAATAGAAATCAGACGTGATTAGCACATCCAACAGAAGCCATTATCAGTGCCTTCGAAACATAATGTTCGCCTCTGCGTCAGGAAGAATATGCTGCTGGAACCATATATTTTCCGGGTGTAACCTAGTTGGTAGCTTCACGTCAAAATTTAGCAGGATGTAAGTCAACATCGCCTTTAGCTTGTTGGTGGCAAAGAATCTTCCTGGGCTATTTTTATGTACCTGTTAGCCTAACTTTCAATAAAATAAAGACTCACCTCAGACAGGCCTAAATCGGGTTTGTGTAAATATGGTACATCCCGATTTTTGTAACAATTAGAATATGCCATAAAATATGTAATGTGCCAGATGCATTAGAGAATTCTAAATTCCCACTACCTTTTAAGGTAGTAGGGTTATGTAGGTGATGAAAAATCAAATTTTGCAGAGTGAACACCTCCTATCAACTGGAGTTTAAACGAGTTTGAAATATTGGTCATTCCCATATCCCAAATGTTCAGAGCCTCTCCCACCGTGCGCATCATTGAAGATAAGAATTCCTTTGCATTTTTTATGTTGCATTATCACTTTCAAGTTTCATATTTCGAATATAAATTTTTACTTTACTGGTGATAAAGCTACTCTATGGATACTGGTTCCAGTCCACTGTAAGTAACTTATGTATAATAGTTGCCCTCATGAATTGTGTTGTGATGCATGTGCATATGATCTTGTTTCGACAAGTCATCCTTTTGCATTGTGAATTTCACGCTATGCTGTGATATTGAATATTTTACATCACTAATTCTATGTGAACTCTGCCATCCCACATGTTCTCTTGCCAATTTTATACTGATTTCATGGAATAAAATTAAAGCTATTTTGCTGCTAGGCTTGGGCGGTAATGATAGTAAAGTTATCTATAACTTTAAGCACTTGTGGGCACCATTCTAAGGATGACTAGAATTTGACTGGAATCATTAATAATAACTTTATGTGACCATTTTCATGGAAATTAGTTTAAACAAGATGTTCCTTTCAGTCAACTTTCACTAATATATCTGCTTATGCACTTTCAGCATGGCTAAGTACATGCAGGTATTATATCTATTAGAGAGAATATCTGATGCCAGGTAGCGGGCCTTGCCGCTAGTCGGCCTTATTGATGTATTGGGTAATAAATCTGCTTATTGTTCCAATTGTTTCATGCCGAATTTACCTGTGAAATGTGAACCAAGCCTCCGAAAAATTTCCGATTGGTCTAGGAATGGATGGGGTCACAGGTCTTATTGTAAATATCTTGCATGGATCAGTCAGTTTTCCTATTCTTGTACATATTCAAGATTTGCTCACACATCGGTCAGATAACATATTTTAATAACTATTCTAATTGTTAAGTAAATCGGGTTGTACCATATTTACAGTGATCCGATTCATCCTTGTCTGAGGTGACTAGTACACATGGCATCACTAAATTTGTGAAGGTCTGATATAGCAGTATGTTTTTCACGAGGTTGACCCAAGATAATGAAGCATTTGTACTGGGTTATAAGCGAGTAATAATGGAACTAACATAATATACAAAAATTGCAATCCCCTTGACATATCACACTATGTGCATCTGTAGTTATGAGATTCTTGTCAGGTTGGATGTGCATTATAACCGGTGATCATTTCATTCGCATATTTTACATAACTTACGAGTTATATATATAGTCTCATATCCCGAACATTGAGATAGCAATGTAGCATGTTTCATTCCGCAAAGCCAACACAAAGCAGCTGTGAACAAGCCGTGAATGTGATCAACATGCTGTGGCGGCCGAACCAGACGTATTTAGAAGTGCCAAAGTATCCGAACACCTGTAAGCTCAGCTAACCCCCTCACGCGCACCCTTTTATTCCAAATGTGGACCTTAATGGAATGGACAAAATGTGGATCATCTGGATGTCTTGGGTCAAGACTAAGTACTAGTACGAATTGAGTACGATTGGTATGAACACCAGCAAACACCTGTTCAAGTTCCGGCAGGGACCTATCCCTCCCAAATCGAAACATATATAGGCGCATACCCTCATATCCCATACCTCTTAGCATCCCTAATACAGGAGTCACCTAGCAGATACAAAGTGTGACATACCTTGGCATTCTAGCTGCATAAATACTTTGGGCATTCTACTTCGCACTTCTCCACCCAATATCTACTCTCTCATACAGCATCCTCAATATCATGAAGTCCCTCCCCATAACTGCAGCATTATTTGGCCATGCACACATAGTGATACAGGTAAGTTGTTGCTGAACCATGTTGAAAACTTGGTAGTATCTGAAGCTGCTACACTCCTGGAATAATGCCTAACAGAGCCACATCCAACCTACTTGGTCTATAATGCTGTAGGAGTTTGAGCGAATGAATTTATACTTATTCTGGGTAGTGGTCAGTATATTATTTACACTTCTATTCTTTAGCAATGATAATTTGTTAATGAATTCTCCTTCTGATAGGCGCAGGAACTCCAACTTGCCTCGATAATAATATCACCACTTTGTACTTCACATTCACCTGTATTTACCCCCGGCTAGTTGCAGATAACTCATCAAGTATATAGTAGACTAGTACTTGCGTGTATATATAATAAACATGCTCAATATATCTTATTTTACATTCACATTTGTTCATGACATTATCAAATTATATGAACCGTATACTTCCACTCGCAAATTGCAATACACGTACAACTGAGCACCAACTTTATACTTCTCTCATCTCGTCAACATCATCTTATAACCTCCTCATAATTGTCTCTAATCCGTATTAAGACGCATGAGCTACCGTACGAATTACGAAATTTGAGGCTGCTGTACGTGGCAGTATCCTGCAGTATCATACGCTGTAAGGTTTATGTCAGTTCATACCACTTACGGCAAATTATACTGCATTATAACGGTGCGCGAGACTCTCCTAAATTTAGTGATTGACCGCATTACAAACGTCGATGCCAGCGAATTTGACGTTAAACCATGAAATACTGTATGTATAATGTGAGTACCATGACGGAACGGATTTGGACCATCTACGAGAGACCCGAGACCCACCCCACCCATACTATATCGCCGCCCCGGCTCCCAGGCCACAACACAACCACCTTACGGTGCGCACTCCCCAAGAGATGCCTCCGCTTCTCCCCTATATAGACGACGGACCACACATATACCTTTTCTCCCCTATGATATAATTTATCCCTTACTCCGTACAACACTTATACTTACAAGTAGACGCTCCTGTGTCGCGACATATGGTACCCCATCACCGACATTAAATACATGATTGTAAAAATAAAATAAAAAAAGTGAGTACTTCGGCAACAGCATACCACCATTTGAGCCTCCGATACAAGGACTACCCACTTCCCTATCGTTGCTATTGTAAAGGGTTTTCCTCCATACTGAGAATCATCAGTGCCAGTTGCAACTCAGTGCATGTAATATATAATATTATATACATTTTGTGTCTTTCCAAAACAAATCTTTTGGCATTAAACACATGCTGTATAGCTGTAATATAAGATGTAAGTACACCAGAGTAGCCAACTGTTGGGGTGGCGTGCAACTATAATCATGAATCATTAGGATATAGAACACGATCTACTGTAAAATAACACACCGGAGGGTTCAGAGCCTTTATATATAATTTAAGCAAGTACGACGTAGTAAGAATACCTATCCAAACAGCTGCAAGGATTGTCGTGTCCTCCATAGGATTGGTAGTAAGAATTTAGCCAGGTAATATGATAAAACGTTGTGTTCGCCCTAGAGCACCTGGGAAGAAGTAGATGTGCCCCTATGGGGGACCTGTCTAGCTGTACTCTACTCACTTTATAGTGGATACGACGTACCAAACCGAGCAATGTAAATGAAATGATGGAGCTGGAATGGAGTGCTCCGTAAAATCATGTTAGAGATCGACTATCGAAGTTGGAAATCTGTTATACAAGGCGCGAGCACTGAGATTTAGCAGACGAGCCGTTGGAGCAGGAAATGGAAGCAAAGATACGATCGCGATTCGGAGGCTGATTCAGCGATCAGAATCATCTTTTGAATCAAGTCGAATAGAAGGCCAGCCTCGCCTAGAAACGACCACTCTGACCCCCCTAGTACATAGCACTCCATTGAGTGGCCATCTGCGAGTGTATAAAAGCCTGGAGAGAATAATAGACCAAAACGTTTTTAAAAAGGTGGAAAACATGTCGAGTAAAACAGAGGTGTGGTCTAGGGGAGTCTCGAAAATGTTGATGTCAGTGAGGATAGAACTCGAAGTTGTGAAGCGACATACTTAATCTAATAGCGGTGAACACATTTGCATTTGTATTAGTATAATGACACTGGTAGATAAAATAGCCTCGAATGAGTAAATAGCGTGGAAGAGACGAGCAATATCATATACCGCCGTACACTTTCTGCTCAACCAACTTCATCACACATTCTACACCCGTTCTGTATGCCCTGCAGGCTACGTCGAAAGTCGAAACTTCGCTTATTTGATAGTGACATTCCGTGGGAGCATACCATATATCACAAATATTCCATTTTGGCAGAGCGACTGAAGATTCATTGGAAGAGATGGAGGAGAAAGACAACATCAGCCTCAGGGTAATGGGCATTGAAAAACATTTGATTAAAGCACATTGAATGGTCACAGGTACTTGATTTGACCTCATACGCTATCATATCTATGTTAAGAGCGATATAGGAATGTCGCGTGAGAGAAAACGACACAATGAGTAAGACCAGAGTCCGATAGACATTAGCATGAATGGAAATTGGACACGCCTACGCAGCATAGTTTTATAATATCCTCAACAACGCTTTCTAAACATAACCTTCGCCTTCGTATTAGCAATAATGTGCTGGTGAAACCACGTATTAGGCGGACGTATCCCAGTGGGTATCTTCACGTCATAATGTTATACGATGTATACCAACATCGCTTTTAGTTCAATTACAGCGAAGAATCGGCCTGGACTAGCGATCCCAGTCTGTTTAACTTCATATAAGGAGCGAAAATGTACTGTTACACATCATGCATGATGCCCATGTCCGAAGATTATATAGTCATGTGAAAGAGAGGCCATTTGATGCTCCGCAGATTCACCATACGAACCAGGATTATTCAATTCAAAGAATCGGAAGGGATTAAATTCTTTCGGGTTAGAGTAAAAGATACGAGGGCCTAGGGACCTGTTAGTGTCGTTAGAAGAAAAGAGAAGGGAAGCTAGAAAGACGAAACATACAGATAGTCTAACGTGCCCTGGAAATCATGGGCTTGGCTCACTGACGGTGAACATACGGTCAGGTAAAGTTCCGGTGACCACCTGATGAGAAATCCAACAGTGTAGTCTGGCCCTTACAGCATTTATCCACCCTCCGAAATACTTCTACTTCTCTTAGTACAACACAACAGCCAGACGGGGGATTGAGAATGATGTGAACAATATGTGGGGCTTGAACCTGATGTCGTGCCGTCTGACACAAGCCATTCTAACTCGCAGTTTCTGTAAGAAAGAGTTAGTATTCACACAAAAGAGAAGACAGTCTAGCAGAACACTCACATATTATAGACTATGCCAGAACATCTCAGCGCACTTGTCCCCTCATACCATCTTCATAGCGAACGGCCTCAACGTCCCTGTTACCCAAACCTCATTCTGATACTAGGAGGATACGTACCTGAGAGGAGCGAGATCTCGCGAGAATCTTAAGTATTCTTCGTCCCAAGATTCATCTCGAGTCGCATGCCGGGTGGGCCTTTTGAGATATCGATTAGCACAGTATAGTTGTAACAAGTAGCTGACAGACCGTTTGATCTCAAAGCATACGATAAACAGCATTAAGCAGAGTATGTCATTAGATGAGGGGCTGCACTTGAGCTTGAGCTTCAAGTGAGATTCAAACGAGAAGCGCGCTGGCATTGGCAAGCGGAGCCTATTGCCAAACATGGCCAATAAACGCGTGCATGTGACAAGTTAAAATCATGTGTGTATCTTATTGATACTTATCTGAATATCAATGTGTGCGCCGAACAACATCCGAAATGTTTGTGCTGCGCATTAAAAGTGCATTTTGACCGTCATACCGCACACTTCACGCCGCTTTAAATATATATGTAAGTAGTCTTCACATTTTATCTTGTAATAGTCGACTGGTCAATTAATCATCAAATCTCGAGGACGCATCAAGACCCACTCCAGACAAGTTCAGATATAAACACCCCTGCTCTATGTCAGACTACTAAGTATAGGAATGTCTGAGTTGGTACACCATAGTTATTTATATACGGTGAAGCTTGAACAACACTGATGGTACATAAATAATAGAAATCAGACGTGATCTAGTAGTACATCTAATAGAGGCCATTATCGGCGCCTTCGAAACATAACCTTCGCCTCTGTGTTAGGAATAATATGCTGCTGGAACCATATATTTTCCGGACGTATCCTAGTTGGTAGCTTCACGTCAAAATTTAGCAGGATGTAAGTCAACATCGCCTTTAGCTCGTTGGTGGCAAAGAATCTTCCTGGACTATTTTTATGTACCTGTTAGCTTAACTTTCAATAAAATAAAGACTAGTACACACCATGCATGACGCCCATTTCCAAAAGCGATGTAGTTGAGTGAGAGGGAGACCATTTGGTGTTTGGCAGACTCTTCGTCTGAGCTGGCATCGTACATGTCTGAGAACCGGAAGGGACTGAATTCGTCTGGGTGATTGTACAGTTTCTACAATAAAAATGGTGAGTATCTCGCAGACATTGGTGGAAAAGACGATATCTACTTCGTCGCGGTGCATGGCATAAATAGGAACACCAACGGAGGTCTTTGCAGGGATATATAGGCCATTAGAAAATGTAAAACCTTTGGCAGTTTGCCGATGCATACTCCCTAGGTTCGGTTCCATTAGCTCTTCAAGTTAGCTCTGATAGGAAGTGATAGCATTACAAACGTCGATGCCAGCGAGTCTCGTTGACTCCTTGATAAAACTATCCACCTTTATCATCTTTCCCACCGCTGCCTTCGTCCACCCGTATTCGTCGATCGCCGTTCTGACTTCCTTTCGCAATTCTGGAACACATTCGGGGTGTATTGCGAGATCATATAGAACATGTGTAAAACTCTTACCCCATATTTAAAATGAATTTTGAAGATCTCTGGATAACTAGACATACCATAGATGTAGAATGAATTGCGGCGAAGTTGGTAATTAGTATCCTCATGCTGATATCGTGGGCTAAGCGTTCACTAGATTGGTATCCTTTGACGCCTTCCAAGCACCAGCTGATCATATCATTCTATCCCGTAATTTCTATCATTAATGTATCTATACGCCTTTAAAATGATGCACGCACCGGTTGTTCTGCATAATTCGGACCTAATTCCTCAATTTTGGCGATACGATCTTTGACAAGATGCCCTATATGCCTTTCCGCCTCCCGGAGCTGATGTGGCAGCTTTGTAAACAGTCGCGAAAGAGTTCTATTGTTGCTCCAGAAATCATAAGGGAGGTAGAGGTGATAACACTTACGGACGAAGAAACTTAGGGAAGAAACTGAGTAGCTGAGTTGCAATCACTACATCGCGTGTAAAATTTTGTTGTAGGTCCATGTAATCTGGATCTCGGCCTGGAATGATGATAAGTAACCATTGGATCATGTAAGAAGATGAAGCCCGCGTACAAAGAGGTAATCCCACAAATAGTCTGTTACTACTCCGCGCAACCGTCTTCAAAGCTGTCTCAAAAGCGACAACCTCGGTCCATTCTGCTTGAAGTTTAGTACAAACAGATGCCTTTAATGAATCACTTGCCATTCTCTTTCGCTGGAATCAAATCCGTGAGAGCAGTTACAATCTCGTCCATGGTATCTGCATAACGGCTGGTAAAGTGGCGTGTTACCTGTGCACGGAAGGATTCAATGTGATATTGATATGGCTCCTGTAGTAGCTGGGGGCCAAATATGATATCTTTCTGGATTCGACGTTAAGCCATGAAATATTGGATACAGAATGTGGGTACCTCGTCAACGGCTTGCTCAAAAGATAGCTGGTCGTCTTTTGCTCTTCTGATGTCATCCACCATTTGAGCCTCTGATACAAGGACTACCCATTTCCCCAATGTCGCTACTTTAAAGGGTTGTCCACCGTACTGAGAATAATCGATGCTAGTTAAAACTTGCATGTAACGTGTAATACTACATACTTTTTTGTATCCTTCCAAAACAAGCCCTTTTGCATTAAACACATGCTGTATAGCTGTAATATAAGAAGTGAGGACACCAGAGTAGCCAATTGTTGGAATGGTATGCAACTATAATCATGAGTCATTAGGACATTGAACACGAGCTACTGTGGAATGAAATACCGGAGAGTTCAGAGCCTTTATATGTAGCCTGATAAAATGCAATGCAGTAAGGATACCAATCCCAACAGCTGCAAGGGCTGTTGTATCTTCCATGATATTGGTACCTTTGGGTCAGGCTTCCGCCAGGTAGTATGATACAATGTTCTAATTCGCCGTAGTGAACCTGGGAAGAAGTAGATATGGCCCTGTGTGGAGCCCGTCTAGCTGTATCCTACTCAATTTATAGTGGCTACGACATACCAGTCCGAGCAATGTAAAGAATAGGGGCTGTCGAATTATATCGGATTAATCCATAATAAACCATTCCGTAGAGATCGTGGTTACCTTACTTCTTATTTTGCCATGGTTGTTTTGGAACTCGGTTGACTAGGTATGTTTCCATGGCTCTAACCTCGAGAAAGCCAGCGAAAGTCGGGCGATAGTGCCAGCGCAAAAGGAGATTATTGACATAAGGGTGAGATGAATAATGTTGAGGGCAGCACTAATCAATGATGAATACCAATTACAGCAGTCGCGCCACCGCCGCTGTAATCGATAGTACAGTACGACCCTGGTACAACCTCCCAAAGCGATTGTAGTCTGTGAACAACACATGGATATTCGCGAGTACTTACTACTTTGATCAGACCTCGTGAGCTATCATATCTATGCTAAGTGTAGTATAGGAATGGATGCCTTACCGCAGCGTTTAGAACTTCAAACTACTTTTCCAGATCTTAAGCGAGTGGCGTTCGGCAAAAGTAGCTTTTTGTTTCCAAGCCGTAGGACGCATGTACATACAGATAATAAACAATTCTTACAGAAATAGTGACAGCTCAATGACAGTGTCCCTAAATAGTCCCTGACCTTATCAAAATCTAAGCAACATGGATATGTGTATGTGATGACTGAACAGCGGAACTCTGAGGCTAGGGAATAAGATTCATTCACTGAGAAACATTAGACAAAGAGTAACATACATATCGACGGAAATAACTGTCCTGCTGCAGTTTTGCAAAGGTGGAAGTGGAATTGAACTGTCCCATGAAGGGACATTTCCATACTCGACAGAGTTGCCATGATGCGGTTGGGTAATGTGTAAGTGGGACATATATATATAGAGCGCGGATTGTCTAAAAGATTGTAAGAAGGATTGCAGGAGTAGAAAGATGGTGGCTCACTTACAATTCCAGTGTCGTTTATGCCACTTCAACGTGTCTACAAAGTGTCTACTATCCGCTAATATCTCCTATATTTCGTTAGTTTCTTCAATATATATTCTTGTGGATGTCGACTAAGTGGTCACCTGCAATGATAACATGCAATGACCCTTCAGTGGAGTGAAAACTTCAATTATTTGGGCCCTGTTGAACATAAACTGTTACCCACCAAATGTAGCAGAGAATACTACAAGAAATCGAGCGAAAGAGAGTGCTTTGATATGAGTGTAAGCGCAGCACATAAATTGCAGTGCATGCATAGGCCTGCAAGCAAGGTTAGATAACGACAAGCAGATAAAGAGATGAGGAAGTACCCTGAAGGTTGGAAGGGTTAGTTGACATTGAGCATTGAACTAGCCTGAAAAGATGTTTGGAACGAGCATTTGGAGCTGGAAGGGGGGGTGGTAGGCCTCTTCCAGATGCAAAATCTGGAAGGGGGTCATATTCAATCTCAGCTGTCAACTAAGACGGATTTAGTAGCCGGCAGAGTGGCAGATCTCATTCTCATCTCGCTTAAGGCATCTGGAAATTTATTCTGAAGTTCCAAACGCTGCGGTAAGGCATCCAATGTCGTGTAAGGAGGAAACACACAGTAAGCAGTGAGACCAGGTCTAAAGTTCTAAGATACGGAGAACTATGGAAATCAAACACGCCAATGTAGTATAGTATTAATAATTATATATACCCTCAACAACGCTTTCTAAACATAACCTTCGCCTTCGTATTAGGAATCATGTGCTGCTGGAACCACGTATTAGACGGACGTATCCCAGTGGGTAGCTTCACGTCGTAATGTAACACGATGTATGCCAACATCGCCTTTAGTTCGTTAACGGCGAAGAATCGACCTGGACTAACAATTCCAGTCGTGTTAACTTCATATATGGCGTAAAGAAGTTAATGCATACATACCACGCATGGCGCCCATGTCCGAAAACTATATAGTCATGTGAAAGAGATACCATTTGATGCTTCGCTGATTCCCCATCCGAACCAGCATCGTTCAATTCAGAGAATCGGAAGGGATCAAATTCTTCCGGGTTAATGTACAAGTTCTACAATTCAAACGTATCAATTTATAGCACATGGTTGATGAAAGAAGGCGAGGTACTTCATCACGGTGCATTGCGTAGACGGGAACACCAATTGAAGTTCTGGCGGGAACGAATAGGCCATTAGAGAACATAAAACCTTTACTAGCTGTTTTCCGATGCATACTCCCTGTCGTTCATTAGCTTTTCGAGATAACACGGGAGTAGGAAATGGAATAGTACAAGCGTCAACCCCAGCGAGTCTCGCTGACTCCCTGATAAAACTATCGATCTTCAGCATCTTCCCCGTCGCTTCCTTTGTCCACCCACTTTCAGCTATCACCGCCTCGACCTCTCTTCTCATCTCCGGAACACAATCTAGGTGAATAGCGAGATCGTATAAGACGTGCGTGAATCCCTTTTTCGCGTTTTAAATTCGAATGTCCAAGATTTCTGGGAAACAAATAGGCGCACCATTGACGTAGTATGATTCGCAGCAAAATTGATAGCTAATATCCTCATACTCAGATCGCGGCCTGAGCGCTGGTAGCCTTTGGCTTCTTCCAAGCACCAGTTTATCATATCATCCTATCCCGTATTAATATCGTGAGTGCATATAAATAACCCGAGATCAGCGTACGCACGGGCTGGTCTGCATAACTAGGACCTAATTCCTCAATTTTGGCAATGCGATCCTCAATAAGAGGCCCTATATGCCTTTCAGCGCGTCGGAGCTGACGAGGAACTTTGGTGAACCGCGCAAGGGAACTACGATTGAAGTTCTAATCAAATATGGAGTAGCAGGAACAACAACACTCACGGCCGAAGAAACTTGGGAAAGATGCTCAGTAGCTGGGCTGCTATGAACACGTCAAATGTGAAATTCTGCTGTAGGTCCATGAAATCTGGATCTCGACCTGGGATAATATTAGGTACTCTTCCGCGCAAGAAAGAAAATCCGCGTACACAGAGGTAACCCCACAAACAATCTGTTACTAGTTCTCACAACTGTCTTCAAAATAGTTTCAAACGCAACAACTTCAGTCCATTCTACTTGAAGTTTAGCATCAACAGAAGCTCCGTGGAATTACTACTTGCCATCCTCCTTCGTAGGAATCAGATCCGTGAGAGCAGATGCAATCTCGTCTTTGATATCTGAAAAACGGCTCGCTAAGTGACGAGTCAATTGTCTGCGAACTGCTTCTATATGATATGGATGCTGTAAGAGCTGCGGGCCAAATATGACATTTAGTTGGACGGCCTGTAATTGAAGTTAAACTGTGCAAACTTGGAGTAGACTGTGACTCGTACCTCGGCAACTCCGTCGTCAAAAGACAATTGGTCATCCTTAGCTCTTCTAATCTCATCCACCATTTGAGCTCCTGACACAAGAACCACCCATTTTCCCCATGTCGCGATTTTGAAAGGCTCCCCTCCGTACTAGGCTAAGTTAGTGACAGTCAAAATAATGTAACGATAAGTATCCACCTTTTTATACCCTGCTAATATTAATCCCTTGGCATCGAACACATACTGTATCGCTGTTATGTACGAAGTAAGAACACCGGAGTAACCGATGGTAGGAATGCTATGCAACTGTGGTCGTTAGAACGTAGAACAGAGATTTTAAAAATGACTTACAGGAGATTTCAGAGCATCTATATAAAGTCTAAGAAGATAAAGAGCGGTCAGGAAACCGAGTCCAATGGATACGAGATGCGTTGTAGAGTCTTCCATAAACCGGTATGTAGGGCGTCACGGTTATCAGTCCGAGGCTTCTGGTCTTGCAGGGTCCCCAGCTTATAATGGTTACTATGCGATGATAGACAATGCTAATGCTATATAGTATAAGGAAGTTAAGTTGGAGTTGCGAGGATTTCGATGGGTAGTGGCAGTCTGACTGAGTTTGACAGTGATACTGGCCAACGTTGCTAACGTTCAGTAGTATGACGTTGACCTTGAGGTACTGCTTCCATCAAATGGAATCAAGCTCCGATAGCGGCTCTTAAAATAGCGAGCCCCTAGGTTTCATTTCCTTGCGTTCTACGTCAGTAGATTCGTTGTTGCGTTTTTAAGCAGTAATAAGAAGCTCCATAGTATAGAGTTTGAAAGGATCTCCTATTCAACCTGGATGATATCACTGGATTTTAATATCATAGAAATAGAGAGCAGTACCCTGTCGATATTATATGTAGGTGCTCGCAGCAGTTGAAATGTTGAAACGTTGATCATGTTGGATGTGAGATTGATGTGAAAGGCAAGCGTCGTCATGAATTGGTCATGAAAGGCACTAGCAGCAGCCGGCTGGTCCGTGGGATTCCGTTGGGGACGGGCCACGCGGTCACGCGCGCTTAAGATATTCTCCTGAAAAGGGAATCTTGAAAGTTAACGTGCTCATTGCGAGCCCATCTGACTCTCACTTGGATTTCACTCTGTGCTCCATAACTCTTGCAGCTTGGTTCCAATCCATCAAGAATAATTTGCGTCAGCTGAGGTATAGGCGATCTACTTAACTTTAAGGGCAGTATGTAACACACATGGACATCAAATGGACTCTTCTACTGGCGGCCGTTATAAGTTGGACTGTTTACTGCCGCTTTCTGAACATAACCGTTGCCTTCTGGTTGGGTATTAGGTATTGCTCAAACCACCAATTGACCGGCCGCTGAATAGTAGGCAGTTTCACCGTTCACATCATAGTTTAATATCAAGTAAGCCGTCAATGCCTTCAGTTCTTTAACGGCGAAGAATCTTCCAGGACTACAGAGTAACTGTAATCAGAACCAATCTCCGAGAAATGATAACGACGACCAACCATGCATGACGTCCGTACCCAAACGCGATGTAATCTGGAGGAAGGGGGGGCATCTGGTATTTCTGATCATTCTCGTCTTCGCCGCTCGTTTTTAAAAACCTGAAGGCGTCGAAATCCTTGTTACCAGGATATATTTTCTACAATACTGTTAGAAATTTCATTATTAAGAAGGCTCTAAGGAACGTACCTCGTACTCTGATGAATATGCTCTCCATTGCACCAGAAGAAGCCGTGTCTGATCTATCACTGAAAGATAGAGATGCTACAGTTATATAGCTTCGAGTACATATATCCGTGTGTAGAGTTCCACCCTTCCGATAGGGTTCTCAGTCCCCTGGACGCTTACCTAGTCGAGACCACGTGTTATAATCAACTCCTATCGACAGATATACTAAGGGTTAAAGTACAGACTCTTCGAAATCTTTTTATAACAGTAAGGTATCAGGAATATATAGTACTCACATATTTCATTGATACCCAGAGCCCAAGCGCAGGACCCTATTACAATGGAACCATCAATCCAGCGATAAGTTGTGACTCGATAGAAGTACTGCACGATCTTGACACACCAAGTACAATAAAATGGTCGAGTTATTAATAGACAAGCTTTGAGATCGCTGCGGAGAACGCAACAGTAGAGCCAACGAAAATGGGAAAGAATGATGAGACGTAATGTAAACTAAAAGGCCAATCAAAGGTTCATACCCATGCTTTTCGGCCTACGTCATACAAGTACGCGGGATTTGATTCTGACTCCAGTTGGTTATAAGGATTCTGGTTACCTCGGACGACTAACTCGAATACATATCGAACTTTTCCTATAAACTCTTCCGATTCTTTTCCTGAAAGTAAAGCAACCACTGGACAAGGCACATCAAGTAGTATCAGAAAGATATAGTGCTCACATAGTAGTTTACTGATGATTCCATGACAGATGGCGTGGGCATAATGATTACTGCATGGTATCGATGCGCGGCGCACACACTTGTCAGAAATGTTGCGACAAGATATATAGATCACCTTTACCTAGGACCAACCTGACTGAAGGTCGTGACCGAGAGTAAGGTGGCTTCAATATTTAAATGACACAGAGATCATCGCTTTGAAGAACATCGCAATTTGTCGTTCCTTAAGGTGTTCTATAGATGCAGACATATTCCCAATAAAAGTTCTGCAGATATACAAAGGTATGTATGATCCCTAATATGCAGCCTGGGAGGCAATGTTCTGCATAATCGAAGAACCAGAAGACCTATAACCAGACCGAAAGTCAATCTCTTTCCTCAATAAAGTATTAACAAAATTTACGTTCCAATCCTCTCTGCTCCAGCAACAAGCATTTCCCTACACGCCTCCCACGTCCTCACACCCCCACTCGCCTTCACTTTAACTACGTTCTCCCCTTTGTACGCAACGGTCTTTCTCATAAGTCGCACATCTTCAACAGTAGCCCCGCCTCCATTAAACCCGGTAGAAGTTTTGACGAACGTAGCGCCTGCTTCAGCTGCAATATAACAAGCGGCAATCTTCTCTTGTTGAGTAAGCAGAGAAGTTTCGATGATCACTTTCACAGGAACAGAGGACGCCGCAGAGATCGTCAAGTGGAGATCGTGAAATACGAATGCGTAGCCTTTGGAATTGAGGTACCCGACCGGGATGACAGTGTCGATCTCTGAGGCGCCGTCTTGGACAGCTTGTTTGGTTTCACTTCGGATAAGATAAGGATAGACGCTGATATAAGTCTTCAGAATAACTCACAAAGCCTTAGCTTCAGCCGACATAGCTCCCAGAGGGAATCCCACCACACTGCAAGCGATTGTTTTCGATCCTTGTAAATGAGAAGAAACACGTTTGACATGTGAACTGTTGACGCAGCACGACTACGCGTTTTAGCTCTTCTTTGTCCTGTTATTCAATATCGTAACTCACTTTGAATCCAAACATTATTGCCTCGTCACATAGCTTATCAATCTGTTCCAGGGTTGCATCAGGTTTGAGCAACGTATGATCAATGACCAGTGGGAACTTGGGATCTTCAGGAGATGTAATCGATGCGAAAGGTCCAACTTGGGAATCAGAGTCAAGCACTGAGAGAACTTCATCTACTTTCGCATTTATAAGGGAAATCCATTCTTCGTTTGTTCTTGGGGACATGGGGGACATGAGCAGGGGAGGAGAGCATTCGATATCGCCATGTGACGGTTCCTAGTTAGTTGCACGTATTGTTGTTTGTGCGCGGACTCCGCCGCGGAGGTATTGGTAAATAATTGCATGCGGCAAGTTGGTTACAACTCCGAGTCCGCGCTATCACACGATTATTACAACCAAATCACAACTATACGGCGATAAGGCGAGTGTTGTATTTGCTTTTTGGAACTTTCATATTCACAGTGGTGCTCGAGTTCGATGATTAAAGCTAAGGTACTTATCGGAATGTATTGGGATCCATTGAGATACATCTGTTATCAATTAAGATGTCCCTAGTAGTCGCCGAAGCTGGAAATTACACAAAAGCTCCCAATGGAGTGTCGTACATATTATGATTTGTAAGTACTCTTATGAGAAAGAATAAGCCTTTAAACACTCATCCAATGACATTTCGTAGATATCCTGTACATACATACGCTTGATATCCGGATCTTTGTCATATCTATGATGCGCCGGAAAGAGCTTGCCGCTGGGAGCCACCACGATCCCTGCAGCAACAGTTTCACACTGACACTGAAGTCCAAGATGCATAGCATACTCACGTACACGGGATATCACCTCGTGTGCCAAATGAACGTGTTCGGATGTGCTGCACGTGTATATAAGAACCAAAGAATCCAAATATTGAGGAGCATCGACATTCCCAGAATGACATCTACACTCAAGAGCGCTTTCCAACTCTTCCCAAAACCAAACCGCAGCTTACTTAAAACTAGCGACTACCCAGTGATCTGGGCTGGTGTCACTCCCTCATCAACCGAGACATTGCGACGCCTTCTCGAGGATAACCACAAGAACTGGCACGTATACTTGAACAGCAAAGGATTCCATAAGTATACCACATACCTCTATATACTACAAGAACGAAACTAATCTCGTTCAATGTAGCCATACCGCTCACATTGTGTTAGCGCTCTGGTCGCTAGGAGCACACGAATCCGTCATTGAAGCTGCATTCGACTTAAGTGTATCTATTCAACGACCGGCGTTCACCTCCCCCGGCGTCATTGACGCCAAGAACTGGAAGGAACACTTGGGTGACGAGAAGTAAGTTGAAAGCGGATTCATACTCTCGTCCGAGATCTAACATCAATTACAGTTACTATGATTCATATTTGAAGTTCTTTATCGATGAGGTTAGGACTAAAGGCGCAGCTGCCAGCCTTGAAGAGTATGTTTTCTCCGTAGACGCAAACGTCGGCAGCGAAGAACCAGCTATGGTCAGCCGGTTCGTTGATGGACTTGTACACCCGCTTATCCATACTGGATATGGATTCGAGTTTAGCATGCCTGGAATGGTTGCTGAAGGTGAGCAGTTATGATGCCGACTCGATAGAGCAGCAACTTACATTTTCTTTACAAAGGCCTAGCGCAGACAGCTGTGCATCATACAAAAGGGTGGAAGATTATTCCACGATCGTTGTTCCAGCATACCGTCGCCCGGTTGACATCCAAGCTTGGCGAAACTGTTGGTTTGGAATATAGCACCGCAAAGAAGCCAGTGCATGCTCTGACAATTCTAGCAAGAGTTGTTGCTGATCCTCGATTCGGGGGACAAAACCCTGTTGCACCGGTGGTTATTTATGAAACTGCCTACGATAAACATGGAGATGTCATTAATGCATACGTTGATCAATGGATCCTGGAAGGTCCAATTGAGAAAAAAATTGAAGAGCTAGTCTGGATGTGTGCTGTCATCTACGGAGTTGGAGGCTTCCAAGAGGGGAAGCACTTCAATGCTGATTTTTCCAGTGAGCACACTTTTTCGATGCGAGAGATTAGTATTAACGTATCAATTTGACAGGTTACATTTTGTCACGTCGTCACTTTTCCTATCTTCCCTCGTCAACCAGTTGAGTCGGTCGTCCCAAGAGATCTTACTCAGGTCATACTTGGCGACAATTCTGGTTTGGTACATGGGTCGTGGGCGTGCTCCCATTAATATCGCAAACTTCTACGAAAAGGCCGCAACGATTCATACTATCTTCGGTACAGCGCCTTCACCGCATAAGAGTTCGTTTCCCTCCCCGACGTCCGAGTACGCTGTGACACCGAACCCTTGGTTGCCAATACTGCAAAACACAATTGTACATCCTGACGATCACTTGGCAAAGCTTCAGCGTTCGCTAGTGCACTTCGCTGGTGTCTATGGTTTAAGCTCCCCAGGCTGTCTTGCAGACGTTGAACTAAAGGATGCTGACAAACTGGATGGTACACTCTTTATTCGTACGGCAATCTTGACTGCAGCAAGATTTGGATGGGTCAGGGATGGAGAAGCGCAGCGGGAAGTCGATAGGAAAGGTTTCTACAGTAACGTTTGAAGACAATAAGTAGTTCGGAGTTAACTACTAGTCACTAGTTTCTGGTCGGCGGTAGTTTCCGTAGTTATCTTATCAATCTAAGGCTTTAAATGGACTTCTGCAGACATCTTTCTGGCGAGTTACTTCTTATTGAAGAGATATATACCCCGGAGGACGTGGATTTGATGATTTCAGGGCAAAGTAGGACTGAGAGGTTGGAGGTAGACGGCAACCAGAGATAGCCAACGTGTAAATGAGATCCAGCCACAGCAAGTCACCCAACCAACAAGACACACCTTGCACCCTGTCGACTTGTGATCATAGAGGCATGTCGCGGCAGACATATTACATGCATAATCGAAGGAAAGCTTAAGTACAGGTAGTGCGAGAGCATTATGGGCAGATGCAAACAAAGTGCATATCTAGAGAACCGTCCAGATGGCGATGATGGCTGTGGCTGTCGAAAATCTGAGACGGAAGGAAGTCCTGAGGATGGATCCCTAAGAGAGTAGTAGAGATAGCCTGTATGCGCGAAGAATTAGAAGAGGTGGTGCGAATGTTTAGGCAGGACGTACCCTCCGTGAACTTCCCCTTCCACATAATCTCCTTCTCAGATGCCACCCCACTTGAACTTATTCCCTCCTTCCTACTTGAAGCCGCAGAGATTTCTTATTGAACGAGTAAACTAGGCCTTCCTGGCAAGGGAGGGAGCCCAGGGGCTGGTGACTGGTCGTCCTCTTAGAAACGGCCGTTATAAGCGAGAGCAAACCGACCCCACAGAACTACTTATCCCATAAGCCTCACGAGCAGCATGCATTGTGCTCAGCTTTGGACATGATCTTGCTCGATGGATAGTCAGGGTAACGTGTTGATGCTGGTGTCTGTTCTGCAAATTAGATATGGGCCAGTTGGTTCGAAATTGAAATTGAGCCTGTGTAGGTAGCGGTTCAAGTCGATGAACAAAGCCCGAAGGCCGCAAATTGATGGCGTGAATACAATGATCAACAGGGATCTTATCTTATCTTTACCCGACTCCAATCCAGATGCCGGACTAGAAATGATTTATACATATCGATACATATCGGAAATACTTACATTCTCGTCTGCCGTCATGCTTACAACTTGTTGAATATGCCGAATCTTCTCAAGACTTCTTGGAATAAAATCACATTCAAATCGACTTGGCACCCTAACAAAACTAAGCACAAGGGGTCACAAACTACTAGCTGATAATAATTTACATACCTAATGTGACCTGAGTCAAATCGTACTGGAGGATTACACCCTTGTCATTTTCACTATATATAGCTTTCCTGTCGTAATGTGGAGATAGTGCGAAAGCTCATCGGAGCGATTCCGCGGGGCGCATTCGAGGCGCATCAGATTCATAGTGCTCAAAGTTATTAACGCCTTCTCGCACTATGCGGTACCGGAGCTTAGTATGCAATGATTAATATTGGAGCAAACGTTACTGCATTGATGAGCACCTGAACTCTGTCACATAGTGTCGTCTTGACTGCAACTTGACTTTCGTCATTCAAGCACGTAGTAACGATTGCGACTTGAATACGAGTCCAAGTGGCAATGCTCCAACCGAAAACCACCACCAGCCGCAAATATTCTATCGACCCCTAACCTTTCCTCCAACATTCCTCAGTCCTGTTGATTCCAGGCCCACTTCTAATATCTATAAATAGTGAGTTCCATTTCCGACGAGGCCTGAAAATATAACCGCATATTGTCTGCTATCAGCTAGCTTGCCTACTTGTTGCTTAAAAGTTAAAGAAGCCGTACGCATGTCTGAAATTGTTCTCGATAACAGGGGCCAGATTCTCAGAAGCGAGAAAAATCTTGGTAAGGTCGGCAAATGAGCGGAGAAAGTTGTCAGGTCAGAACGTGTGATTTAAATGACGTACTAATATGGATATATAATCCGATGAAGTGTTATATTAAGGGGTGCGACTGTGGTGCGGCGAACTGTCAGCAACCATCGGCGCTGCAAGGAAGGGCTGGGAATGGCTGAGCTAGGTAACTGTGCGACATGCATCCCTTTCATATATATATAACAGCACATCGGATGACAGTGAGAATCGCTTCAAGATGGAGAACCCTACGTCCCTTCTGACTGCTGGCGTTGGTATTCTGACTGCATGCCATCTCCTCAGGCTTTACATCAAGACATGGAATTCGCCCGTACGTGTTCACCGCTTACAGACTCGGGAATGACGTTCTAACCGCTGATGTGTTCCAGTTGCATGCCATTCCGACTGTTGGATATTCAGGTTTCCTGACATCCTACATCACTGCCATAAAGTATCTGTTTCGAGCTAAGGATTTAATGCAGGAAGGATACGATAAGGTAAGTACCACACCATTGCTATAATTTGTTACGCTGATTATGCTCTAGTACCCAGGACAAGTATTCAAAATTGCGACAATAGGAAAATGGCTTGTTCTCGCAACAGGTACTCAACAGGTGAATGATATACGAAAAGCAAAAGAGGATCAGCTTTCAGCTATAGAAGCCATCAACGAGGTTCGTCTGTCTTATACTTACCTGAATTACTAGTGTCTTATTCTTTAAAGATCATAACAATGGATATCTTGCTTAGTCCTCAAATTCTGATGGATGATTACCACACTGAAGTAGTTCGCAACCACGTTACACGAAACATACCTGTCCGTTATGCAGAAGTCAAGGACGAAATCTCTAGTGCATTCACCGAGCTAATACCAGCTGTTGAGAACGGTACGCGGTTGGTCTTCACGTTTTGGTTCTTGGTCTAACCGGCTGGCGTGTGATATTTAGAATGGACCGGAATAGTAGCTTTTAAAATGGTTCTGAAGTCCGTAGTGAGGACAAGCAATAGGCTTCTTGTTGGGCTACCATTGTGTAAGCTTTTAGATATTCGCTTGCATTGAGAAACTAATCAACCTTTCACATTAGGTCGAAATGCAGATTATGTGAAGTTGCAGGAAAACTTCACAATTGACCTATTCAAAGCCTCTATGATGATACATATGTTTCCTCTGTCCCTTCGACCGTGAGTACAGCCGTATATCATTGCGTTGGTCATTATGTAGTGAAATTCTTTTGCAGATTTGTTTCTCGATTTATTAATGTTGAATCCAAGCTTCAGCGAGCGATCAAACACCTTACACCTCTTATCGAAGACCGTATCGCTAAGATCGATTCTTTAGGACCTGACTATCCCGACAAGCCTGTATGTTTTCGGCTCCGGTGCTCCTAGCTCAATGTTAACGATTGCACTGTTTGACAGAACGACGTGATCAGCTGGTGCTTAGAGCACGCTACAGGAGATCAACGCACTGTCCGTGAATTGGCTATAAGGGTGATGGTTATAAACACCGGTGCAATACACACGACAACTATGGTTCGTCACAGAATTAAATATACGAAGTTTTATTCATATATACATGGGGTTTCAGGCGTTTACGCACGTACTATACGATTTAGCAATTCATCCAGAATACGTTACAGCTATGCGAGAGGAGGTGGAATCGATAATTGAGGAATATGGATGGACGAAAGATGCTATTGACAAGATGCATAAAGTGGATAGCTTCATTAAGGAATCGATGAGACCAACGATCCCTGGCGCATGTAAGCTCCCCCTCTTTCGTGATTATATGCCATTAATTGGATGAATAGTTGCAATGCTTCGCAAGGTTGTTTCTGACTTCACATTTTCGAACGGACAGGTCATCCCTACCGGTGCCTATGTTGCGGTTGCGGCATATCCCATGCACCTCGACGATGTCCGTTTATTTTATTACTGACAGGAAGGACTATACTAACCAATTACTTAGGAAATCTATCCCGGTGGGCATGAATTTGATGGTTTCAGGTTTTCGAAGAAGGGCGACGAAGGTGAAAGTGATACGAAAAATAAAGTCGTTTCTTTGGCTTTAGACTATGTGGCATTTGGTCATGGACGTCACGCATGGTGTGTTCGCTTGGGTTTAATCATAATCACTATTTCTAATAGTCAAATAGTCCCGGTCGATTCTTCGTTGCAAACGAGATGAAGACAATGTTGGCTCACGTCCTATTGAATTATGACGTGAAGTTGCCTACAAATAAACGGCCTGCGAACTTTTGGCTTGAAGATAAACAGATGCCAAACCATCGTGCCAAGGTTCTGTTCAGAAAACGAAGATGAAGAGGTTACATGGTTTTACTAGTAGCACGTCGTGCAGATTTTTCTTGAGATACTTATGCACGTTAATACTATAATTTCGTTGTGGTAGTTTGTCCTCGATTTCACCCAGTGGTAGAGAAGTTGAAACCTACGAGTCGTCAAACGTTGAACGTTGTAGATTGAAAATGTCCCGACACCTGACCACCTTACTATGGCGGGCGTTAAGGTCTTGAAGTTTAGGCACTTGACGCATAACCGACTTGTGACTTGCTTGCGACAGGAATTAAGTACAATTCTAGTAATATCACAATGACTCCTCATGTTAAACATACTCGGCAGTAGGAAGAGAACGGCCTGGATCGGAAATAAGCAAGTAATTTAAATGAGGCAATAGTTCAAAGAAAGTTCAAAATCCGCCTCGAGTTCATCCTCTTGAAACCCCACAAATCGCCACAGCACATTCTACAGACCAGTGACTAATATTCAAAACATCCCGTATGCGCCAATGCATACTTAATTATCCCCTCCTTTAAATCCTTCTCTTCCTTCTTAAACTTCTCCTTCTCCTTCTCATCCACCCTCTCATCTAAATCACTCACAACTGTACAAGCTCCAATACGCTTATCCATGACTATATGGTACTGTTCTAACCCATCCAGATCCTGTGATTCCATCCCTTTCATCACTTCAATGCAAGTATCATATATATCCCTTGCATTTTCTATTTTATCATATTTGAATAGTTCTGTGTATTTGTTACTCAGGTCCATGAGTATGGTGTCAGGGGACTCATTAGGCGACTCTAAGTCGGAAATAACGCAGGAGCCGCATTCACATGTGAACCCATAGTACTTGCTGAATTCTTTTTGACGTTTTTCAGTGATTGGATTCTCAAGTGCGTCGAAATATGCGATCAGAACCTCATCTCCTGCTGCAATTCGCCTTGTTGCGCGGATTTGGTGCGAAAAAGTGGTGGGGCTGAAGAGTGGTATTGAGCAGTTAGGTCTGCAGCTGCAAGGAGCAGGTAAGAAAAGGCACAGAAGTGGAGGATTTGAAGTATTTTCAATACCTATGGTTAATCCTTGACATGTTTTTAAAAACCACACAGTATAAGGCCTCCTTCTCGGTATTCCTTCGAGTCATTTCGTCAAGATAATCAGTCTCATACGCGTTTATACTCAGAATATTTTTGAACTCAAGATCCGCGTCGTCTGACAGGTTTTTATGAAGCGCCAGAAACGCCTCCTGGTTCTCCTCGCTCATACGCTCAAATGCAACTTTCAAAGAAGCATCCAATTTACACGGCATAGAACATTCAGGTGGCATCCCCTCAAAGTCAATATCACGAGGAGCAATAATCAATGGCCGTTCAGCCACAATCGAATCTCCAACTTCAAGCACCTGTCTCGCAAACATCCCCAATCCAAATCGTTCTGAAGATTCGCGGATCTCGTACACCGACGACGAAGTGTCTGGTAGTATCGGGGGAGGATTAAAATCGGGAAGAGCGAGGAGGGTTCGTTTGGTGCTTGCGTAGAAGATACATTCGGTTGTCTGTGCCAGTGTGCTAACGTTGTGTGTAGATGGCGGGATTCGGGTGCATACGAGTGCGTCGTCAGGGGTTTCTTCGAAATCTGAAATAGAAAGTGTTTCTGTGCGTGCGATAATACGAAATGGGTGGTTGACAGTGGCTACATCATCTAAATCAATTTATGTAGGAAGTAAGTTGGACAATGACTACGAGGAGATAGAATGAATCGAACCGAAAGCAACGATGCGAACATCAGGTAGTGATTCTGGGAAACTGTAGTTTGGATTGGAGTCAGTTCCTACATAATGCGATTTATGTCACGAATATAAACTTAGTGGTATTTTGAAATATTGCGAGTTTGGTAACATACCTGACCCATCACCAGAATGAGAGGGCTTCTCCAGCTCTTTATTGTCGGGCGTGTCACGGTTCATTGTGAAATCTAAGGGCTTAGAAGCAGTACAGGGTTTGGGTTAGGGCTTCAGAATTCAAAGAATTCAAACCGAAATAGAAACAATTACATGCATAGACTGAGAGAGTCTCAGTTGTCATTTGATCGCTTGGCCATTATTTTTATCGAGTGGAACCATCGCAACAAACTCATAAAACTAACTTTGTTTCCAAATTCTCTTTAAGCTTCCAGTAATGAGATCTAGCGTCCCATTCACTGCTTGGTTGGTACTATCAATGTTTTACCGTGACCAATTGGTGACAGTAGTCACCCACACGCACACGTGTTCGCTGAGCCAAGTTGGAGAACGCCTGAGAAGAAGTTAGAACGGTCAATGACAACGCTCTCCCCCAAACCCAACTCATGAACCGCCTTTATATTCTCTCTATCTCTACCCATGCCTCACCGCCCATAACAATACCTTCATATTGTCACAAACTATAAATTACAACCAAACTCCTCCCCGAAACCACCAACCTAATACGCTACACACGAACACGCGTGCAGAACTTGGCTGCGCCCGGACCTTTTCTCGTTGCTCCGAACTACATACCGCATGTGTAATCCAACGTGGGTTCTCAAACGCGTCCTATCGATCGACATCTCTGTAATAATGGAAGGCTCGGGAATACGTTGTTGATTCGAGAACAAGTTTAAAGCGCTGATTAAGGAGATTGATGATGAGGTATGTTTTACTCTTCCAGTTCATCTCATAGGTATAGATAGATTTAACAAGGGATACAGTGCTTCATCGACACAGTGCACACCGTCTTCGAACTAGGTAAAGCATAAGGATGCATCGAAGCAGAACAGATAATGAAATCTACCCTTGCGAGGGGTTTACAGCTCGTTGGCGCAACTCCCTCCCTTCTTTTTTCTTTCATACTACCACAACGTGAATAGCCAATGAATACAAGAAGACAGTGAGAAAAAATGAAGCACTCGAATACCGCTTCTGGTCCGTCACAATCGACGAACCCAACGAGGCTTCATTGATTCTCCGCTACGAAGTACACTACGGAGTGGAGATACGCAACGGAGCACTCACTACCGGTTTGTCTACCCTGCTTTCTCCCCATCCATCCCCTAACTTACCCTGCTCCTTGTGTTGTGGTCATTGTGGGTGGCCGGGGGGAGTTATTGGATCGAACCCTGCGGTGATCTGCCTTGTGTAATATCAGTGGGTGTACTCTGATTATGTTTATATCAGAATAATCAAATGGACGCGTCCGTATGCCAGCGTGTCAGCCAAATATAGCATGGTGGGTAATGTTCATAGCCAGTACATGTTTCGCATTCATTATTACATAAATGTCAGTCAGATCATCATGTATACATAGAACGTTTCCATCATCAAAATAATGTGTGTAGTCTCCCTAAAGCTTTACTCTTCTTGGTCTTGACGTTATGTGCTTCGCACATCCAAGGTTAACGTATTGACGCTGTGACTTGGATGTTTCTAACAAGATGCTATAGATCTCATATGCTACGCGCTCTGGCATTTGTACTGGTAACTAGCCAAGGTGGTTTTCAGCCGTTCATTCGTACATTCTAGTGGGAAGTACATACATAATGCCCTCCGCCTTCTATGACTGTCACCGAAGCAAGCTTCTCTCGGTCTTCTTCGATGTTTCCTTCTATTTGCTGATACAATGGTTCAGGCCTGCGAATAACTAATCTTAATACGGCTCGAGCTGCAGTTGACTAAACACAAACCATATGTCGTGAATAGAACCAAAGATTAGATGAGTTGGAAGCACATGGTAAATAGAACGAAGGTGAGCAAGCGATTTGAGGTCATGTCCATCGTCCATGAAGCATGCCGTTTCTTGCTCAGGCATTGTTTTCATACTAATGCGCGAGGAGTCTTCTGGATCAGGTCGGAAGTACGTCTCCTATTTATTTAAAAAAGAAGTTGAATTAGCGGTCTTGAAGTAAATTCTTAAACACTTAACTGAAATAATTTGAATGACATCTGGATGGAAGTCTTTCCATGGTAAATGTGTTTTTATCCAACTCATGGCTTCATCGATCGTTGACCAACTCCTCTTTCTTCTTTGGTTGGACACTTTGACCCTCTTATGTACAGCTGTAAAATACGGCTCTGCTAATTTACCACAATGAGGTGATTCCATGAGAATAAGGCATTTGATAGGTAGCTCCTGGGGGACAGGATCCAAAGATTGTATCCTAATAGAATGAGATGAGCTCAGGCGAACGTGATAGCTTAAGTACATACATAGATCCTCCACCACCTGAATGACATATTGCAACGAGATTTTTACGCTCCTGCTGAGTTAAGGAATCGGAAGCCATGAATGCCTTGATCGCAGTGGCATATTGACATCCTGCAACTTGAAAAAAAATCAATAGATTGAATGAGGGAGAGCAGATGGTTTATTAATTACAGCAAATTGAATAATGTTTTATCAGTGTTTTCTCATTTAACATGCTTGCATCGCCATGGTTAGGACGCTCGATTGTCCAAACGGATTCAATGGATATATCGGTCTGACGAGAACTAAGCTGGTACAGCGACTTAATAACTGGTAACCATGTTTCTTGGTCTAGATTCTTCAGGGCAACAGGAAATAAACGGTACAGAAAGATATAATGACTCACTCAGAGTGAATCCTCCAATGAACAAAAGAGAGTAGGTAGGCCTTGTAAGGGGAAAACTGACACTGGAAAGGGGAAGCGTATATTTAGTCGCAATGAATTTCAATGGGTGGTCATAGCAATAAGATAGCACGACAGAGCTGGAGGTGAAAGGGCTTAATGTTTCTTTCGTTATTGGCATCGAGTACGAAGATCGTTAGTGAGGGGGTATTAAGGAATAAGTATGTGACGTCGGAATTGCCTTGCTTATGTGTGTGCGAATATGGGCGCTGGGCGCTGAGCGCTGAGTCCCTGATCACTAGATTATGTTTAAGTATTTGCGAATATGGGCACTTCTCTGATCACTAGATTAATTCTTGGGGTGGTAATCAGCGCGGGGAGTTTAATCGAGATATCGCAGAGATAGATACTTACGAGAAGCCTTGGTCAATGGTACCGGTTCCCAGTCCTGGACAGGCGATATGGGCATACATATCAATACATACACATACACGCCTACACATATATATGGTATACTATGTACTTACATACCGCACCGCATTCGAACTTATGTCGTTTATAACGAGCTATATTCCTGTCATACTCGCCTTGTGTATTGTGATCTTAACATTCTCACGACGTCAACGCCGCTCTTCCCCACTCCCTCCAGGTTAATGCATTTCGAACGTGTCGCTCTGACAACTAACAACTCCCACATATAGGACCTCCTGCTTCGCCATTTATCGGAAACACTCATCAGCTGCCTCTCACCGATTCTTACATTAAATTTAATGAGTGGGCCACGAAATACGGTAATTTCATTATGTTAAAGCAATGCTAGAATCTAATGCCTTATTATATTAGGACCTGTAGTGTACTTTCGAACATTCGGACGCGAGTTTGTGGTCATCAACGACATGAAAGTAGCAACCGACCTATTTGAAGGGCGTTCTAAACTCTACGCTACGAAGCCACGTCTTGTAACGTCAATATTTATTATCAGGTTTTATGTAGCTCATATATTTCGACTCCAGGTTATGGCTGGTGAGTTGGTCGGAAAGGAGAAAACATGCATGATATTCGCAAAATACGGTACATTGTTGAAAGAATGCCGTAAAATATCGCACGGCTGGTTGAATAAGAAACAAGTCAAGAACTCCTGGAGAATACAGGAGATAGGATCTTATCGCCTCATCGCATCACTTCTAGAGAATCCAACTCAATTTTCAAAGCATATTCGAACATAAATATATATTTCTTGTTCCAATGATAAAACACTAATAACGTTGATATTCTACTGTGTTTGATAGTCAAGCAGGAAGTATTATACTACGACTCGTCTATGGTATCAAATGTCTACCTGAAAATGATCCAAATATTGCTTTATCCGAACAAGTCTCGGACCTGACAGCCTTGGCGATGCGTCCAGGTTATTGGTTATGCGACTCATTTCCTATTTGTAAGTTACCTTTCACTACATGCCTATTTATCGCACTAACACAATATACTTATAGTATTCCAGTGGCACATATTCCTTCATGGTTCCCAGGGGCCACCTTTAAACGCTGGGCTGAGAGAACTAGACACTTAACAAATGAGTTCGTGTGCCGGCCGTATTATGCGGTGAAAGCAGACGTTGTATGTATATCCAAACGGGGTACAATTGTGCGCGTTGCATACCAACATTTTTGACATTTAGATAAATGGATCTACGACACGCGAGCCCTCTTGGGTCTCTGAAAGTATCCATGATGAATCAGGTCGCATTCTATCTGGAAACAAGGAGCACCAACTCATGGTGGCTGCAGGAAGTATGTATAATGGTGGCATCGATACCGTGAGTTAAACTTAGCGAGATATCATTAGTAAAAAAGTTACTAGTTATATATGTAAGACTGTAGCACTGATTAGAACATTCATTCTTATGATGACTCGCAATCCAGACATTCAAAAAAAGGCACAAGCTGAAATTGATAACGTTGTAGGTACTCAACGCTTGCCGATCATGTCTGATATAGATGCGTTACCGTATCTCAACTACATCACCAAAGAAGTACTCCGTATGACCTCAGTCATTCCAGTTATGCCACATAGTTTGGATGAAGATGATGTAAGTTCGTCAATTTATCCAATGCGAGTCGTCATTTGAGCTTTTTTAGATTTATGAAGGGTATTTGATACCAAAAGGCGCTTGGGTTATGGTAAACACTTGGTAAGTTGCGCAAAATTGACATGGGGTGCGGCGCTGAGTCGATTTAAAAAACACCAGAGCAATATTTCATGATCCAAACAACTACCGCAATCCGTTCGAGTTCAACCTGAAAGATTTAGTCCTTTGCGTGGATCTGCGGCCGAGCTAGATCCAGAGGTGCTATGTTTTGGGATTGGCCGAAGGTTAGCCCCACATTTTAGTTTCTGCTTTCGGGCTAAACAGAATATTATCAGATCTTGTCCTGGACTAAATCTCGGAAAATCTTCGTTGTTTTTGTACATGTCACACATATTGTTCACATTTGATATCAAGTCAAGGCAAGGGTGTGATCCTCCTCCAGTACTATTTGACTCAGGTCACATTAGGTATGTAGATTATATTCATAGTTTGTGATCTCTTGTGCTTAGTTTTTTCAGGGTGCCAAGTCCATTTGAATGTGATTTTATTCCAAGAAGTCTTGAGAAGGTTCGGCATATACAACAAGTTGTAAGCCTGACGGCGGATGAGAATATGTAGTCTTTTTGATATGTATAAATCATGATTTCTACTCCGACATCTACAATTTTATAGCACGCAGCGGAAAGCTTGATCGTGTGCGTGATGAGATTATTAATGAGCAAATGACTACTCCCAAAAATTATGTGAACGCACATCTGTCTGACTAGTTGAGTATCTGCGATCGATGAGCACTATGAGAGTACCAAGTTAAAATAGAAAGACGTTCCGAGTCCAGCGTACACTACAGTGATACGATCTCTAAGCATCTCCTATATAACCCAGAACTGACTCCCCTTCTTCATCGCTTCAGGACTCTTGTAGTTCTCTGAGATGTCGTTAAGTCATCTACCTGAAGTATGCACAGGCTCTTTCAAATTTTAAGCCAACTGGCATTGTTGGCAGAACAGCTGAACGTGCCGCGGTAGCTAATTGCAAGTTGTCTAATTGATCACGCGCACGTGCCAACGCCGGAAGTTATCGCCGATTCTCGTGTACATGTCCCGTCCACTTTCAGCTTTCTTGTAATTAAAGAGCCTCTCGTCTCGACTCGTTGTTCTGCTGGTGGCCTCTTCCACTCGTTTGCTCGCAGCTTCACGTTCTATTTCGCGACAGTCATCCACTCGCTTCTTCTCTGCGTCTAGTACTCTCGAGCAGGAGGCCACTGGCAACGTTGAAACTATTCAAGTACAGAAGAAGCCTGTTGGCAGGCTCCGTGGGGGTAGGGCGGCTCGTTACTCTTGCCTTAACCTCTATTATTCTTACTATGTGCTACTTGACACCAACGTCAACATGTTCGCCCACACCGTCCATCGAACAATGTCGTGTCTAAAGTTGAGCAATGCTACAGCTTTATGGGATTCTTAGCAGTTCGTCGGTTCTGCGAGGAAGAAGCTCGCGATTAACGTTTACTTGAGAGGTTCGTTCTTCCATTATCCGTATCTGTGGCTCTTTCTAACTGGCAGTGATATGTAGACTACTAGTCCTGCTTGTCGGCGCGCTCAAGGCCTATAATACATCCGCGTCACTGTCGCATACCATATACCCGGCTGTAACACAACATTCACCCTCCTCTTCGAATCGTACCACGGAGCTCTACATCACCAACTGCGCAGTGTCGACGACATCATTACCAGCTCGTCCTCTGCTCCTTTCCCCCTCAGTCTCCTGCGCTCCCGCTTGTAACGGCAGCTTCTAAGAGGACGACCAGCCCTGTACGTTATTTCCAGGGAGGTTTAGTTGACTCGTTAAGTAATCTCTGCAGCTTCAGGGAGGAATGAAGGAATAAGCTCAAGAGGAGTAACATATGGCAAGGAGATGACGTGGGGGGGGGGGGTTCGGGTTTCGAAGAGGATGCTGGGTACACAAAGGTACGTCCTGGCCAATTACTCGCACCACCTCTTCTAATCCTCGCGCATACAGGCTATCTGTATTATTCTTCCAGGGATCCGTTCTCCTTCCTTCCCTCTCAGATTTTCGACAGCCTCAGCCATCGTCGCCATCTGGACTTACATAGGGTTCTTCGAGATGGTTCTCTGGATATGTACCTTGTTTACATCGGCTCACAATCCTCGCACTAAGGTGTCGTTCAATCCTGCATGTACTGCACCTCCCATGCTCCTGCCCCTACGATCATACGTCGACAAAGTGTGAGGAAACATCTGGCCCCTCAACCTTCTGTGATACGCTCAAGCAGCCTATTACCATAACAAACCTCGCTTTACATGTCTTCATCGTTTAATCGACTATGCACCACGCAACTGTCATTCAAGGGACGAGTCATGCCTTGACATCGCTACCCATGCCTTCTGTGTGTAACGTCATGCCATTTCATGCTCTCGATGAACGCTAAGCCGACATGTAGTATGAACAGGACGAGGGTTTGGTTTCTCAACACTGCTATGCTCTATCTTTATGCGGAAGGAGGAAGGAAAGGAAGATATGACATCGTAGTGTACAAGGACAAATGGATGGGGATGCTGTGAAAGGAGAGGCATGTCTTGTTGAACGGTTTGCTGTGGCTGGATCTCATTTACACGTAGGCTATCTCCGCGGTTCACGATGTTTCTACCCATTGTCATCTACCTCCAACCTCTCGGTCCTCTCCTCAGTATTCCTTTCCCCATGTCGACATATACCGTTCTTGGAGGACATTTCTCGTCTTTCGACTTACTCCAGTACCTCTCATGCGGAGACTCCTGGTTTTGGGGCCATTGTTCGACGAGGTGTCGTATTTCCGGCACCTTGACCTTCTTCGATACGCTCGTCAAGCTTTCATTTCAACTCCGAACTCATGTCACACTATTTTATTCTCCTGGTAGCCACTACGTGTATCACAGAACAGCTACAACATCGTCCATCGGCAAACGTTACCACCGTGCGTGACTCTGCAATGATGACGTGGCAATGGCATACATTTTGCACCTCATCCCTCCAGGCTGTGACTACGGATTCAAGACACCTCGTACATATACCTCAGCGCTCAGCTGAGATAGCGGGTTCTTGATGTACTTAAGTATTGCAACAACTTCAAGAATTATTGCGCACTTCCAATGATGGTGATTGAATGACTTCCCACAGCGTTTACAGCTGTTACATTACAAACTCATTAATTTCATATATTCGGGTCCACCATATTACACTTACAGTATACTCGCTCAGCTGAAGTACATAGCACGCTTATATTCGGTTAATGGTCCATTCTAGCAACATTCTAGCCTATGGAAGTCTCAGCCGGCCCCATTTAAGCCCGTAGGCTTGGGCTCTAGGTATCAATCTAATATGTTAGCACTATATTTTTGTGAATTACTGTTATAGATAGAGTTTGTAAGTTTACTCTTGGTATCTCGGTTGGTACTCGACTCCTAGGCAGTCGCCCGAGAGACCAAGAGCCCCATCGGAAGAGTGCTGGTGATTCTTTACACATGAATGTCAGAATTTGAAGCTATATAGTTGTCGTCTCTATCTTTCATTGACAGGTCAGACGTAGCTTCCCCGTGTACAATGGAAAGCATAGATGTCAGAATAGAAGATTTTACGTCCCGCGCAGCTGCGGCACTTGGGGTTGGGGTAGTCACTGCCCTATATCTCATCAGGCTTTATATTCGAGCTTACAAATCTCCTGTATGTTCTGATATCGTCTTTAGTCTCTTCGAAACAAACTAACGGATATTAGTTGCATGCAATCCCTACAGTTGGCTATTCAGGTGTTCTCACCTCGTATATCACAGCTGTAAAATATTTGTTCTATGCTCAGGATTTAGTTCAAGAAGGGTATGTCAAGGTAGGCGAGTCTATACTTATTCCAGAGCATACATATCACTAGTTGTTCTTTAGTATCATGGAGAACCTTTTAAAGTTGCAACCATAGGGAGGTGGCTTGTTCTTGTGTCTGGAACTCAGATTATGGAAGATGTACGAAAAGCCAAAGAAGATCAACTTTCTAACGTAGAGGGTCTTACAGAGGTGCAGCACTCCCTTCTACTGTTTTATATTAGAGTTATTTGACGCCAATTGCCATAGATTGTACAAGTAGACGTTATATTCGGACCTCAAATAACACGGGATGACTATCATGTCGAAGTAGTCGGCAGAAACGTGACACGGAACTTAGGTGTTCGTTTTTCTGATATTACAGATGAAATTTCTGCTTCCTTCACCGACCTCATTGAGGATAAAGGGAACGGCAAGTAATCACTCTTACGTGGATTCTCATAACTTATCGCCAATAATAGACTGGACTAAAGTTGTTGCCTACGACATGATACTCAAGACAGTCATTCGAACTAGCAATAGACTTTTCGTTGGGCTACCTTTATGTATGCGTTTCTAGTTTTTATCTCGCATTGACATTCGCCAATAGCATATCAGGTCGTAATCCTGATTACATTGAATTACAAGAACAATTGGCCTTCGACGTGATTATAGCGTCAAGAATCTTAAACATGTTTCCGCCCAGCTTTCGATCGTTAGTTGATCGTTTAATTACAGCTGCCTTGCTGGCTGTTCTCTAACTACGTTACACAGATTTATCGTACGGTTTACGAAAGCGCCGGCACAAATTCAACGCAACATAAGGCACCTTGCGCCGGTCATCAAAGACCGAATCGAAAAAATAGATAAATTGGGTCCTAATTACGAAGGGAAGCCTGTATGCTTTTAATTTTATCGTCCCTCTTAACGTGCTTACAGCTCAACGTCTAATCAGAACGACCTGATTAGCTGGTGCCTAGAATACGCTCGCGACGGCTACCGGCGCACAGTCTATGATTTGAGTAATAGGATACTGATCGTGAATTTCGCCGCCATTCATAGCTCGTCGATCGTACGTCACGTATCTGCCTCCGAAAAACTACCTTTACGAGTTATGAACTCAGACATTTACTCAAATCCTGTACGACATGGCCGTGCACTCGCAATATATTCCTGAAATACGCGAAGAGGTGGAGGCTGTGATAGCTGAAGAAGGTTGGACCAAGGCGTCTATGGCAAAGATGCGTAAGCTAGATAGTTTCATGAAAGAATCTACAAGACTTTCGGTACCTGGCGCGTGTATGTTTTCATTTCTGACATGATAAGAAAGGTCACGCTGACAATATTTGTAGGGCTCATGCCTCGCAAGGTAGTGAACGGAGGTTTCACTTTCTCCAATGGTCTGTTTGTACCTCCTGGAGCCACTATTGGCGCTGTGGCACATGAAATGCACCGTGACGAGGTTCGTTTCTTAGAGCCTTTTTAATAAATCAAATCCTAACATTATTGTAGAAAATATATCCTGGTAGCAAGGATTTCGACGCCTTCAGGTTTTTAAAACTGAGCGATGAAGACGAGAATGATCAGAAATACCAGATGTCTTCTCTTTCTTCAGATTACATTGCTTTTGGATATGGACGTCATGCATGGTTGGTGTCGTCATCCTTTCTCGGAGATTATTTCTAATTAAAGTCACTCTAGTCCTGGACGATTCTTTGCCGTTAACGAACTAAAGGCAATGGCGGCTTACTTGATATTAAACTATGACGTGAAGTTGCCTACTAGTCAACGGCCGGCAAATTGGTGGTTTGAGCAAAACCTGATACCTAACCAGAAGGCAACGGTTATGTTCAGAAAGCGGCTATAAACGAGTCCAACTTATAAACTTGGCCGCCATTGGTAGAAGAGTCCATTTGAGGTCCATGTATGTTCCATACTGTCCTTGAATGTATATCGCCTATACCTCAGCTGAGAGAGCACAATCTGAGTGAAATGCACTGAGTCAGAATCAGATGGGCTTGTAATGTCAAATGAGCACGCTAACTTAGAGTTCAACGAGTTACTTACTTTTCAGGAGAAGGTCTTAGGCGCGCGTGGCTCGTCCACGCGGAGTCCCACGGCCCACGACCCAACCGGCTGCTGCTTGTGCCTTTCATTGGTCTTTCATCGCTTCCCGACTCCAACTACTTGATATTTTCTCTGTTTCTCTCCATGTTTACATCTCATTTTCACCGCCCACGACAACTTAGCCCCCATGTACTCAGCTCTAATCGAAATCCTTCGCCAAACCACCAACCTAACACGCTACGCGCGAACGCGCGTGCGCCCGGGATCTCTCGTCGCTCCTACCGCATGTGCAATCCAACGCCGATCCTCAAATGCACCTTACCAATTGACCACTGCTCTGCAATCATGGCTGACTCATAAATACGTGGTCGATGTTAGTCATCTGAGGTACATAACTAGACCCTTATAACCAACTCGAGTCGGAATCAAAACCCGCGTATATACTTAATGTAGGCCGAAAAGCATGGGTATGGACTTTTGATTGATCTTTTGGTTTATAATACGTCTCATTATCCTTTCCATTTTTCATTTACGCTACCGTTGTGTTCTCTGTGGCGATCTCAGGCTCGAAGCTTGTCTCACTCGCAGGTGTCTCGCCACTGCTACTCCTGCCTTATTGTCTGTGACATCAATCGATTGCCAGTTATAACTGTACTATAGTGGCGCCTGCTATTCGTGATCATGATTGTACTTGGTGCTTGGTGTATCAGGATTACGCAGTACCCGCTATCAATTCATAACCTATCGCGGAATTGATGATACTGTTGGAGGTCCTGCGCTCGGGCTCTGGGTATCAATGAGATATGTGAGTACTACATACTCCTGATACCCTACTGTTATAAAAAGATTTCGAAGAGTCTGTACCTTGACCCTTATTATCTCTGTTGATAGGAGTTAAGTATGGAACGTGGTCTCGACTAGGTAAGCGTCCAATGGGTCGAGAACCCTATCGGAAGTGATCCTCTACACATGGATATCTGTACTTGAAGTTATATAACTGTGGCATCTCTATCTTTCAGTGATAGATCAAACACGGCTTCTCCTAGAGCAATGGAGAGCATAGTCATCAGAGTAGAAGACGTTACGCTCCGAGCAGCTGTTGTGCTTGGGGTTGGGATAGTCACTGTGATGTATCTCGTCAGGCTCTATATTCAAGCTTACAAATCTCCAGTATGTTCTAACGGCATATTTAGTCTCTTCGAAATCAGCTAACAGATATTAGTTGCATGCAATCCCAACAGTTGGCTATTCAGGTGTTCTCACTTCGTATATCACAGCAGTGAAATATTTGCTCTATGCTCAGGATTTAGTTCAAGAAGGGTATGTTAAGGTAGGCGAGTCCATACTTATTCCAGAGGACATAGATCACTAGCTGTTATTTAGTATCATGGAGAACCTTTTAAAATTGCCACGGTGGGGAGATGGCTTGTTCTTGTGTCTAGAACTCAGATGATGGAAGATATACGAAAAGCCAAAGATGACCAGCTTTCTAATCTAGAGGGTCTTACAGAGGTGCAGCATTCCTTTATATTGTTTATATTAGTCATTTGACGCCATTGCCATAGATTTTTCAAGCAGACGCTATATTCGGACCTCAGATAACACGGGATCAATATCATGTCGAAGTAGTCCGCAGAGATGTAACACGGAACTTGGGTGCTCGTTTTTCTGATATTACAGACGAGATTTCTGCTTCCTTCACCGACCTCATCGAGGATAAAGGGAATGGCAAGTAATCAATCTTGCGTACTATTTCAAGCTGTAACAACTTATCGTCAATATTAGACTGGACTAAAATTGTCGCCTATGACGTGATACTCAAGGCAGTCATTCGAACTAGCAATCGACTATTCGTTGGATTACCTTTATGTACGCATTCTCTAGTTTTTGTCCCGCATCGTCACTTACCATTAGCTCACCAGGTCGCGATCCCGATTACATCGAATTACAAGAGCAATTGGCCTTCGACTTGATTGTAGCTTCTAGAATCCTAAACATCTTTCCGCCCAGCTTTCGATCGTTAGTTGATCGTTACAACTGCCATGCTGGTTGTTCTCTAACTCCATTATACAGATTTATAGCGCGGTTTACGAAAGCGCAAGCACAAATTCAACGCAACATAAGGCACCTTGCGCCGGTCATCAAAGACCGAATCGAAAAAATAGATAAATTGGGTCCTAATTACGAAGGGAAACCTGTATGTATTTTAGTTTTATCGTCCCTCTCAGCGCATTACAACTCGACGTTTTATCCAGAATGACTTGATTAGCTGGTGTTTGGAATACGCCCGCGACGGCTACCGGCGCACAATCTATGATTTGAGTATTAGGGTGCTGGTCATAAACTTCGCCGCCATTCATAGCTCGTCAATGGTACGTCGCGTATCTGCACCGATGACCCCCTTTACGAGTTAGAAATCCAGGCATTTACTCATGTCCTATACGACATGGCCCTGTACTCACAGTATATCCCTGCAATCCGAGAAGAGGTGGAGACTGTGATAGCTGAAGAGGGTTGGACCAAGGCGTCTATGGCAAAGATGCGTAAGCTGGATAGCTTCATGAAAGAGTCCACTAGGCTTTCGGGAGCTGGGGCGTGTATGTTTCTGTTTACGATATATTGGCAGGATACCACTGATAGTATATATAGGGCTCATGCCCCGAAAGGTAGTTAATAGAGGTTTCACGTTCTCCAATGGTCTATTTGTACCACCTGGGGCCACCATTGGCGCTGTGGTATATGAAATGCACCGTGACGATGTTCGTTCATTCCAGCCTTTTTAATAAAGAAAATCCTAACATTATTGTAGAAAATATATCCTAGTAGCAAGGATTTCGACGCCTTCAGGTTTTTAAAAATGAGCAGCGAAGACGAGAATGATCAGAAATACCAGATGGTTTCTCTTTCTCCAGATTACATTGCTTTTGGGTACGGACATCATGCATGGTTGGTGGTCGTCATCCTTTCTCGGAGATTGGTTCTGATTAAAGTTACTCTGTAGTCCTGGAAGATTTTTCGCTGTTAACGAGCTGAAGGCAATGGCAGCTTACTTGATATTAAACTATGACGTGAAGTTGCCTACTAGTCAGCGGCCGGAAAATTGGTGGTTTGAGCAGAACATGATGCCCAACCATAATGCAACGGTTATGTTCAGAAAGCTGCGATAAACGACAGTCCAACTTATAAACTTGGCCGCTAGTAGAAGATCCATTTGATGTCCATGTATGTTCCATACTGTACTTGAATTTATATCGCCTATACCTCAGTTGAGAGAGCACAATCTGAGTGAAATTCATTGAGTGAGAGTCAGATGGGCTTGCAATGAGCATATTAACTTGTGGGACTTCAAGCTTCAGCCCCAACGATCGTTCAACGAGTTACTTTTCTGTTACACGGTGTTAAGGTCAAGTTCAGGACTGAAGTACTGACGCACGACCAACTTGCTCAAGACTTGCTATAGACCGACTAATCACTTAAAACATCCATCATGCGCCAAAGCATAATTAATTGCCCGCTTCTTTAAACCCATCCCCTCCATCTCAAACTTCTCCTTCTCATCCACTCCCTCCTCTAACTCACTCAAAGCTTCACAAGCTCCGATACACAATTCCATGACTTGAAAATACTGTACTAATCCGTCCAGATCCTGCGATTCCATCTTTCTCATCATTTCGGTGCAAGTATCATATATATACCCCGCACATTCGTAATTTACGTCATATTTGAGTAGGATTGTTGATATGTTGAGTAGCTCTGTGTATTTGCTACTCAGGTCCATGAGTATGGTGCCGGAGGACTTATTAGGCGACTCTGAGTCGGAACTAATGCAGGAGCCACAGTTACATGTGAACCCGTACTTGCTGAATTCTTTTTGACGTTTCTCAGCTAGAGGTTCGTCAAGTGCGTTAACATATGCTCTGAAAATCTCGTCCCCTGGTGCAATTCGTCTCGTTGCGCGGATTTGATGCGAAAAAGAGGCAGGGTTGAAGATTGGTGTTGAGCAGTTTGGCCTACAGCTGCATGGAGCAGGTAAGAAAAGGCCGAATGTGGGAATATAAGCATTGGCAATACCTATGATTAATCCTTGACATATTTTTAAAAACCCCACTGAATCTGGGCTTGGCATCCCTCATATGAGTCAATTTTTCAAGAAAATCAATCTCATACGAGTTTACACGCCAAATATTTATCAAAGGCTCAGGCTTCATATTGTAGGCTGATGGGATTTTATGAAGCGCCAAGAAAGCCTTCTGGTTCTCCTCACTCATACGCTCAAATGCCACGTTCAAACATGCCTCCAATTTACACAGCATAGAACATCTGGCTGGTAACGTCCCTTCAAATGAGTCAATATCAAGAGGAGCTATCATCAGTGGCCGTTCAGCCACAATCAAATCTCCAACTTCAAACACCTTTTTCGCAAACATCCCCAGTCCACATCCTTCTGAAGACTTGTGGATCTCGTATACTGACGAAGAATTGTCTTGTAGTAGTGGGGGAGGGTTAAAACCGCGAAGAGTGAGGAGGTTTCGTTTGGTGCTTGCATATAAAATACATTCGGTTGTCTGTGTTTTAGCATTGTTATGTGTAGATGATGGGATGCTGGTGCAAATGACTGTGTCGGCGCGGGTGTTTTCGAAATCTGAAATAGAGAGTTCTGATGTGCGTGCAGTGATACGATGTGAATGGCTGACGGGGCCATTTTATGTAGGAAGTAAGTTGGACAAGGGATAGAAATTGCGGAGAAACCACGGTTTGAATTGGAGTGAGCGACTATTTAAGTTATGAATAGAGATGAGTCAGTGGTGTAAAATAATGCGGATTTGGTAACATACCTGATTTATTATAGGAATAAGAGGGCTTCTCCAGCTCTCTATTGTCAGGAATGTCACGGCCCATTGTGAAAAATTAGAGCTTAGACGAGGAAGAGGGTTGGATTTGGAGTTTAAGAAAGCAAGGGAATTCGAACTGAAATCAGACCGTTAAATGCAGACAGCTTGTAGTGTTCTTGTAGGATATAACAGCTGAGGTGTTTTGTACCTACTGGTACGTATATATATGTATTTTCGAGTGGCCTTAGGATAAAGGTATAGAAATATAGAATGGGATGAAGGGTAGAAAGGGGAATGCGTGAACGTGCATTTACGGTGATACGAAAGTTATGTCCGTTTCAATATGGCTGAGTCTCAGGTGTCATTTTGTGACAAAAGTCGGAGTTGTTGTTGAGAGTTTTGGCACACAGAGTAATCACCGGGTTAAACGGTATTGTAATTCAATATAGAAGTACATGGATACTCGACAACTTATATACAACTAGTACATAGGGATTCCTAAATAAGAGACATCAGTTAATGTAGCTCTAATAGCTACAGTAATGTACACGAATCAGAATAAGTCAGAAGGAGTCATAGCTACTTAAGGAGAGGAGAAAGGAATAAAAGGAGAGCATAAGTCGATGATGCTGTACAGAGGCATAGGGGAATAATACATATATTAACAAGTGACTTCGGAACCGAGTCTTACGAGGAGATCGGAGTTGTTACACATTTGGTCGCTTAGTCGTTAGTTTTATTGAGCAGAATTATCAATCAAGTAAAGAGACAATAGTTCAGTTCAAAGAAAGTTCAAATTCCACCCACAATTCACTACAATTTGCCAAAGTACTACTTTCTTGGAATCTTCACTAATATTCAAAACATCCATCGTGCGCCAAAGCATACTTAACTGTCCACTCCTTTAAACATGTCCCTACCCTCCTAAATATATTCTTCTCCATCTCATCTACCCCCTCCTTACTCAAAACTTCACAAGTTCCCAAACACAATTCCATAACTTGACAGTACTGCACTAACCCATCCAGATCCTGTGATTTCATCCTTCTCATCACCTCAATGCAAGTATCATATATATCCCTTATACATTTGTGTTTTACATCATATTTGATTAGTTGTGTGAATTTTTCACTCACGGTGATGAGGTCTGAGTCAGAACTAATGCAGAAACCACATATAGTACATGTAAACTTGTACTTACTGAATATTTGCTGACATTTTCTAGTGACAGGTTCGTCAAGTGCATTGACAATTGAGATGAGAATCTCGTCCCTGGTGCAATTTGCCTCGTTGCACGGACTTGGTGCAAAAAAGAGACATGGTTGAAGGTTGGTAATGAGCAGTTTGGTCTGCAGCTGCAAAGAGCAGGTAAGTAAAGGGCAGAAAGAGGGGTTTAATACCTATGGTTAATCCTTGACACATTTTTAAAAACCGTATTGTATGAGGTCTTGGCGTCAGATGAGTCTTTTTCTCAAGATAATGGTCAAATGTGTTTCCACTCCATATATATATCAAATGCTTGTCCTCCACACTGTTTGATGGGACATTATGAAGCGCCAAGAAATTCACCTGGTTCTCCTCACTCATACACTCAAATGCCACCTTTAAACAAGCCTCCAATTCACACACCATAGAATATTCAGGTTCCAGCATTCCTTCAAAGTCAATATCAAAATGTGGAGTGATCATCAATCATCAATGGCTGTTCAGCCACAATCAAGTCCCAGATTTCAAACACCTGTTTCGCAAACATCCCTAGTCCAGATCTTTTTGGTGACCAGCAGATCCTGTACACTGATGATGTGTCTGGTAGTGAGGGAGAATTAAAATCCAGAAGAGCGAAGTTTCATTTGGTGCTTGCATAGAAGATGCATTCAGTTGTTTGTGTGCTAGTGTTGCTGTGTGTAGATGATGGGATGCCAGTGCAAATGAGTGCATTGTCAGGGGTTTCTTTGAAATCTGAAATAGAGAATGTTTCCATGAGTGCGGTGACATGATATGGGTGGCTAACAGTTGTGCCTGCATCATCTAAATCAATTTATGCAGGAAGTAAGTTGAAGAATAACTATGGAGTGATGGAAAGAGATGAACCTAAAGCAATGATGTGAACATCAAGTAGTGATTCTGAGTCTATATAATATAAGACTTAGTGGTATTATATCCCGTGGACTTTGTAACATACCTGATTTGTTATCAGGATGCCAATTGGACTCATCCAGTGTTATGATAAAGTTCTGGTTGGGATGTTTATCATACAAGTCCAATAGTTATGTGGTTTACGAGTTCAAAGAACAAGTAAATCAGTTATTGAGTTCAAGTCTCTATTCACAAGCTCTTAAGTTGGTTAGACTTAAGTACAAGCAAAGTGAATGAATCAAAGTAAAGCTAGTTCGATTTAAGCTGAAGCTTGAGCTCTACAGCCCAAGTTACTGCTGTTTAAATACAAACAAGTTTGTACTAATAATAAGTAGAAATGTAACTAAATAAGTCAAGATGCTGCGCATCGACTGTGCATTACTGTGGTGCAGTAAGAAGAAAGAAAAGTATACTAAGTAAGGTAAATGACTCAAAATAAGTCAAGAATAAGATGACAGTCATGTAAGTAAAGATGTAAGGTGTTTGGTATCAATGGTGATACCAAACAAGTTGACGAAATGTAAAGAAAGCATATGTAAATAGAAGGAAGTAAAGAAAATTGTAATATCCAGCTCTTTATTGTGAAGAGTGTTACAGGTCCATTGTAAAATATAAGAGCTTAGAAGTAGAGGTTTGGAGTTGGGGTTTCAGAAAGCAAAGATATTCAAACTGAAATAGGACCATTAAATGTAGATGGCTGAGTCTCAGTTGTCTTTTGATAGCTTAGCTATTAGTTTTATCGAGTAGAATTATTGCACTTAAATTTTCATGTGTCAAGTCCTAGCTCTAACTAACATGAGTGATCTTTACAGCTTTTTCAAATTTATGCAAGGATGTAATTGAGGTTAAAAATAAATGGGTGCTCCCCTCATCTCAGTGCTTTCTACTTCACTGCAGCACTTACAGGGGTTACTGCACTATCTGAATCTGGCATCCTTTGTTTGGCCATTGTCACTCCACAGCAAGTGTTCCACTAGTCTCTCTTTCCCTTCTCCCACCCACACTGGCACAGTCAATCGCTCTCCACAATGAATTCACCTACCTGCATTTCATACACACTCCCCCAATGCCTCATTCAAATGCAAAGAAAGTCTGCAACTGCAAGACCACTCTTTTAATTACTGAGCTTATCAAGGATGTTACTGATACCATTCTGCTCCTCCCGAATTTCATCAGTCCCATTTCTTCTACAGTGGCAAAGGTCCTACAAATTTCACTCGTAAGTTTGCTACCTATCAGATATGTATATCCATGGATGTTTTAAATGATTCCAGATGGTGATGTGAAATGAAGACCAAATTCAAGAATTGGCAATTTTTGCACTTGAAGTCACAGCTATGGTGGTTGAACAGGCAGAAAAGTTCCACATGCTGGAGTCTCAACTACATCAGGACATCGTGGAGCTTCAAAAGTGCATAACCATACTATAAGCACCACTGGATGTTTAATTAATGTCTAATGTCTATTGTATTCACCTTTCCACCAGAGTGCTCGACCAAATCTATGCCATGATTGAGAAATTCAAAAAAAGAAATAGGTTCAAGGCAGTGCTGTGAGCAAATAGCAACAAAGAAGAAATAGTGAAAGCTGAGAAACAGCTCACTAAATTGCTTAGCATTTTCAGTGCAGCTCATGCTGTGGAGATTCAGCAGAGTATGGCTGAGACGAGTAAAAAGGTTGACATTTTGGTGAGTGTTCACAACATTATGCATTGTAACAAATCCCAATCATTTGAATCAACTTTTGAGATTGCATCCGCTCGGCATACACTGGATGTTGTTCAGGGTGGTGATAAAGGGAACCAGGAATGGGTAAGTAGCTATTGCCAAGAACTGCTGTTCATGCATTTCACTAACAGCACTTGCACAGCAATTGTCATGGAGAGTTCGAAGAAGTCTCATGGTTTCTTCTACTCCTTCTGAAATAGTATTAGCTGGATCATCTGCCTTCCTTTTTTTTTTTAGATGCTGAGATAGTGCTGTTAAATGGAGTCCATAGTTCCCTGTATGGCACACATACTGGGTAAAAAGACTTTTTTGGTACACCTTGACCAATTTTTTGCTAATATTGGTACACTTTTGAGACAAAGTCATGTTATTTGTTACACCTCACTTGGATATTAGCATATTTTGGTACACCTTGGTGGATCACCATTTGGTACACCTCATATTTCAATGGTACACCTCCATAAAATAAGATTGATACATCATGTTGCATTGGCACATGTCTGATAATGACTTGGTACACCTCATTCATCATCTATTTCTGTTTGGTACACCTTGTCCACAGATCATATGTTTTTGGTACACCTTGCCCACACTGATCTTATTTTAGTACACTATGTTTGGCTGGCCTATATATTTATCACAGTTATAGTAGTTAGATATAAGAAATGATCCACTTGAATCAACATTTTTGGTATGTCAATGCAGTTTAATGCACTGCAGTTGATGTTTGCTCATGTTTACAGACTAGATTTGCATCAAAGAAAATATGATACAGAGCCTTCCTCACAGTGTTTCTAGTTAGATAATGTTAACAGACCAGGCTGCATGGAAATAAATATGCTACAGCAACTTGTGCCAATCAAAAAACACACCCAGAGTAAAGGTAAATTTTGAGATGTACCAATTCTGAAAACAAGGTGTACCACTTTTAAACAATAAAATTCAAGGTGTACCAATTTTGAAAAATTTAAAATGAAAGTGTGCTATTTCAAAGACCAAGGTGTACCATTTTACAAAGTTAGAAAATCAAGGTGTACTAATTTCAAATTTTTGAAGGTGTACCAAAAATGTCTAAAAATGTTGGTTTTTACCCACTATGTGTGCCATACCCCTGTTATAACTCACTTAGTGTTGACCCTGAAACATGTGCCCATCAGCAAACCAGTTCACACAGCTAAGAAGGCGCTTACAAGCACTTACTACATATAATGCTCATGAACAGGTCATTGATTTATTAAGTAACCAAACTGCAAAGCTCTCAGTTCCGTTTTTTTTTTCACTTTCTTCACCAGTAACGATTACCCATGTTGTGAGATAATAAATATGATTTTTTCCTCAGTTTTTAGTCCTATCTGAAACTCTAAGTGCTATTTCCACTGGTGACTAAGCTGTATCTGTAACTAAGTTAAAACTATTATACTTACTAAAGTAATTTTGGTTCTCACTTGTAGTAGTATACTTAAAATACACCACTGAAAAGGTCAGTTTGAAAATTTGTGCCATGCCATGACCACGGCACACAAGGAATGCAGTAAGCATATACTAATACTGTAGACTTTCGACCAACTGTTCAGTCATGCATCACACAATGCTTTGAACTTGAACAGATATCTCATTAATCATGCATCACAGAGCAATTTGAACAGTGGTATATCCAATTTGAATAGAGGTTAGGGTCTATTTTTCAGCAGCTCGCTTCACTTGCAAAAATTCTCACAAACAAATATTCCATTCATCACACATCACACTGATCCTTGAACAGAGGGTCCAACTGTTCATTGTCATCACAGTGTAATTTGATGATCAGTTGGTTGAAAGGGTGCAGTACTATCACTACTTGTAGAATTATATTACATATTCAAATGTCACAATTCCATGCTGCCTCCACATATGCATTTGGATATGTTACTATACCTATTATGTATTTTACAGACAATGTGCTTCCGCTTTTTATGTATTTAAGTAATCTACTATGTACTGTAACTACTTATCCATTTGCCTCTTGCTTCCTCCCCCTGTGTGCTTTGAGGCCAAATGTAATGATGTCATTGTTGATGCATTGTTTATTTCAACACTACTACCATGAGAAGTATGGCATACTACTACACCAGAAAGTTATATATAATAAGCATGTTGTAACAAGCTAGTAAAATACTTTATTGTTTGTACATCTCATGCACTTGTAATCAGATCAACAAATATATATCTTCTCTCAGTCTGTGTTGTTATAACATGTAATGCTATCACTATAAATCTCTCTTTTTATTTTATTTGAAAGAAACATGACTAGTATATTTGTACTATGCTTTCAATGTCTGCTTTGGCAGAATAAGTACAAAGTAAATTATAGATCTAATATCATGAATACTTTTAAGTCTGATACATATTTTATTGCAAAAACCAAAGTATGTACTGTCTAGAATACATAACTACATGCACAAAAGAAGGTATTGACATATAACTTTAAGTGTGCTTCATTGTGCTACAGTACCACTCAAACTGACTTGCAAACCAATCATGTGAGGTGCTGCTTTGGGAATTTCAGACCCTTAGATCTGCATTGAGTTATAACAGGGGACCTACCACTGTGTTAAATGGCTGACTATGGCTTGGCTTGGCTCAGCTAGGACCAGCTAACCCTGAAATTCAGCTAAGCTCAGCTCAGCTAAGTGGCTAAGCTGCAGCTACATCTACAGTAGAATGCCTCTTAACCCATACCCCTCTGGAGGCAGCTCAGGCTATGGCTTTTTAGGAGTTATGGGGTAGGTGGAATGTACCACCCATGGGAATTTTATTCTGGCAGACAAACAAAATGACAAATTCAACAATCATTGCAATTTTTGTATAATACCATATATAAATGTAGTTAATAACCAAAGCAAAGTCAGTGTAAGCAGTGTAAATTGGCACATATCATATCAGCAAACCATGTGTTATAACATACCTTATATTTCCTGAATACCTATGTGGAGTCAATCAGTTATTAGAATATTGTAGGAGTGAATTTATGAGTAATAGATGTAAACTGTAGTATGATTCAAGTATGGCTACTACTTATGATCCACAATATTGTAGCTAGTTTCCTATGTATGCTGTGTACAGGGTCATTTGACTACCATATATAGTAACCAAACCTATGGGTTTTTTTTTCACAAAGGGGTATGGGTATGGGGTATGGCTAAATTATGGGTTTTTACCAAAATCCCCCACCTCCCAACTCGGGAGCCATCAAATGCCATGGGGTATAAGGAGTTATGGGTTATCTCGGGTATGGGTTAGGAGGTGTTCTACTGTACATATTAGAAAGTTTGCAAAATAAAAGCTTGTAGTGGCTGAAAAATAGCTGTATACCTATGAAATATATATTTTATTTATCTACATGTTGAGTGCAGATGTATTGATATTAAAATTATAGCAATAGAACCAACCAGAGACTGTCATTTGTATTTTCAAGGATAAAAACAGGACATACGGAGCGGAAGTAAATGAATTTCATAATGTGGTTCTGCAGTTCCCAGCCGGCCGGGATTACTTCCAATAAGGGAAACCCCCTGGCTAACCCCATAGCTGGGAAATTAGCTGCCTGAGCCGTTAGCCATTCTCGCGGCTACGGCTAGCTAAAAATCGGCTCAGCTACGGTGGCTACGCGGCTCTTAGCTGAGCCGCGAACAACACTACGCTGAGAGCTAGACGCTGAGAGCTGAAGGTATAAAGCCCACTCTAACCTGTACATCGACCTTGTCAACCCCCATTCTTAGGGTACCTAATAGGTGGCAGCCTAATCTATTTATAACTTTTACATATTCTACAATGTACACATCTAGACTTATATTAGGACAAGTACATTCCATTCCAACTCTATTCAAGTGAAAATTGCAATAAATCATTTCCATCTATTTAATCTTTCAGTAACGAGAGTCGGTGTCCTTGCAGTGTCCCACTCATTGCTTGATCAGTAAACCAACTGGACGTAAGTGGTCACGTGCTCATAGTATTACTATTACCGACATGGCGGAACTTTCTGGGAAGTTCGAGCACGCTCGTCGCTCCCCGCCTCCAACTACTTTATATTCTCTGTATTCTCTTCTTTTTTCATCTCTTCCTCACCGCCCACGAAAACAACCTCATGTCCTCACGAACTCTACTTACTTCAACCAAACTCCTCCCCCAAACTACCAACCTAACACACTACGCACGAACGCGCGTTCGCCCCGGACCTCTTCTCATCGTTCCTGCCGCATGTGTAATCCAGCGCGGATTTTCAGCTTTATCTACACAGCGAGGATCGTTGAGCAATGGCCTTAGAGAGATACGGGACATAAATAGGAAGAACCGCTTCCCAGAGTACACTGCGAGAAAGTACGCTACACCTGGTGGTGGGCAAGGTGGATTTCCAGGGTTCAGCTTAGGACCACAATTTCAGAAAGGGGATGCGCTAAAGGAATATGTAAGTATTCTTCGCATTTGTGTATTTGGAGGAGGTACTGATTGAGAGGGTAGAGCACGGATTTGACGGAACTTGCGAGAGAGGGAAAGTTGGATCCTACGATTGGTCGTGATGATGGTATGTACACTGTATTTTGTTTCATTATGTTGAATAAATGCTTAATGGCTTACTTGGTTGATAGAAATTAGACGGACGATTCAAAGTATGCTTCCTTCCTTCAGTTTATTTACCGAGTACTAACCCCCTTCTAGTTCTCTCGCGACGAACAAAGTCCAACCCAGTCCTCATAGGTCCTCCTGGAGTAGGAAAGACTGCGATATTAGAAGGTTTAGCAAGCCGTATCGTCACAAAAGAGGTTCCTGAGGTTCGTTTTCTATCTTACTCTACTGTTGAACCTGGAACTAACGACAACAATACACAGTCCCTACAAAACAAACGCGTCCTATCAATCGACCTTTCGGCAATCATGGCAGGCTCAGGAATCCGCGGTCAATTCGAAGAAAAGTTCAAAGCGTTGATTAAGGACATTGAGGACGAGGTACACCCCTTTCTATCTTCTCTTACTCTTGCAGAACCTAACAAGGCTACAGTCCCGAAACGTGATATGCTTCATTGACGAAGTGCACACTCTCTTCCAACTAGGCAAAGCAGAGGGAAGCATCGACGCAGGACAGATGATTAAACCTGCTCTTGCGAGGGGACTACAGCTCGTTGGTGCAACTACACGTACGTCGCCCCTTCTTTCCTCCTTATTTCTCCATACTAAAGCAACATGAATAGCCGACGAGTACAGGAAAACAATAGGCAAAGATGCAGCCCTGGAACGCCGCTTCCAGCCCGTTACAATCGACGAACCCACCGTCTCATCCACCATCTCGATTCTACGAGGTCTCAAGCCCCGCTACGAAGTGCACCACGGAGTAGAGATAAGCGACGGAGCACTTGTTACCGGTTCGTCCTCCCTTTCTTCCCTCTCCGCCATACACTATAGCTCACCCTACTTCTTATCTTATAAACAGCCGCGGTCTACTCAGCACGCTACATCTCCGACCGCTTCCTCCCTGACAAAGCAATTGATCTAGTAGATGAAGCTGCCTCGTCACTTCGCCTGGCACAAGAGAGCAAGCCCGACGAGTTGGAGGCTTTGGATAGAGATATTATGACGCTCCAGATTGAGCTGGAGAGCTTGAAGAATGAGACGGATACATTTAGTGTTGAGAGGAGGGATAAAGTCGAAGGGGAGTTGTTGATTAGACGACAGGAGGCTGATCGGTTGACTGGACTGTGGCAAGCTGGTTAGTTTTTTCTTCCTTTGAAGCGATAAAAAGATGGAGAATGCTGATGTATTTTGCGTAGAACGCGCGAGGCTGGGTAGAATCAAGCAACTCAAAGAACGACTTGAAGACGCGAAGCATCAACTCGAAGTCGCACAGCGACAAGGGCAGTATGAGCTTGCGTCCCGCCTGAGGTTTGCTACTATTCCGGAGCTGGAGCGCCAGCTCCCCAGGGATGACGCTGAGCCGGAAGAAGAAGGCCCGTTGGCGATGTTGCATGATCGTGTTACTTCGAATGATATTGCGCGTGTTGTAGCGCGTGCCACAGGTATACCGGTGCAGAGCTTGTTGAAAGGGGAGAGGGATAAGCTTGTTCATGTACGTTTCATTTCATTTCATTTACAGGAATGGGATACTGATAAGGATGTAGATGGAAGATGCACTCAAGAAACGCGTGGTCGGCCAAGACCACGTTGTGACAGCCATATCAGACGCTGTGCGTATCTCTCGAGCAGGGCTGCAAGCTCCCAATCGCCCCGTTGCGTCGTTCCTCTTCCTTGGCCCGACTGGTGTGGGGAAGACAGAACTGTGCAAGGGTCTGGCGCAGTTTTTGTTTAATGATGAGCAGAAGGGGCTGATTACCATTAATATGTCTGAGGTGAGTCGTGTTTTTTTATTTTTGAAGTGGGGTACTAATAGGAGGGTAGTATCATGATAGACATACAATTTCGAGGTTGATTGGTGCTGCGCCTGGGTATGTTGGGTTTGAGGAGGGTGGTCAGCTTACGGAGGCTGTTAGGCGGAAGCCTTATGGTATGTCTCTTAAGCAAAGTTAGACTGAGTGGAGGCTAACGCTTTTTGTAGCTGTGATCCTTCTTGATGAGTTGGAGAAGGCGCATAAGGACGTCGCGATGATTCTCCTACAGATTCTCGACGAAGGAACCATCACGGACAGTCAAGGTCGCAAGGTTGACTTTAAGAACACTATTATCTGTCTCACGTCCAACCTTGGTACGTCCCGATCAACTTCCTCCTTTAGGACCCCCTCTGACAATCCAAAAGGAAGCGACATTCTCTCGCACTCTACTGCCTCCGACCCAGCCACAGGCGAAGTGACCCCCGAAGCGCGCAAAGAAGTCCTAGACCGCACATCGGAGTACTTCCCCCCTGAACTCCTGAATCGCCTCGACTCAATGTTAGTATTCAACAAACTCTCGCGGGATTCTATCCTTGCTGTCGTCGACCTGCGTCTACACGATGTCGCGGAGCGCCTGAAGAGCAGAAGAATCACAATTGACGTGGACTCAGCTGCTCGCGACTTGTTAGCTAAGCACGGGTACTCCGATGTGTATGGTGCTCGTGCGATTGCAAGGGTTGTGAGGACGGATGTGCTGTTCCCTCTTGCGCAGAAGTTGCTTAAGGGGACTATTCGGTGAGTCTTTCTTTTTTCGTTTTGTGTGAGGGGATTGGTGCTGATGCTTTTTGTAGGGATGGGGATACTGTTAAGATTCGTGTGGCAGAGGATGGGAATTCTGTGAACATTGTGGAGAACCATCCTCCTGATCCTACGGTTGCCAGACCTGACTCTGAGGTTAACCCCGAGATGAACCCTCCTAAAGAAGATGCTGAAGGCAAGATTTGAGAAAGACTCCATCTTTATACACCAAAACGGTTCAATACCGAGACAGAAATTGTACTTTTAAGCCTTTACGCGATAGGCACACAGCATATATTCCCCACTGACATTCATACCAGCAACTTACAACCCCCACTTACTCTACTATACCGCAGGCTTGATCCTTATTGTTACATTACCCCAGGACTTGTATTGTATGTCATATTAATGTTATATCACCTCACTATACATCGCAGACATCGCATACAATTAGTATAGAAGTACGGCATAAATGCCTATGCAGTGTACATATACGTATAAATGATAACTTAATCGAAACGAAATGTTAGAACGAAACAAAAAACCCAACCGCATAAATGCATAACATGTATCGACCAAATCAAACCTATCATGAAAAAGTGGAAAGCATAAAAATATAAAGCTACACAGCCGCTTTATCCTTAGCGGGCTTGCGAGGTCTATGTCGTGGGTGGCTAGCGTTATTAGCGTTGTTGTTAATATCTTGGGTAATTCGAGATCCGCCAGGTAGTTTATGTGAACCGTCTGCTTGATGTTTATTATCTCCTTTCCGTCCTCCGTCCGGATTTCCTTCAGGCTGCTTGTCAGCCTTCTTCCCTCCTCGTCCACCGCGTCCACCTCCAGGTTTGCCTTTCGGCTTTCCTCCGCGCCCATCCCCGCCTCGGGGGGTTATTCCGCTGCGTAGCAGAAGCCTGGAACTGCGACAACGCCTCTGTTTCCCGACGCACACGCTCCTCCTCTTCATGCCACCACTTCATGAAATCCGCCTCTGCCTGTCGTGCCTGCTCCTCCTCCTGAATCTCACGAAGGGAACGTTTGTCCTTAGTGGGATCAGGCACCTGCTCGAGTTGCGAATGCTGAATGGCAACGAAAGACATTCCAGCCGTCGGGGGAGAGGTCGCAATCACAGGCTGTACTGGGGGAAGAGTCCACGCCTTCCCACCAGATACATGTCGAACTGTGGAAGCAGTGGGTTTCGATGAAGGTTGGCGGGTGGGTGTAATGACGGGACCAAGTCCCGGAAGAGTTGGCTGCTGGGGCATAGTGGGGGCGGCAGGTTTAGAAGCAGAAATATTGGAGGTCGGCACCCTCGGCCTCGGTGGTGTAGCCATAGCAGTAGTTGCAGGCGCCAGTGCCGACGTACCAGGCGTACCAGGGGGTGAATGTCTAGCAGCTGCAGCCTCCGCAGGAGTCTTCCAAGGGGACCCCCCAGGTGCACGAACATGACTAGCAGCCGGCGGCGTCCGCGGCACATCATTCCACGAGCTCTTACGCGCAACAGCATGAACAGGCATGACGATGTTACTAGTCGACGCATTGGGCGTAGAGAACGGTGTATCGTGCTGCGAGCGCTGTCCAGCCGCAGCCTCTGCCATCACAGTCTTCATGTCCACCCGCGGCCTCGAAGCAGGCTTCCAGACGGGAGGCGAAGTCACACCTTGAGATTGGGGAATGGTTTCAGGTGTCCCATCCGCATCATCCATCTCAAAGATATCGTCACCAGCAGGAGGACGACGTAAAGTCTGCGCCGGGAGCACCCTCGGACTCTCCGGTGGTGTAGTGCCGCTAAAGCTGGGACGAGAAGGTCTCCTGCATGGGGTAGGAGGAGAAACCTTCGAGTCCCTGCGCAGAGGGCCTCGATTCGCCCTATTAACAATCGGCTGAGGAATATCCTGCAGCGCAAGCCATGCTGCATGCTTCTCCACCGCAGCCTGCGCGAGCTTGCCAGACCTAGAAACAGGTGACTTCTCCGTCTGCTTGCCTTTAACGAACTTGGATAGCTGCTTAGCAAGAGCGTGCGGAATGCTATTCAACATACGACCATCCATAAACGCTTCCATGTTTACAGTCATGTAGCTTTGGACTCTGTCAATGAGCTGCTCAGCGTTGAAATAGGTAGCCTCGGCCAGAATCGAGCAGGCGTTATACAAGTTTGTGAACTTGAGTATGACAGATGAGCAAAGGAGAACAAGACGATCTAAAAGCAGTTCGTTCTACGAAGACGTAAGTAGTGGCCTCACTCCAATCTAGGTGCACTTACCGCAGCAGCCATAACATCAAACATAAACTGCAACACATCTTCTACCGACTGCGTAAAATCTAAACTAATCAGCACCTCCCTCCCTTTAACAAAAAAAACGAAATCGCACCCAAACAATCAAACATCTTCAAATCCGCACCACAACACAAAAACCTCAACACAAACTGCATAACATGCCACTCCAAATGGCGCATATCGACCTTGACCATCCCAAACGCGTCCCTCCTCTTCCGCGTCCACTCTTCCTCGTCGAAGAAGCTCCCGAAGAACTCAGACCTTGACCTTAGAATCGTAGAATGACAAAAGACGTCCCGGTCTGCGAGTTGCAAGATTACATCAGGAGCGAGTGGATCCCGGATGAGAGATGGCGGAGCGTTAAGATCAAAGTTCTGAGTTGCGTTGAAGAGCTTTGTCATAGCACTTTCCATCGACGGAGTGGGGTTACGTTTAACGGAAGGTTCAAGTGCAGCAGAAAGAAGTGGGAGAGATAAAGCTCTAGCAAGAGCCTGCAACTCAACTTTCACCTGCGCACCAGAAACCTTCGCAGCAGTCAACTCCCTCCCCAGAGCCGTATAAATTCTTCTATCCCAAATACCCAACAGCTCGTCAGAGTATAGGTATCGCATGAGAATGAGAACACTGAGCGGATGACACCCAGAAACCGAAAGACGAGGCAACTGCTTCGTTCCCAGAACAGGCAACTTGGACGCCATGAGGCGAATCGACACCGGAGTCGGCGTCCCAGGAGGAGGTTTAGGATCCAAAACCACATGCGACCCCACAGCTGAAAGAACGCCATACAACGCAGGACAGCGAGCAGCCAGAATAACCCTATGAACAGGGAACATCGCGCCAACACTCTGCACATGCACAAGCGCATCAGCACCATGCGGCAACCTCATCCCATCACCGCCAAGCGCAACACTCCCTCCTCCAACCTTCCTCACCTCCCTCTCCCAAACCAACACCTCACACAAAGTCTTAACACCCTCCACATCCCTCATCACACCCAAATCATACTCGTCCCTCTCCTCCTCGGGCTCACCATCCACCTCAATCCCCACCAAATCCAACTCGGCATCAACGAGAAGAGGCAAAGTCTCCCCGGGCACTTTCATCCTCACATCCTCCTCAGGCTTCCGAAACAAAGCAAGGTACGGCTGGATGCCACACAAGTCCTCACTAATCCCATTCCCCAAAAGCTCAATGGCCTCAGGAACATAATCCACCCTCAGCGCGCCAAATGCTCCAGTACTATTCGCACATACACCGGTCACGCGCTGTAGATGCGGAATGTGCTGGAACTTCCCCACCCCAGGTGCGCTTTTCCCTGAAGAGCGGGATCGGACAAAGACATGCCCGGATTCGGTACATACTATAATTGACCCGTCTGCGCCTACATCGACATCGCGCACCGCGCTGAATTTTTTTCGGAGTGCCCAGACGCGCTGGGGTTTGAATCCTGCCGTTACCGTGCGTTGGTTCTGTTCTGACGAGGGGGCATTAGGCGCATTGAAGATAAACACTTCCCCATTAGAGGACAGAGCAGCAAAGACGTCATCACATGTTGTGATCTTCTTTATGTCCGAGTCCTTCGTCGCTTGCGGGGGGCGGTAGGGCTGGATCTCAGAGGGGAAAATATGGGCGGGGAAGTTAACACGGACGTGTCTATCGTTCCATATACATTCGACTTGCTGGGTGATCAGCAGACACGCCATGACGTTTTCGCTTAATGCGATGTCTTGCACTGGTCTAGTTATGAGCGAGACAATGCGAGGTTGGATCTGGAGCGGGTTCGTGGATTTATCGTATCCTTTAATAAAACCATTAGCACCACGTTCAAAGAGCATTCATAAGAACGTACCTAGCTGTCCCCCATTCGTTCCCCACGTATACACAACCTCCGCAGTCCAACACGCAGAAGCAGTCTTCGTAGCAGCAATGCCCCGTACCACCTCCTTCCTCAAAGGCCCATACACCCTCTTCGGGACCAACTGCATGCTCGCGTCTCCCTTGAAACCCCCCGCAGACTCAATCACGTACCCCAGCTGCCCGAATCGACCAAGGCCCCAGCTGAGCACTTCACCTGCGCTTGTCAAAGCCAGGGTGTGGTCTTGTCCTAAAGCAAGGGAGACGATTTTGGTTGAAGCGAGCGAGGGGAGAGGGGTAGGTGTGTATAGCGTATGTTGCGTTGGCCCGAGGCTGAATAAATGCGTCTGTTTAGCTTTGAAGGAAAGGAGGCGAGAAAGACTTACCGTCCGCCGCTGCCGAACCCGCATACACGGACGTTTCCTGTGCGTTCTTCTGTGACTAGAGCTAATGCACAGTTAGATTGGAGTGAATCGTAAGCAAAGATGGCCCATACCAGTGTGTAGCTTGGACATGTACACCTTGTTCACATGAATAGGACCGAACCTTGTATCGATACTTTTTGCCCATTCCTGCTTCGGCTCGCTGTCATCGCTAGAATTTGTGTCCTGTGGCTGTAGAATCACTTGCTCAGGGTGCCCCCTATCGTCCCCGTCGCCCAATCCCAAAGCGGCATTCCTATCACGAAAAGGTCAATTAAGATATTCAACATGAAACAAGTAGGATACGCACCGATTGGCACCCCATGTGAACAGCTCGCCTCGCCGCTTGCCTTGCTCGCTGTTGTCTGGCTTGGAGTTGTCGACGGTGGAATTGTACAAGTCAAAGGCGGTGTATCCTTCGAGGTCTTTGAGCGTTGTGTCTGTGTCGTTTCGTTGGAGGAGGAGCAAGCTACAACGAGTGATTAGTGTACATGTATAGGAGCCTGAGAGATGACACGTACGCAGCGGGAAAGTTGGCACTATACAACGCCCTATGAAGAGCTGTCCAATGGCTCTCTGTGTCCGGCAAGTTGACGTTGATACCAGGATGCTTCAATAGAGCCCTAACGAACTCGACATTCTCCAACGAAGTACAAGCAAGATGAAGCACAGTGCGCCCCAACCAATCTCTCGCATTCACATCAACCTGCGGAAGCTACCACCAAACGCCCCCTCAGCACGCCCTCCCATCCACAAAAAGCGAATATAAAAACGCACAATACCACTCATGCCTTTACTCCAAGACTTTCCTGCGCTGGTGCTCAGCCCTCCATTGGTCCCATTGGCAGATGCAGCCGCATCAAGCAGGCGGACGAACCCCTGCTGATTTCGTGTGTTGAGGTAATCATGAAGCAAGGTCATACAGAGTCAAGGGGGTATGGGCGCTGAGACCGACGACCTGGGTGCGTTTTTGCTCCCTTGGTCGTAGTTTTGGTCTCGGCTGAAATGTGCTTTCGCTAAGTAAGCTGAGCACTAGGCGGTTCCGAGCGAGTCAATGAGAGTCAAGTGAGTAGAGGCGAGAATTGATGAGAGTCAAGCTTTAAGTAGAGGCGAGAGTAGAACGCTGGTAGAAATCTGAGAGATGGTTAGCCTAGAGATAGCGAGTACGTGGCAGTTGAGGAGAGAAAGAGATATGGGGAGCGGGTAAGTGACAGGGAGATAAGACGCCAGGGCGCTGGCTTCGTACGTCGAACGTTCCGGTGAGCTGGAGTCACGCTGCTCCATCAATCAAAGTCCAATCTGCTGACAAACGTTCCTCTCCCCCCTTTCGGTATCTTCTTCCGCTCTTGTTCCCCTCCATTTTATTCGGAATCGGAACCACCGCTCCATCCTTGCGCGCTCGTATATATAGCATGGCTGCACACGACTCAGAAGAACGGAGAAAAGGTCATCTATCGATAATCTAGTGCTAAGAGCTCGTTAACTCGGACTTTCTTCGTGCTCAAAGCTACTCCGCGCGATTCTTGCTTATCGTCCAACTAGAACTCTGTGAAACCTGTGAAGACTGCGAGCTTTCCAGATGACCTATCTTTGGCTGGTGGAAGTATGACTTCACCACGGCATCACACTCTATTTTCGCTCTATTTTTGAAGAGAGTAATATCCCCCGCTCCCCGTTGAACGTGCATGAGAATTTAATTCTCACTATTTCTCAGGCGTGTCTCGGGCCTTTGACTCTGTTGTCTTTAAGCTACTCTTGTCCCCTATACATGCGCACGTGCGGCTTGCTTCTACGACGGTATTATACCTCCTCTTCGAGACGTCATCACAAAAGGCTTCATCGATCCTCTGAACCCCTTCCTCGCAAATTATCAAAAGTCACCTTCATTTGATTTCCATTTTCTGGCTACTTTTAAACCTACTACGCTTACAAACGCACTACATACAATAGTTTCAAACCTCAACCTCTCAAAACCGAACTTTTGCAATAGTCTTATAAAACTCCCTCCCCTGAATCTCCGCAATCTCAAGTTCAAGCGCAGAAGGATACCTCGACCCATCAGGCGCCGCGAACGTCCCCGCACCCCACGGCGATCCTACATCCCACAACCACAACCACAACAGCAAACCCCACCAAAATAAAGGTTCAAGTCACACTTTAGAATACTTTCCTACTTCAAACTAGGAAGAAACGAACGCACCTCCATGAGGCTCATCTAAAGTACTCAACTGATTCACAGCCTTCGCATACCCAAACGGGACATAAACAATCCCCTGATGCACAAGCGTAGTCAAAAACGTCAACGCGGTAGTCTCTTGTCCCCCTCCCTGGCCAGACGTAGACACGAATGTACCCGCGTATTTTCCATATAGGGCCCCTGTGACCCATAGATGGCCTGTTGCATCCCAGTACGACTTTTCGTATTTGTTAAGTATTAGGATTGTATTAGTTAGATGGGGGAGCGTACTTTAACTTGAGCAGGCATATTCCCATACCGCGTTGGAATACCGAACAAAAAGGCGTTATACTCTTTTAACGTATCTCGCTCAGCGGTTGGATAGCCCCTCTTCGGCGGGGCCTTTACTTTTTCGAGGATATCAGGTGTAAGCGTTTCGGGCACCCTATATATCACTTCATTCGTATTGTAGAACATGTGGAAGAGAGGAAATGGCATACTGATAGATTTCCGCGCTCCCACCGGCACTTTCGATTCCTTTCTTTTCTGCTTCGGCCACTAGGAAGGAGCCTTTGAGGGTTGTAAGAGCGTTAAGTTTGATGAACTTACAATCAGCGACATGTCCATAAAGTGAATAGATAATAATAGCTATCTTATGCGAGGGATCAGACATACTGGGCAGAATAAAGTAGATGAAAGACACTCTTGTCGGAATGGGATTATATGATGCGTTCGATGGAGTCGACTCCAAGTAAAAGTTCTAGTTCTCTAGTACCTCACTATTTCGTCACATGCGCAAATCCCATTAAACAACAAGTTGAAATAAATACAAATGTTCTCCCTACGACGAGAACCTAGGGGTATACCTAATACATAACAAATAAGGCCGGCTATTGCCGGCAAAGCCCACTAACTACACACAAGTAAGTAAAGTACTTGAGATTAAGTAGTTTAACTTATACTAATAGCTAACAGGGAACCTCATAATGAAAGTAACTTATAGAACGGAAATAAAAGCAACGAAGTGCTATGTATAATTTGTCAAATTCTTAAGTTCAGTAGAAACCTGTGAGGAATACCAAGCATACTTAAGTAGTATCTGAATAGAACTTATTATAATTGCCATCATTACATGTCGGAAAGACGATAACTGAGAACAAAGGGTAGAATATATATATGTAACAGTGGTTGACCGCACACTGCACAGACAGACCTTAACTAAGCTGAACAAGAGAGAAGGCGAAATGCCGAGAATGTAAACAAGAACAAATGTGTTGTAATTTACTGCCAAAAAATTTCGAGCTCGAGCCCCATAACCCTACTAACTAAAGTTAGTGGGAATAAAATAAGTATGTCACTGTGTCAGAACCTAGGGGTATACCTAATACATAAAATAAGTATGTCACTGTGTCATAAATATAACAAATAAGGCCGGCTATCGCCGGCAAAGCCCACTAACTACACACAAGGAGAATAAGTAGATTCACTTATGCTACTATAGCTAACAAAGAAATTTATAGTACTTATTATAACTGCCACGCACGTCGCACAGACAATAAGTAAGAAGGATATATACAAGTAACGACAGTTGACCGCATAGATCTTAACGAAGCTGAACAAGAGAGAAGGCGAAATGCCGAGAATGTAAACAAGAACAAATGTATTGTAATTTACTGCCAAAGAACTTCGAGCTCGAGCCCCATAACCCTACTAACTAAAGTTAGTGGGAATAAAATCTACACAATCGCGCCCTTATCATTTGCACTGAGCGAGTTGTATATCGAGCACAAATTATTCCACGCGGCTAAATACAAACTTATCAGCCTTTTCTGTAACAAAAAGTGAAAAAGAAAAGACATACCAGGAACAGGACTATTCGCAGCAGCAGTCCCAGGCACATCCTCAGCCATAACAACAGCAAGCCCCATATCCAAATGCCAATCAATATGACTATCATCTCATAAGCACCTTCCTAAACCAGAGAGAAAAACAGAACTTACCAATGCAAAAACCACGGCCCCGAATTATCCGTTCTAAACCTTATAGTAACATTATCCCCAACAATACCAGTGCTCACGACGTCGCGCATGACGGGGTTTTCATAGTTGTACGCTAGACTGCCTGCACTACGGATGACGTGGAAGTGATGTCCGTGTAAATGGAATGGATGCTAGATGAAGTAAAATAAAATAAGTTGTTTGGTGCAACTGAGAAGAGTGATGCATACAGGAGCACCGACGATACTGCTCGTAACGCCCGATGGAATGCTGATTTGAATTACTTTATTTTTCGGGAGAGGGTATATCGACCCGGCGGGTAGTAAGTCTGCTGTAAGAAATAAGTACCAATCATCAAGAAATTATGAATGTGTGAAGCTTACAAGGGTTCGAACCTCCACTTAAGATTTGAAGCAACACCGGGACGGTAGGAAGTAGGTATGATACACCATTTACGCTGAACTTGAACGTAACAGGATTCTATAGAGATAAGATTAGGTAATGGTGCTTACTCAGGGGAGAATATGTTACTTACAAAGGCAATGGCGAGGTTATAAGAGACATCTGCACCGTTGATGTTGGGTTCGCCAGGCTATATATCACAATCAGAATAATCGTAAATCACGACGAATATAAACTTACAGCAGGCTCATTCGTAAGAGGCTATATCATCCAACATCATCAGTCGAACATCGTCGGCGAGAGTGAAAGAAAGCTCACATGAAGATCCGTCTCTTTAAGCTTGTTAGGGAACAGATCTGGTAAAGTAGTAGAAGGATCATCGTCCTCTGCACCAGCATAGCGCAGAATGGCCGAGTTGATTCCACCCAAGAAGCCTTGTGGGGTTGGTGCATTGGGGTTGGCGCGGATCCCTGTATACAACCGTTAGATACCGGAAGATAGATGAACTAAAGTGCTCACAGTAGTTATCAACGTCTTGGTTAGCATTCAAGACAAATGAATAGCGTTGTGCTATAATGACAATTTATGGTTAGAGTCGTTTATCTGAGTACAAGTAGGTAGACTTACCAGCGAAGATTTGAAGGGAATCAACAGCGAGTGGTTGGACATTGATTCCGTCAACCTCAATTATCGTAAGATCATGGCCATCGATCGAGAATGTAAAGTTAGGATCGCAGGATATCGACACAAGGCGGAACCGGTATCTATTTAGAAGGGTATTATTGGTGTTCGCCGAGGAATAATGGCATCATGCCACGTACTTCTTTCCCTGCTGCACATTCACCACAGCCAAAGGAGACTGCAGCCCTAATACATACCGTCCCAGACCATTGATCAACACCGAATCAGGTGTACTTGAGAGAAGGATCAGATAAACGGATATGTAATTAATCAAGAAGACTCACGGGATCGGACCTTCCTGCGGAGACACCACATGGTACCTAAGGCGATAAGTTAGAAGAAGTCAATGTGTACATTAATCGTCGACTAACCAGTCGGCTAGGGTGATGATGGTATCATCGTTGTCGATATCATAGAGACTCTTGTGAGGATCGTTGGGGTCGTACACGACAAATGCACCGCGGAGTCCGTCACAGTACTGCGTTTCTATAATTATAATAAGGTTATTAAACTTGAGAATATTATACAGAAGACTTGACAGTACGTACTAAGATGCGAATGATACCAATATGTACCAGCCTGATCGAGGACATTAAAGTTGTACAAGAAAGAGTTTCCACTGGCGATAGGACACTGAGTAACAAAGGAGGGTCCATCCGCCCAATTTGTTCCCTTCTGGTAGATCCCGTGCCAATGCTAATAGACATAATGCAGCATAAGCGATGATGATACAAATTAAAGATAGAAAGTTATAGCAGCTCCACTCACGATCGATGTCGTTTTGTGCATCGTAATGTCGGATAATTGGTTGACCACGTTAATCTGGAAATTTGAGCCCTAAAGAGGACTGTTAGTCTTACTTGCCAACCCGAAGAACAAAACAACGAACTTTATTTCCAGATATTACAGGTCCAAGAAATGTGCCACCAGCAAGGACGGTGCTACGAGTGAAGCCATCCGGGGAGATATTATTGTTCGCGATGTTTAAAGTCGCGACTGGACCAATGGAAGCGAACGCTCTCATAGAGAGTCCAAGAGAAATCGTCGCCGCCTGTAGGAGGTACATTTAGAATCCTTTATGGAGAGAAAAGAAGAACAGCAAGTTCTGAGGACCTGCTGCACATATGTTTTAGGTTCTTATATGTTTGAAGTTTGCCTCTGCGTAGTTGAATCACAAAAATGACGCGTTCATCTCAAAAAAATGTTAGGCACATTCTTCTCTTGGCTGTTTTGATTCGTCTCCGGGTATAGTGTTTTGACATAAGGTACATACTCAACAGACGTGCGACTGGAAAGACCCAGTGAGAGCTCGACAAAAGGTGACACTGGTCTTTCTGACACCTTTCCCTACAGTTTGGATGATCCTAAGTCGCCAAGCCCATTTCTTCGAGGAGTGTGCGAGTTCTGGGGAACCGTGTTCCATGTACTGATGTTATGCTGATGTGCATGAGAGACCGAAGGAAAATGAACGGAACCGCAAAGTAATTTTGCTGTTGTCGTGGAGGCTTTTGGGAAACAATGCCAAATATTGATGTCTCCGCCATCCGTCCGGCGTCTCTTCTGCCTTCCATTTGCTTTCCATTTGCATTCCTTCGCATTTTGTATCCGAATTACAAACACTGAGAACAAAAAGTGATTTTAGCTGCTAAAATTTCTGTCATTTCTGTCAACAACCTGATAATTATGGCTTACTTGCGCGCGGTCGCGCAAGTTGCGCTTATCTCATAATCTTGCAGCCGACGCTTTCATTCGACCCTTACTGATGCCCACAAAGTTTCTTTCCGAACGATGACGATAAATATACGTCATAGACATCTCTTTCCGCTGTCTCGCGCAACGCCTAATTGCGACGTTGATTGGCGTTTTGGGATATCAGCCAGCTGAGCATCTTCTGTCAAGACATTTTGATGAAAAGCATCACATGCTCGACGCTCTGAAGAACGAGCAAATGATGCACTGTCCAATTTAAGTTGTTATATGTTGTGTTTCTCCGTTTTGCTGCTGATGGGATGTTTCTGAGGACCCTTCCCTCTACGTCGTCAAACCCACGATGTCAAGCGACATGGTAATTGTTTCCAAAGTAATACGTTCCATGGCATATCCTGAGCTTTCTGAAGCATTGCGCAATTACATTACATGATGGTCGATAAAGAAGATAATCTTTACATGTGGTTGCCATGTCACATTTACTTTTATAAGTACCTTGAATGTCAAATGGGGTCATTGGTGGGTTTGCCGGAAAACCCAAAGAGATTCCTTTGCTAAGCCATTTGATGATATAGTTTAGTGTTATATTCAAGTTCCGAAAATATGACCATACTCGTACAGGTTGATTTAACCGCAACTGTGGCACTACTGGCACCTAGCATTGTTCATCATATAGGAACCATCACAAAAATTATATGGCTTTGTGGCGATTCAAACAAAGCCATCCGGCAGCTTGACCGTGAAGTAGTACTTACTTTTCACGGTTGGTGCAAAGTTGCTCGATGGGCTTTACGGTGGTCTGTCATATTACTACATAACATATATTGAACCCGAGTTAATAGCGCCGATCCGTTTCGACGAATAAAAATGTAATTTATAGGTATATAACGTCACATTCCAATCACATTCACCCAGCGAAAAAGCATAGCCTAGACTTCTGGAGGAAGTGCGTCGTAAGTAGGACAAAGGCTCTCCCAAGCACCTGTTTGAAATATACATTGTTTAATCTTGTGACACGGACATCATAAGAAAATGACTTACGAGGTACAGTCTCGTCGTGTACAGTAGCAACACCTTCCGCAAATACGACAGCCATACCTCTATATACCGTAGTTAGATCAACCGAGTGGGCGAAACTAAAATGTTGCTCACGCTTCCAAATGCCAATTGTTGTGACTGATTTTAGGACGAGTCAGAATAGTAAAATTTAGAGCACAAACATTTATAGACATCCTTACCAATGGACAATCCAGGGACCAGGGTTGTCAGTCCTGAAGCGAATGGTGACATTGTCGCCGGCAAAGCCAGCAGCAACCACATCACGCCGAACTGGGTTAACATAGTTATAAGTCGAACTTCCCGCAGAGCGGACAACGTCAAAAGCATGCTAGACACGGAGATGTCAATAGAGCCGTAAATAATCGCGCATGAGGGTCTAGCTTACACCGTGGAGATGCATAGTGTGCTATTTATAGAGTACTCAGTAAATGGGCAACGATAAAAATCCATAGCTAGCGTACCGGGCTACCAACAGAACCGCCGGGAACAGAGACCTCAATGACCTTATTCGGCGGGAGGACATATACACTTCCAGGAGGAAGTAACGCCTCGGGAGACATTGCGCCGCTCATGATCTGCAGCAGGACGGGTACAACAGGCGGTTGGAAACTCACACCATTTATGGTTGCTCGAAATGTCGTAGAATTTTGCCCGATGACCAAGTTAATCGCCATATCTGGAGGGTTAGCTCCACCAGGGGCACCTGCATTTATGAGAGGGTGTAGACTAGTTTCAAGGAGAGGGATGGTGGAGTTCGTTTGAGTCGTGTTAGGGTCTACATCGGGAGCACCAATATAGCGTAGGATGGCTGAGTTAATGCCTCCGTCGAATCCCAACGTTCCCGCATTGGGCTGTGCACGAACCCAGTAGTTTCCGATAGTTTGGTTAGCTTCCAAGACGAACGAATAACGTTGGCCTGCGTAGATTTGAATGGAATCGACGTTAACAGGTTCGACGTTGTTACCGTCAACTTCAATGATTTGCTTAATGGTTATAATGGTTAAATTTAGAACCTTATAGATGTAGATGATAAGACGAACCATAGTGTGGCCGTCAATAGAGAATACATAATTCGGATTACAAGAGAGAGACACTAGTCTGAATCGGTACCTAACATGCTGTTGTACCCTGATAATTGCAAGCTCCAAAATTGGCCCCCCAGCATAACGCCCTTTCCCATTAATTAGTGTCGCATCCGGAGTTGGGACACGGAGTACCGATGGAGCAGGAATGTGATACCTAGATCTATGGCGTGAATTTTAAACTGCAGGAGGACAATTGGTACCTACCAGTCTGCCAGAGTGATAATTGTTGACTCTGTAGGGTTGCACAGGTAACTATTATGAAAAACTTATAACTAGTAATGAACCGTACCATCGTCGACCTGATACCTGATCATATAACATGAGCAAGAGAACTGGTGTGTACAAAGCCGGTGATGACTTACTTAAACTTGTGTGGATCAAGAGGATCTTGTACAACCATGACACCCCTCAGACCATCACAGTATTGAGTCGCTGTATAATTTAACAAACATATATTTCATATCTGCATACCACTTACAATAATGCGAATGGTACCAAAATGTACCCGCTTGATCCGCGGCAGAAAACTGGTACACGAAAGAGTCTCCTGGAGCTATGGGGCATTGCGTGACTCCAACCACACCATCGGCCCAGTTACTTCGTCCCTGAAATAAACCATGCCAGTGCTATATCGGAATATGTAAGTAGGTACTAGTCCACAAATAATAGAGTACAATAATATTTACTATACTGGTACTTCGGAGCATTGTGGTGTCCGTTAGTTGGTCAATAACATTAATCCTGAAGGTTGAACCCTATAGAAATGCAGTCAACAAAGACAGAAACAGGGATATTCCGGGCGAGGTGCAACTTATACCTTAGTACCAATAATAACTGGTCCAGGGAAAGTCAATTTGCTGGAAGTAGACCCCGCCAGAACAGCACTTTAAAACCCATTCAGGAGCTGTTGGTTGATGTAGGTGCAGACTGGCAATGCTTACGAACGGTTGAAACCATCGGGGCTTATGACCTTATTTCCAACGTATAAATTGGCAGCAGGCCCAATAATGTCAGCAAAACTGTAAGAAAGGACTGAAAGGACAACGATGATAGGTAAAATAAGTATCCTGCTTATCCACATGGTGAGATGGAGGAGGGGGCGTAGCCGTGAAGACAGGTGTAGAAATGATTTACACAATACTCACTTTTATATCCAAGCATTCAATATTCAGGGCTCAGCGCTCAGTCCTGGCAGTGGGCCCTGGTTAAACTTAGATAGTCCGAATCATTCAGTCTGACAGTGGGCTTTACTTAGATACTGATACACAATTGAATATTGATGGACCGAAGAGGGGCGGGTCGACCGTCGACATCACGGACAGAGGCCTACCTTAGGCAGCTTCAGAGTTAATGCGGATGAAAGCATGTAAGGTCAGGAAATCGTCACGTATCTGGGGTATAAAATGTAGTCATTCCGAAATTTAAGAACGGAAAGGTGCTACATACAGTCTACCAAATTCGTGGCATCCCTCGGAAACGATGAACTTGGACGTGCTAAATGACAATCGATAATCGGTTAACAGCAAGAGACACACATACGCCGTATACAAAGCGAGCGTGTAACACTGAATCTTGGTATGCATAGCTTGAGAGACAATCGATAGGGGCACAGTGAATCAATGCAATTCACTCATCGGGCTTGCACCGGACATCCCACTGCGTTGCCAGTGCGCATCTTAATGGCTACTTCTGAGTTGAGGCCTACAATCATGATACTACTACATATAAAGGCGATACTTTTCGTCATTTGAGCATCTTGAACCTCTCCGTTTCTTGTTCAAATATGCTATTTGAACCGCTAGTCCTTGTTTTCTGCACTTTATCAGCCTACCAATGTCGTAAGTTATCCATCGCATTCTGACAGTCACAAAGTACTTACAGGAACTCGTATAGCAAACTGGGGCCGTATTCACCGGCACAAAGGTTTTCCATTTGATGATTAACAGACCTCCTTTCTTAGTTGACAGGACGTCCACTTTCGCCCGGACGTAACTTTCGCTGGCCGCCGCATCATAAATATCGTAAAGCAGTAAATGCCCACACTGCACCTGGCCCAAGATCCAGACATTTTAAACTACAGAACGCAGTTCTGTATAGTCATACTTAGATAACTAAATCGAATGAGAAGACTATTAATTGCTTCATGACGTCCGAAAGCTTGCCTTCAAGCTAACTTCAAACCATCCAGTACATATTGCCACTGCTGTCACCTCCTAAACGCAAGTCTAGCATATGGAGGGCTCCAAAGCAGTAGGACTAGCGAAAGACTTCAAGCGCACTTGAAAATCGAATTATAAAGCATGGGTATTCAATGATGAAGTCTGGACCTGAGGAATGGATTCCAGGAAAGTAGCAGAGGGCCGCTCGTGCCAGCTGTGCTGTTCCGATGACAAGGTCACGGGCCAAGTTCATTAGCGCCATGTGGCGCATGGCTTTGTCGTTGTAAGTATATATGTATGTATGGACTCTATAGAAGCTATTGAAAGACAGAGTCAAACAAGCTACAAAGCTCTAGAATCTATTAGTCAACTACTTATTAAGTAGTACTTTCGCAAGTTAAGTACAAGTTGAGACTAAGGAGTACAAGGTTCTGTCCGAAAGATAAGTATTCTGAGTCCCTTAAACTATATGTAAGTATACTTATGCTTACCACGACAAGACTTTACATAGTGCCTTGATAGTGCCAGTCAAATGTGAAGTCCCCCGCCCAACCCCCGCCGCCCGCGGATTCCGGTCACGATAATGCAAGCTATGCTGTTATTTTTATCATTATGCCACAACGAAGCGTGACAGGTCCGGAGTGATTGGCATCAGCTCTAATCAGACTGACATTCGAATTCAGCTCAGAACCCTAGACCCAGGCTCAAAAGCAAACACAAACGATAGCCTGTCGAAAGGTCAGGACAGCTGGTTCGTATGGGTAAGTAATGTATTTCTTGTAGTATGGTGTAATCTCACGTGTAAGTTATATACTAGACTCATTGGTGCCTCGTCAAATGAGCGCCTTACAGTCGCTACCTAACGAGGTTCTGGCGAAGATATTTGTCTGGGGAACTGTGCTTTGGTGGCATAACAGCCGAACAAAATTGCCCTTCCCTATGATTGTCGGTGGTGTCTGCACTCACTGGCGGGTGCTATCTCAAGGCACTCCAGAATTATGGAGACGAATATTCGTTCCTTTTTCTCAAGATCATGTCAATACCCTGTTGTGGGTATCAGAATGGTTGAAGAAATCCGCTGCATGCACCTATACGATTACCATCGATGCAGCTAAATCGGCCTTAACACACAATTTATTTACGATAAAGGAAATCTTGGTGGTAGTCGGGCAACATTCCTCTAGGCTGCGTCATCTTGAAATTCGTGGGTGGTCTACTATTCGAGAACAAGACATGGACATTATATCACCGTTACGTACCGTGAAAAACGCTCCTAACTTAGAATCTCTAAGTTTTGTCCTCGTGGGAGGAGAAGCAATATCTCTTACATCCAAGGCAGTGGATGGAAATATCTACATTCTGGGAGCCGCACCAAGACTCTCAAAAGTTATCTTAGTAGGGGTACCTGAGCCTCCACTCGTTTTAACGCGGCTCTCTTATGTTGATCTGCATTCCCTGCAAACGAATTTTGATGAGATAAAAAGCTTTTTCGCTGCATCACCCGATTTAAAGACTCTCGTTCTGCATCATTTGCTCCCTTCTCCGGAGCCAATGTCTCATCAGAGCCATACCATCGTAGTTCCATCTCTACGGGAATTAGGCGTTAGCTTTGCAAAATCGACGACAGGCACCCCTTCCTACTTCTTTGAATATTGCAGATTCACCAAGTTGGAATATCTAGAGCTAGAAGGAGAATGCGATTTCGCCTCCTCTGCATTGGCTGGATCTGTACCGATATCTGAAATATGCACAGTCAAGATTTCTAACATGACTTTTCATCCACTCGCTGCCACCCCAATCTATCAATTCCTACATTCCATGTCGAACTTGAGGCACATTCAATTGTTCAATGTGCCTGTTAGTACGTTGTTTATGAATCGTGCCGCCAAACCACTCCGGAGGAAGCGTTCCCTAGAGCTTCAGCCCAGACCTAAGCTTATGGAAATTCGACGAGCAGAATTACCATTTCAGCGCGTAGAAACACCTGCGGTGCCGCATACATTTTGGCCCAAGCTTCACATGATAACGGTTGACTCTCTCGTCGGTGGCGAGTTGGCATCCCTGTGCAACTTTGTTAACGCACACCAAAATGTCCGAAAAGTTCAACTGTCTGCCTCATCTAAGAGGCATCTTTTACATAGTGTTAGACGTATGGGCGATGATCGATTTGAAGTTCCAGGAATCAGATCCAGAAATTGGGGACATAGCGAAGGTGTTTTGGATGCCTTCCAGTGGTTAAAAAGCCGCGTTGTTATTGAGGATATTGGACTAGGTACTGAAGGCCTTCTTTGACGTTTCAATTCTCACTATACGATCAACTGTCTCGCTGCCTGATATTTTTCGCCTTTAGGTGCCCCTCGCACGGAGATAATGTTTCACTTCTCTGCAGTTGTTTAACTAAGTAGTTGGAATACTTATATAAGGTGGAACATGTATAATATATAAGAGCAGAAAACCTACATGGATAAGCGCTACTGTTCATTGATAAGGTCGGCAAGCAGCAGAGCCCACTACCTCAAGAATTTGACGGATTGTATCAGGAAGGAAGTAAAGGAACATTCATTGTTGAGGAGATATATTGCATTGATTGTAAAGGTGAAGGTGAGCTTATCACCTAAAAAAAGAAATGTACGAGCAAGTCGGTTGAAGGACCGTTCAACCTGTGGCGTCCTAAGGCGTTCGAACAAACTGTTAGTGAGATAATGGAGCGGTTGGGAACGTAACGTCGACAGTGGAACTCTGGAATGAGTTCTGGATAAGTCCTGAGAGCGTTGGAAGTGGCAACGTCGTGTAGAGCTGGTTCTAAGACGGTAGAAAGCAAGATATGAGTAAATAGAGATGAAATATGAGAAGGACGAAGAATATGATCTGTTGTTGAGTGGGGGATAAATTCACTGAAGTTCCAAAAAGCTAGATACATGCTTTTTATAAGAAAAGAGGTCGAGTAAGCTACTTAGCGAGATAGTTCTACCACGTAAATTAGGAGAGGTGGGACCGTAAGATAGACGTAATTTTGTGAGAGAAATAGGGTGGTGGTTCGAGTTGGGAATAAATCTTTAAGGAGATTTGGGGATGGGGAGGCTCGGTTATTGGGCGAGTGCCAGATTAGTGAGGTGTCGGGGTTTCTTGTAGTACTTTAGCGTCGGTTCGATGATTGTGTTCTATCGGCGTAATTGGAGTGCTTGGCGGTGGTTAACAGCGAAAGGGTGGGGAGAAGCGGTGAAGAGAGAGAGATAAGGAAGACGTGGATTACAATATGGATTTTTGTAGTGCAGGCCTCTACATAATAATTATAGGGACAGTAAGTACAGGCCATATTACTGTAATGATCTTCAGATTAGTAGTTTGATAAGCACATTGAGGTCTTACTGACAACTAGCTTGGAAGATGAGACACATGGACTGAGTCGGAAATCATAGATAAAATATGTTGTAACTATGTACAGAAATAATATACTAATCTATCCTGTAGGTGAGAACAATAAGGCCGTGTAGATGGGAACGATGAAAAACCCACAACACTAAACTGGGTCTGTGCATAAAGGGATGGTGAAGGTGAGTGTAGGAGGAGATGGTGGAGATTCGTGGAGGTTATGGAAACATCGTCATGCAGAGGACCAAGGTGTCACGTCGTTGATATTGTGATCTGTAACAGAATGAATGCAATGAAGGAGAATGGGAAACAGGAATAATGGAGAAGGGAGGTGGAGGAAATGAACTCGGATGAAGGGAAGGCGACGGGAGAGAGTCGGGATACAAGGGAGCGTACATACCGGTACCGATGGCATGCTCCCTCCCTCCTGCTTCCTCCCTTTTTCGTTTCCCTTTCCACTTCTCTTATTCTTCCCCCCCTCCGAGTTCCCTCTCCCTCCTGTTTCCCAATTCAACCTAGCGTGTTAGAGCAGAGGCACAGGGAAACAACAAATACCTGGCTGTAGAAGTGAGTCAGCCATCATGCACGACCCAAGCAGATCATCTACAGACGGGCTTATGGGCATCTGTCGCACAAGAAGCAAAAGGACAGAAGTAGAGAAGGTCGGAGAGGGGGGCAGGATGTACCGACAATTCGTGACTTGGACCGTCATTGTCACGCAGTGCACGAGGAAGAAGAATGAGGAGGCTGTATGAAGTGGTGTCGTCATTGTCATAATGTAGGGGAGGAGGGGGGGTGCTGGATGATGTGGTGTCTTTGTCGTGGTGGTGCAGGCGATGATGGAGGGGCTGGATGGCATGGTGTCATTGTCTGGCACAGGGGAGGAGGGAAGAGGGCGGGCTGGATTACGTGGTGTCGATGATGCTGTAGAGATATGCCGATCAACAGGTCTTCCTCTTGCGAACCAACCAGGTGTGCACTTGAGGTGGGCAATATGACATGATGTGTGTGTAAAAGTAAGGAATAAAGCTAGAGAAGAAAACATTAGAAAATATCGGAAGTCACGGGCAGGTGGGACAGTGTGGAAGAAGATTTCTGGTTGAAGGAATTTCTTGACAAAGAAATTGCAAGTGGATAGCGTGTCTGTCTATCCTCAGGTCCTAGTGAGGTACATTGAGAAGTGAAGAAGGGGGAAGAGTAACCTGTATTTCAACGAGTGTCCAGTACTGTACTTAAATAGGAGGTCTTTACACTCCCCCCCCATTCTGGCCAGACTCCAGGTGGACTCCATGGAATCCACAGACTATCCGGATGGACTCCAAGGATTTTCTGGATAGTCCATGAATTCCAGGTGGACTCCAGCTGGACTTGTTTTAGCTGTAAGTCCAGCCAATTTTTTTGAATCCAGTCCAGTTCAAGTATGCTTGGAGTCCACCAGGACTCCAGCTGGAATCCATTGGTTAGTGGGAGTCCAGCCAGTTCAGCAGGAATTCCGGCAGACCAAATCCTTTCGGAACCCACCCAGACTCCAGCTGGACCTATGGCGGAACCAGACTACATTTACTTTACTAATGTACCAGCTCAGTTACTTATTACTAGTTGTATGTTATTAATATAGAATAAAAATTTTGCAACAGCTGAGAATTGAACCCTCACACTACATAGAGATCACATGAGCGAATAGAGCAAACAATATACCACTACACCAAGCAGCCTTATAATATTTCTTTTCACCATGCTACATAACCACCAGCAATACTGCACTTTCCATATACAGTACATCTTTTCCCAGCGCTTTTTTTCTCTCCCATATCAGCGCCTCACCCTCCCATGTCAATGACTCAAGCTCCCACATTGTCGCCTCAAGCCCACCTCAAGGCCTCACCATTCGCACTTTGTCGTCACCTCAAGCTCACCATACAATCCCACGTCGTCACCTCAAGCCCACTCACGGTCCCACATCATCACTTCAAGCCCATGCTATGGTCCCATGTCGTCGCCTCAAGCTATCCATTTTGGCAGGCAATGAATCGATTACAAGATCGATGATAGGTGCAGCTTGGTGTGAAGGTTGTGCATGTGAGAATGCATGCAGGCTACAGGTACGTTCTTTTTCTCTCATCTTCTCCCCCTTCACTCTTTCCACCTCAGCCTCCTTTGCCTGTGCCATCTTGCAAGTGACGAGCATATGTGCTGTCTCCACTCCCTCACCTCCCCCCTGCGCCATCTTGCAAGTGACGAGCACATGCCACCTCCTTCACCTGCGCCGTCTTGCAAGTGACGAGTGCATACAATGTCTCCACCCTCTATGCCTGCACCATCTCCACCCCTTCCCCTCCCCTGCGCTGTCTTGCAAGTGACGAGTGCGTATGCTGTCTCCACCCCTATGCCTATGCCGTCTTGCAAGTGACAAGCATATGTGCTGTCTCCACCCCTTCCCCTCCCCCTGTGCCGTCTTGCAAGTGACGAGCACGTATGCTGTCTCCACCCTCTACGCCTGCATTGTCTTGCAAGTGACAAGTGCATGCCCCCTCCACCATCTTGCCTCATCCCCCTGTGCTGTCTCACAAGTGACAGGAACGAGTGTCCATCCCCCTCCCCTCCTCTTCTACCCCCTCGTCTCGCAAGTGATGAGGACCAGCAGCTGTCTCCCCTGTCCCCCTCCTCCCCCACACCTTGTCTCGCAAATGATGAGCATGCTTCCCCCTCTTTCCAGTGACGAGGATGAGCGCCCATCCCCCACCCTCCTCCCACTGCCTCGTCTTGCAAATGACAAGTGCCCATCCCCCACCCTCCTACCCTGCACCTTGTCTTGCAAATGATGAGTGTGCTTCCCCCTCTTCCCAGTGCCTCGTCTCGCCAGTGACAAGGATGAGTGCCTGTCCCTCACCCTCCTCCCTCGCACCTCGTCTTGCAAATGATGAGTGCCCGTCCCCCACCCTCCTACCCCGCACCTCGTCTCGCAAATGACAAGTGTGCTTCCCCCTCTTCCCAGTGCCTCATCTCGCCAGTGACGAGGATGAGCGCCTGTCCCCCACCCTCCTCCCTTGCACCTCATCTTGCAAATGACGAGCATGCATCTTCCCCCACCCTCCTCCCCCGCACCTCGTCTCGCAAATGATGAGCATGCGTTTTCCTCCTCCTACTGCCTCATCTTGCAAGTGATGAGGATGAGCAGCTGTCCCCCCTTCTCCCTGCACCTCATCTTGCAAATGACAAGCATGCTTCCCCCTCCTCTTCCCACTGCCTCATCTCGCAAGTGACGAGGACAAGCAGCTCTCCCCTCCCTCATCTCCACCCCCTCACCTCCTCCCCCTGTGCCATCTCACAAGTGGCGAGCACAGGTGTCAGTTGTCTCCCCCTCTCATCTCCCCCTTGCCTCTTCCCCCTGTGCTGTCTAGCATACCTGTCATCTCCCCCCCTTGTCTCCCCTTGCCTCCTCCCCCTGTGCCATCTAGCGTAGCCATCGTCTCCCCCTCATCATCTCCCTCTTGTCTCCTCTCCCTCATCTTCCCCTCGTCATCTTCCTCTCATCTCCTCTCCCTTGTCTCCTCCCCCTTGTCCCCACCCCCTTGCCCCCTCCCCCTGCACCATCTCCACCCCCCACCTCCTTCCCCTGTGCTGTCTTGCCTTAAGGCTGTGTTTCGGGGAAGAGGAAGGCCGAGTAGATTACATAATCATGTTCTGTAGCCAATCAAATACAATATATATTTATCTGTGTCTTGTATAGCCTATGAAAGGCCACATATTTTTAGTCTTTTGATCATGTGTGTGCTGTGCACCTTCCAAGTCATTGCTATGCATCAATCCTCATCTCTTTCTTCTCAACCACCACCATCTCACCATCTCACAGCATTTTAACACATCTATACACAATGGCTCATCGCTCTACTCGCTCTGCTACCACTCAGGCTTCCAGTATCCTTCCTACTGAATCTGCACCACCATCAGCTACACATGAGACTCACACTGAGTCTCGCAAGCGTGGTACTTCTGCTGCTGATCTCACAGCTCAGCCACCAACAAAGAAGGCCAATATACCCATCTCAGATGAAGAGGAGGCTGAAAATGTGAAGGAAAAACAGGTTAAAAAGGTTAAAAAGATTGTAAAAGGCAAAAAAGGCAAAAAAACTCGGTATGGTTTCAGATCTTCCTTCCATTGCCTCACTAATAATTTTGTAGGAAAACTTCGGAAATGAAAGCAGCTTCGGATGCTGCTGCAGATGCAGAGGGTGTTCCTGATCTTACTGCATATGTATTATATATATTTAATACTTAGTGCTGAAAGGGTACTGGAGGAGAGTGGCCTTCCTGTTGCTCCTCCAAAGCGAGGTCCACCCCTTAATGTACCTCAACCAGCAGCTCTGGCCTTCACTGTTACCTGTAAGCGTCGTTCAGACATGGAAAAAGGTAAGAAAATATTCCAGAAAATGTGTATCTAAATATTTATATCTTCTACAGTTTAAGAAGAAAGTGAATCTGATGAATCTGAAGCTGGTAATGAAAGTAAAAGCAAAGGTTTGCAATTGATAGCTCTTATATGTATTTTTACTAACACTTATATTGCAGAAAATAAAGAAGATTCAGGTGATGAATCAAGTGTTGGTGATAAAGACAAGTCAGATAGCAGTGATGGTAAGTAATATATCCTATCTATATTACTATAGCTAACATCTTGAAAGGGGGTGATATAAGTAAAGAAAAACATACAGAAGACCAAACCAGTAAGGATAAAGGTATGGACAATTTGGTAATACTTATATTTATATTAATTTATTATTCTTTGCAGATGGAAATGATAATAGTCAGAATAAAGATGGTATATATTACTCATTTCTAAATATTGTCAAAACTTACAATTATATGGTAGACATTGTCATGACTAGCCCACCAGTCAGTCCACCTCGTACCACCAGTAAACCAGGTACAGTAGACACTCTGGATATAGTTATGATTAGCCCCAAAGGTTCTTCTAGAAGTGAAGGTAAACCTACCTTTTGTATAAATATATATGTACTAACTCTAAGTAGGTGGTATTCTCAGAGGAAATGCATTTGGGAATCACTTGAATGCTGCCAACTTCAGTAGTGCTGTTGAAAGCACTACAGTTGGTCCAGTCAAGGGTCAAGTTTGGCTGTACGTATCTGATGCAGATCCAAGTACCATTGTGGTACCTGGAGTGGCATCATTTTCATTAAAGCATAATCATACTTTAACCATTGCACCAATCTTGAAAAAACTTAAAGCAAAAGCCAAATATTTCTTTGGTGTGTTTTCTTTTATAGTTTATTCAAATGCTAATATCATTTAAGCTGCTGATCGCTGTCTATTTGTTTATGAAAGCAAAGCTTGGAACCTTCTTGGAAGTTTTGAAACTGCTGTTATGGAAGATGAGGAAATCAACTGGCTTAAGATCAATGGTGAACTTATTTTGCCAGTACTGAGTGTAACTATATATTTCATTCTCTTATTCTTGTACAATTTACTTATGCTGTGTTATTTTATAGTCTGGATTTAAGCCAAATGCAACCCCCCCTGTCAACAATGAGACAAGTTTTATTCAGTCTAAGTCAGCTGGGAGCTCAGCAGCTAGTTCTCATGCTGTGTCTCACTCTCACACCCCTTCTCTGGTTCAAAGGGGTGGGATCTCAGAGCAACATACTGAGGAGCTCATAGCTGTTCTAAAGATTCCCTGGGCTATTGTTGAAAGCACTTCACCTGGACTTCAAGTTGCTTATCAGAAATATATTGCCTGTATAGAGGCAATTTCTGAGCATAATGCAATGGAAAAGAATAGGTCTTGGCCAGTTGCTAAGGCAACTAAAAAAGAAATTATTTCAGTCTTTGTTTTATCTTCAGCTTGGTATGATAACTACTCAAATTTTGACAAAATTGCAAATTTCCCAGCAATGCAGGCATAGTTAGCTGGAGATGAGGAGAGTCCAACTGACTTGGATCTTTGGGGCTTTGAGAGTGACCACTATACATTTTTGGACTTGAAAAAGTGGCTTAAGGAAAAGGTGGAGAAAAGGAAGGGAAAGGGTAAGGGTAAGAGCAAGGAGGAGAAAGGAGATAAAGATGAGGACACTAGTGAGAGAAAGGAGAAGTCTAAGTGAAAGTAAGTATGTTGAATTCAAATTGTATTAGTTTACAATGTAAATTTTCAGTTGGACTGCTACTCTTAAGATATATCTGTGGTGCTTAACCTGGATGTGGGCTATATTGATGCCAGAAATTACTCAACACATTTTATTCTGGCTATTAATAATCTGGCTATTTCAATGGTTTCCAAGTGCAATATTGGCTCTATTTATTTTTATTCAACCAGTAATTGCAGCAAAAGAACAACCATTTCCTAACATCCCATTTGATGTATTCAGTGAATTTATTCTCTCAAATTTTGGCTCCAACATTACACTTTCTGCCACATTACTTATATTGTTTTCTATAATTGATAATGTTGATCTTTTAAGTCTGCATGCAAGACAGCAGAATGCAAAGTTAAAGGGAGAAAAAAATGTTGATGCAACTGCATGGATTAGGTTACTTGCTAGAGCTATTCAGGAAAAAATTGGCATGAACTCAGATGACCTCTTTGAAGATGATGAAATCACTGAATACACAACAGAAAAAGGTAGATCTATTTTGTTGAGCCTTAAACTAGACAAAATGGCAAAGCTTCTGAAGTTGTATCCCTTTAACAAGGAGGGAAAAGTTTTTGAAGGACAACTGAAACCTGTATCACATGCTAGTATTGATCCTGTTTATATAATATGTCCTATAGCTGCAGAGTGTGAGACATTGAGTTGTAAAGGATGGGCATTACGTGTGTATACTAAAATAAGAGATATACCTACAGCAACATTAATTAAAGGCTCAAAAATATTTGAATATGCTTATGTGGTGTCAGGTGTTTGTAAAATATGTAAAACATTATATTCTGCAGAGCATGAATGTGCCCATGATGAAACACAGGGATATTACAAGGTTCATTTAAACTCTGCTAAATATTTGAAAGTAGGACAAAAGCTATGGGTAGATAGAGCATTTTCCCAAAGTGTTCTGAATGGTATATATAGTTTTCATGCATCTGCTGCAGCCTATACCGAATATTGGAACAATAGCTTTGGAAATGGAAAGGAAATAAGTCACAGACAAGTCTGGCAGGCTTTTATACATGAATCAATACACATGGTTGCTAAACCATCTGGTGTTAATTTTATTGGTCTTGATGGACTTTCAATTACTGGATTAACAGAAGAAGCATTTGCAAAGTTGGGTGAAAATGGAAATATACGTGCATCACATGGTCACAGTTTCTCAGAGTGTACACAGCCTTACAGAGAAACCCAAGACTCACCACCAGATGACAGTGCAACAGTTAAAATGGTAGTAATTGATGGGATTGTTATGGGACCACAGGTAATTCACAACCAAATATAAGTAATATTATACTAATATATATTTTAAGCACTGTGCATATGACAATTGTTCTAATACACTTGTAAACCATAGAGGTGTCAGAAGTAACAAAGAATAAGGAGTGTGATAGAGAGAGAATAGAGGATAATGAAGGGAAAGGAGGGTGATAGTGGAGCAAGAACTCAGACACAGACACAGACACAGACACAGATGGGGAGGAAACTTGTTAACAACTATCAAGTTACAGAGTGTTTATATACTGAGTGTGTCTACCAAAGTCCCAACCAAGGTTCATGTAACTAAGGTAACTGACAGCTGTCAATCTGTCAATCACAGAACTGTCAAGTATGACAGATGACAAGTGACAGCTGTCAAAGAAGCTGTGCAACCCAGAATATCTAACAAGAGGAGGTGTGTTTTGTGATGTTCATAACTTGGAATTTGGAGCAAGATGCCATGTTCATGACTGTCCAAATCAAAAGATAAATAATACACAAGCTTGCAATAAGCACCAGGAAATGTGGCAAAAATATAACTTAGAACATAGTTCAGACTACTTAAATGGTGCATGAAGAATGCTTCATAAACCAGCTGAAAATCTACCTTGGAATAAAACCAGAAGAAGACATGTTCAGCAGCCTCATGATGAATCAGATAATGAAATTTCAAACAAAAAACATTATTTTAGTGCCTCTCGCTATTATTGTGTAGAGACAATATGTGCTCCATGTGGTGCTGTAATTGCATGGACAAAGTTTGTGAAGTCAGAGTCAGCAACCAATATACTTAAGTTCTTGGAAGATGTTTTTCCTAATGAAGAATCAAGACCAGACTATATATGTATTGATAAGGCATGTAAGGTTCTTAGAACAGCAGTTGCAAATGGAAGTTGGGTATATTGGTTTAAAGGTAGCCACTTTGTAGTGGATGGGTGTCACTATACAAATCATCACTTGGATGATTACCTTTGTAGGAAGTGGTGTAATCCTGCACCTCAAGATGGTTCTGCACCAAATCTTGTTTACATAGCACAAGATAGAGATGGTGAAAGATATTATAAATGGGCATTCAATACACAAGCCTGTGAACAGCTAAATTCATGGCTTGGTGGATTTGAATCTATAATGAAATGCATGACTCCAAGCAACTTTAATTGGTTCATACATTCTATGATCTTTCATCATACTCAACATGTAATAAAACAGCAGAACAGCCAAAATTTTAGCACTATTAGTGAAGATCTAGAACTTGATGATAGTACTGAAATATAATTTCTATGTAATATTTTTATATATGGTGTGAAATGTAATTAGGTAATAGTAATATTAATGATTATAGTAATAATGCCCCTAAGTGTAATAATAATGAAAGTACTTAGCCACATCATATTGGCATGACAACCAAGTAGTAATAGAGATGTGGTATGGAGATAATAGATTGCTGTTATCAATGCTGAGATGTGTGGGAAAATGTGTATGAGAATTAATTGAGACCTTGTGAAACACCTACATGTCTTGTTAAGTCCACCTGGAATTCACCTGGAGTCCTGATCCCTTACTTATAATAATATATTAAAACAAATGCTAATATTCCTAATTTCTTGTGAAGTCCACCCAGAGTCCACCCAGAGTCCACCTGGAGTCCTGAACCCTTACTTAAGAACACACCTAAGATATCAGGACCCAGTGGAAAATACAGACTCCATCAGGACTCCATCAGGAGTCCACCCGGAGTCCTGAACCCTTACCTAAGAACACACCTAAGATATCAGGACCCAGTGGAAATTACAGACTCCATCAGGACTCCGTATATTCCAACAGGATGCCACCAGGACAATATCCATTCCATCAGGACTCCATCTGGACAATATTCATTTCACCAGGACTCCACCTGGACTCCAGCTGAACAAGCTGAAGTCCATCTGGAATATCCAGACTATATTAGGTCCACCCGGAGTCTGGCCGGAGTGGGGGGGAGTGTAAAGTACTGTTAAATAGGTACAGAAAAATGTAAATGAGCTGAGTATTAAAAATCAACATGAGGCTGATTCTATGGTACAGGCAAATAGCCTGCTCTACAACAGTACTGAGATGATGGCTGGGGTGGATGAGTTGCCTGAGCCAGTCAATGACTTGTAAAACGTAAACAGAGATGAGGGATGCAAGAATGAAGGGGGGGAGGGAGGATTAATGTTGAGGTAGTGAGGCTCGTTGGGGTAGGAGACTTGAGGTGGGTAATTGAGGTGGGCTAGGTGATGCACAACGTGGCATTGACAACAATTGGGGATAGAGGTGGTGAGTGTTTGAGGGAGGTGGTAATAATCCACTTCCGCTAAGTCACTGATGAGAACTATACAGATTCTACTGTAAGTATACCTTCTAGTAACACTTAACATGAACATACTTTTTCATCAGCCATACTTCAATGGTTCATTTCCTGTGTGGATGGTATGACTGGTGAGTGTAAGGCTATGGTAAAATACAAATGAGAATGAAATAGACTTGCAACTTTACAAGCTGGAATGAGTGGCGAGGGTGGAGTTTGTGGTGTTAATACCATGCAAAATGGGAAGAACGGTGAGCAGAGGCAGTGGAAATGAACCCAGACAAGGGGAAGATGATGGGAAAGAGAGAAGGAACAAGAGAGAGGTCACAGGGCATTACATAATAAAAAATAGGGCCGTCTAGCGGCAAAACCCACTACCTACCAAATAAACAATAGGGCCAGGTAAGAGAATTGAGAATATTTATTAATAATACAAATTTAAAATACAGTAATTGATACAATAGATTAAAACTCATATATATTGTGGATATGAAGTTCATGGGTCTGGGAAGAAATTGGTTGTGATAGGTGAGATTAAAATAAGATAAATGGAAATACCCTGGACAATTCAGACTTGTTAAGTCACATAGTTATTTAACATGGAAGAAAGATATTTAAAGGATGATAAGTTGTCTTCATTAATATTTTAGAGATTTTAAAATAAGTATTAGTACTGAATGTGAATTAGTGGCATTGAGAATATTTTGTAATACATTTATTTTTAACTCTGACTAGGAAGGTATTTGTTGCAAAGATGCATAACATTCAGCTGTAGAGCAGGCAAAGTGCCTGCGATGCGAAACACAATATCTCGGACATCTGAAGACGTTCCAATTGCGATTATGTAATCACGCATCACGCGGGAATGACGCGTCCATACGCGTTCCGTTCGTCTCAACTTATCCTCCTCTCTCCGCTCGCCCTGTCCTGGACTTTCCTCAAAATGTACAACTTCGTGCACCGCTCCAACATCATACCCAGTTCTAGGGATCGTTTCGACTCACCAAGACCTCCCCGCCGCCGCTCGCAGTACAAACCCTGAACTTTGACATCGGAAACTTTACATGGACTCAACACTATTCCTTATAACGGACTCCCTGGATTACATCTCATTCATTCCTTGTGTTTCAGCTATGTTACCTGACTTTATTATTCATTTTTAATCTGAGATCGTCGCTCACCAGAGTCCCAGAGTGACTTATTCATTTTAGGATTAGTGGTTTATTCTCTGTATATAAACCACTGTATTTTCTACAGCTTGGCTAATCAATTTTTACACTGTCTCATACTCGAAATCTAAGTCTCCAACACTGTCTCTGCCATCTGACCGTTCATTTTCCCAACTTTACGCTCACACCATCGCTTGTCCTCTCTAGAACTTCTTGCTGAAGTTCTATCTCTCTCGATACGTGACGAAACTCTCCTCTTATCGTTCTGACTCCCTTCCTTCCCACCTTAGAACACCCCAGTCAGACGGACGTCTCGACGACTCGCATATTGTCTTTGTTTAGGTACGCCCAGCAGACTTAATACCTCTTCACAGCTTTTAGTTGGACACACTGAAATATATCAGATGTGCAACAGCATGGGTAACCCATGGGTATCTGGAGCTCAACCCATACCCATACCCATGCTAACCCATACCTGTTCTCATGGGTATGGGTTCCCACAGGTATTGCAACCCATAGGTTTTACTAATATTTACAAATTTTAGAATAAGAAAAATATAAGATGAAATTGTCATATCCTGTATCGCCTACCTCCAGACTCCTATGCCTTTACTCTGCCTTCACCTTTGTTTACTCCAGACTTTGATTATGTTCTTAATATTACATATTGATTACAGTACATAGATTACTCTTGTTTTCTTTCTTTCTCTATACTGAGCTATCCCCTCAGTATTGTAGTATACATCTCATAGTGAGTCACTTATCATTCTTAAGTGCACCACTATCAGTTTCACTTTACACCACCATATGCACTCACTTCTCCAATGTGTTTTATTATGTTTAATTAGTTTTAGTCTTCATTCTACGTATGCCTACCCTGACTGTACTTCTCTGCTGGCCTTGGCCAGCAGCCTTTACTTACTCTGAGTCTCTAGTATTTAAGTAGCACTTGATTTGTACTTAGTCTTTAGTTTTGTATTGAACTACATCCTCACCCTCTTGTCTGACTTGAGTTACACCTCTTGTCTTCTTGTCTCTTGTCTTCTTCAAAGGGCTTGTCCTTACTCTGAAATTCAGGACCAGGAATCCCAGGGGTGCAGCACATAAGCTGAAGCCAAAGTCCTACCCCCTGAGTTCTTGTTCTCTGTCTTCGTCTCATACTCACCCCTTGTTTCTCCAGAGTCACCCTCTCATACTCTGCTGCCAAGTCAGGCTAAGGGGCATGGTCGTGACAGTATACAAAACTACCACCTTGGATTCCTCTCATAATACTTTTCTTTCCCTCATGGCTACCTGTACACAGACTCAGACTGCACATGCCAGGAGCCATGAACAGATGCAAAATGAAGTGTGCCATAGCAATTGTCTAGCTGCCCAGCAAGCTCATGAACATAATGCCAGCATGCCTTGTTGTATTGACTCTGCTCCACCTCTCTCTCAGTGAAATGTTCCACTCTCAGCTAGTGCTCTAGTATCTGGAGGAATTACCTCCACTCATCATGCAGCTTGTGAACTTCAGCTGGTTCACAGCAATCAATTGCATGCACCTCGACCAATTCCATTGAGCATTCCATTTGACCCCACCCTTGTCCCCACTGTGTCCATAGAACCAGTGGATACTCAACTTTCTCCAGAAGGTGTAGCTGCACGCCAGCAGCAAACACCCACAGCCCATTCACCACCTGACCAACAGCCTGTAGCTTCAGGCAGTGGAGGACTTCTCCACTACCACCCTCCTCCACTGGTAATTCTGCCGAAGTTGGAAATGGCGGGCCTCCAGACAATGCTGGAGATGATGGTAATGGCTCCAGAGATGATGATCAAGGAGACAATGATCAAGGGGACAATGATGAGCAGGCAGGCACCAGTGGCAATGGTCCTGGCAGACCAAATGGCCCTGGAGGTCCTCCCTCTAATTCTCCCTCCAATTCTCCCTTGGAACCTCCTTCAAGGCCTCCCTCCAGGGATGCCTATCGTGACCCCCATCACCCACCACGCCACTACAACTTTACCAGGGATGAAATCCTGGAAATGGTGGCCTCTGTGGTGGGTTACTTTGCCCTGCCACCACCACCTCCACCACCTCCTCCTCCCATTCAGGAGAAGAAGGTTAACCAGCTGGATAACTTCAACGGCTCCAACACACTTAAACTGGAGCCTTTCATCATGCAAGTCTGCTTAGTTTTCCAGAACAACCCTCAATTGTACCTGGACGATGCCTCTAAAGTCAACTACACATTGACTTTCCTCCATGGCTCTGCCAGCAATCTGTTTGCCACCCATCTCGATGATGATGCATATGAGCCATGGATGGATTCATGGGGCTACTTCATTCAGCTCCTCCATACTCATTTCAGCCATACCAACCCTGTTGGTGAAGCTGAAATTCGCATTTTCTCCCTTCACATGGAGGATAATCAGCAGCTCACAACCTACAAGATTAAATTCAATGAATATGCCACACTCTTGCCTTGGGACAATGCTGCCCTCAACTTGGCCTACTACCATGGCCTTTGTGTTATAACTTAGTTAGACCTAAGTCTCATAAATCATACAAGTCCAAAAGTCACATGATCTAACTGATCCAAAGAACAAGTTAAATCAGTTTCGAAGTAGTTCTCATTATGAGACAAGAAGCTTAAGTTGAAAACTTAAGTATTCAAAGTTGAGTAAGAATCTAGTAGTATTTCTTTAAGCTGAAGCTTGAGCTCTACTGCCCAAGTTCCTACTGTTTAAATACAAACTGGTTCGTACTAATAATAGATAAAGTATGAGTCAAAGAAAGTATGTAAATACTGCGCATTAATAAGGTGCAGTAAAGAAGTGTGAAAATAAACTAAGTATAGTACAATGACTTGATAAGAGTCAGAAAGAAGTAAAAGTATGAGAAAAGTGAATATAAATAAGTAATGACTTACACATAGTCATTATGAGTCAAAAGTATAAATAAAGCTGTGTAAAAGTAAAGATGTTTGGCATCCATGGTTGTGCCAAACATGTCAAAGTAAACTAATTGTAAACAAAAGAAAATAATGAAAAACTGTAACACTTTGTCCTCATTTAAAGGATGCTCTCTCCCATTGAGAGCAAGGCCAGCCTACGACACTTGCTGGGACTAAAAAGGTAGTCTAGGGCTATGATCAGAGGCATTGGGAGTGCAACACCAAGCACAATATTGAGGAGAAGCACAGCAAGTCTGCTGCCAAGTCTTTGGAGAAGCCCAAGGGCAATCAGAATTCAAAGTCAACTTCGAATTCTTCCTCCTCCTTCAAGACTCAATCCTTGTCCTCCTCTTCCTCTCCTGCCTCTTCCAACTCCGCTTCGTCCTTGGGGAAACCCAAGAACAAGCAAAAGCAGAACCAGTTCAAGGTGCCAGACTTGACTGGGAAGCTTGGTTCTGATGGGTAACTTACCCCAGAGGAATGTAAACGTCACCTGGACCAGAAGCTGTGCCTATTCTGTGGCAACACCAGTCATCAGGCCAAGGACTGTCATAAGGCAGCCTCTGCCACCAAAGCCCATGTGGCTACTGCCACCTCTACCGAGGCAACTCCCTTGGTGAACTTGGCTGAGAGTTTGAAAAAATAGGGAGTGGCTCCAGTGACTCCACACAAGCTGAGGGCTGTGTTAATCTCTCCTGTGCACTTAAGGAGATAAGACTAAACACATCTGCTCTTTATGATCCCCAAGCTGTAAATATTCCATTAACTTCATTTTCTCCAGCTGCGCCAGATATGCCTCTTTCTTTTCTCTCACTCATCAATTCTGGTTCAACCCACTGTTTTTCTGACTCATTGTTTGTGAGGGAGCACAACCTCCCCACAGCTCTGGTCCCTCCCATTGCACTGAAACTTTTTGACAGTACCTCTAACTCCATACTTACAGAGAGTATATTATTATCTGCAATGTTTCCTACTGGTGAATGCATGGATATTTCTTTCTATGTAACTCTGCTCGATTCTTCCTGCTCCATGGTATTAGGATTTAACTGGCTCTCCCAATACAATCTGTTGATTGACTGGACTGAGAGATGTATACTTGGCTTCCAAACCCCGGTTCTAGGAGAATCTTCTCCATCTTTGTTGACACCTGCACTGAAGGCATCTGCCTCCTTGCAAAACCCTCCATCACCAGCTTCGTCTTCTGTTCCCCTATCAGACAATAGTCCACCTCCTAGTATCTCACTCATTAACGCTGCAGCTATTCTCTGGGCTAGTAAGCTCGCAGGCTCGCAGATGTTTAGGATACAAGTCAGTGCCATAGTTTCAGCTTCTGCCACTGCCATGGCTGCAGAAGCCATGGACCTCTCCAATATTCCTCCGGAATACCACAAGTTCGCTGATGTCTTCAGCAAAACATGAGCAGACACTCTTGCTCCACATTGCCCTTACAATCTCTGAATCAACTTGGAGGAAGGTATGTCTCCTCCAGTCGGTACTGTATATTCACTCTCACAGTCTGAGTTGGCCTCTCTATGAGAGTTCATCGATGAACATCTCCAGATTGGCTTCATCCATCTTGTTCCCCACATGGAGCACCAGTGTTCTTTGTCTGGAAGAAAGATGGATCCCTTTGACTCTGTGTCGATTTCCGTGGGCTCAATGCAATCTCCAAAAAGGATTGATATCCCCTTCCCCTTATTTCCGACCTCCTTGACTCTCCTCGTAAGGCTAGAATCTACACCAAGATTGATCTCCACCACACTTACCATTTAGTCTGCATTGCTGATGGAGATGAGTGGAAGACTGCTTTTTGCACTCGCTATGGCTTGTTTGAATGGCTAGTTACTGTTTGGACTCACCAATGCACCTGCGGCTTTCCAATGTTTCATGAATGACATCTTCAAGGACATGCTTGATGTGTGTGTTACAGTCTACCTTGACAATATACTAATCTACTCCGATAGTCTTGAGGAATACAAATGGCACATTAAAGAAGTCCTCAAGCATTTATGCCAACATGGGCTCTATGCCTGGGTGGACAAGTGTGAATTTCACACTGAATCTGTTGAGTACTTAGGTTACATCCTTTCTCTGGGCAGCCTCACTATGTCTCAGGATAAAGTTCAAACCATTAGGGATTGGCCTGAACCTAAGAAGGTCAAAGACATTCAGTCTTTCCTTGGATTTGCCAACTTCTATAGGCGCTTTATCCAGCACTACTCTGATATTGTAGTGCCTCTCACTCGTCTTACCTGCAAGGGTCTGAAATGGGACTTTTCTCCAGCTTGCTGTTTGGCATTCGAGAAACTGAAAGACACCTTCACTACAGCCCCTGTACTCACTCATTGGGTCCCTGATGCCCAGATCATTGTAGAGACTGACGCCTCTGACTATGCTCTTGGAGCAATCCTCTTGATTGTTGCTGACAATGGTGATATTCACCCCATTGCATTCCATTCCCATACCTTCACTGCTCCTGAACTAAATTATGACACCCATGACAAGGAACTCCTGGCTATCTTTGAAGCTTTCCATGTCTGGTGACACTGCTTGGAAGGTTCTGGTACTCCGGTTGATGTGGTTACTGACCATAAAAACTTAGAGTATTTCTCCACCACCAAGATTCTCACTTGCTGCCAGGCTCATTGGTCAGAGTACCTGTCTCAGTTCAATCTGGTTATTCATTTCCACCCAGGGAAACTTGGTGTGAAACCTGATGCTTTAACTAGATGATGGGACATCTACCCTAAAGGGGGGAATAATGACTATGCCAAAGTTAATCTGCACAATTTTCGCCCTGTTTTTACCCAAGAACAGCTCATCACCTCTATCCATGCTACCACACTCCTTCATCCTGTTCTCTGTGCCAGCATCATCATGGATGTTGAGCAACTCCACCATGACATCCTCACTGCCCAACCCCTAGACACTGTTGCTTCTATTCACCTTTGCAACCCTACTAATCATTGGTCTGTTGGTTCAGATGGCTTACTCCACCTCGACAACCAGATTTATGTCCCAGATGACAATTCTCTCCACCTTTGCATTGTCCAGTACAAACATGACCATTTACTTGCTGGACACCCTGGTCAGAATAAGACCTTGAATAATATTCTACAGGAATATACTTGGCCTGGACTTCATACTTATGTCAAGGACTATTGTAAGTCTTGCACCACCTGCTTATGGTCTAAACCACAGCATCACTGTCCCTACAGTACCTTGAAGCAATTGCTTATTCCAGAGTGCCCATGGCACTCCATCTCTATGGACTTCATTGAAACACTCCCCATCTCTGGATTTGATAAGTACAATTCAATCCTAGTTATTGTTGACTGTCTTAGCAAGCAAGCTATCTTCATCCCTTGTCATAACACCATCACTTCCACCCAGCTCGCTAAGCTCTTTGTCATGCATGTATTCTCTAAGCACAGTGTTCCCAGCCATGTTACCTCCAATCGTGGTTCAGAGTGTTACACTTTTTCCACCTCAACCCCGCCAGACTACCTCTTTTTCACGTGACCCTTCTATTTATATCTTTTAGCTTACTGATCCCCTTCTATTTATAACTACACACTTACTCATCATCCCCAACCCCGCTCCTCTGGTTTGTCATACTACGAGCACGGACTTTCCTTATCTCCTCAGACTCGCTTACTGATACTGCTGCGCAGTACTGCACATTTATTTATAGACCTCTGCTGAGTCATGGCAAGTCATGGACACTTATTTATAGTAGCATACCTTTCTGCGAACAGACCATGCTTCTTTTGTATAAATAGCACATGTATTCTGATCAAGCTTCCTCAGCTTGATCTTAGTTTAGCTATCATCCAATATAGCTGGCTAAATCCTCTCCATCCTCATTGAGACCACCTCAGACCCAGAACACCACTACTTCCTAGATCGCATCTCAAACGTTGTTGTGAGATAGCCGCAAGTCCATTAGTGAATAACTCTACATTATTACTGTTTAGACTTTGACTTTGTCATACGACTTACAAGTGTAGTGACAAGTCATGTGATACAATCTATCACGAGACCAGAAGACATCATGAGACCAGCTCAGATCGTAACAAAAGATCAAGCTGATTAAACTGGCGATGATTACTTAATCAATTCACCCCACAACCAGGACAACACGTCAAACCACGAATCAGACCCAGGAACTGATTCATCCCACTCAGAAGAATACAGAGAATGAAGACCACTCCAAGACTACGAGACACCAGAAAGCCCTTTACCAGAACAAGCATACAGAGGACAACTAGTAACCAAACTACCAACCAGTCCAGCCACTTTACCACCAGAAACCCCAGTAGGCTCTACATCGCCTATCTTTGAATCACCCACCTTTGCAGACAAACCACCCAGTGCTGTATCCGGATTTTTTCCATTCAGCCTAGAAGGAAGCGATCCACTAGACGTATCACAAGAATCACCAGAAGATATCAGAAGCCCATTCGCACCACCATGCGTGCCAACCTTAGCAAATCAACTTGCTCGAGTTCAGCCATTTATACGCCGAAGAAATAGAACCATGTCCACTGGAACCACCAACGGAAAGATGGAAGCCAAATTCAATATCCCATTCCACTTCTCTGGAGATAGATCCCTATTCCAGAGTTGGATTCAAGAAGTTGAACTTTACATTTTAGGAAATAAAGTCACCGAAGATAAAATGAAAGTACTCCTAGCCCTCTCCTATATGAACGGAGGATTGGCCAGAGCATGGAAAAGCACTGCCTTTGACACCTACACAAAGACAGACACTGAACACCCAAATGGATTCTTCCCCACTTGGGCAACCTTCAAAGCAGACCTGACTAAAGCATTTCAAGAAGGAGACTCCGCCGACATCACACACCGACAACTTGAACTCCTTGTTCAAGGAAATAGCACTGCGGAGGATTATACAGCAGTATTCGAGACCCTCTGGCCCAAGATAAGCCTAGAATCTGAAACCGAAAAGATCCACAAATACAAGAAGGGATTAAACTGACCCCTCCAAGAGAAAGTAGAAACCATGGCCGATGTTCTGTCCACTTACAACAAATACAAAGAAGCTGCCATCAAGTTTGATCGTAACTACCTCAGATTCAAAGAAACAGAAGCCTCGGGAAACACCCGAAAGATCTCCCCAATCAATTTTACCAGGAAACCCACTCCATTCACCCAATACCTCGGAGCCTGACCTTCTTCTGGACCATCAGTAGACCCATACCACCTGTCTGTATCCAACCAAATGGATACTCCAGTTGACGCCATCAATAAACCACTCTCCCCCAGAGAAATGGATCAACTCAGGAAGGAAGGGAAATGCTTCCACTGCAAGAAACCTGGACACATTTCTCGCAATTGCCCACTCAAGAAATGAAGATTCAATCGAAACCCCGGAAATCGCCGTGACCTCTCTGTCAGAACTGCCTATGAAGAAATTGGAGATATCTACCGATCCCTCAGAAAAGAAGACCAAGATGAAGTCGCCAAACTCGCCAATGAATTGGGTTTTTGATGCAGAGAGCTGAGTCAACGTCTACCTCTCCCCTCAATATTTCACATGCTATTATAGACGAGCCTGTAGTAGCTAGCATTCTAAGGAATACTATCCGAATTGTGACTCATCTTGATGCATGTGAAGAACTGATCGAAGCACTCATTGACTCCGGAGCCAGAGGAATGTTTATGGACTGGCACATAGTCCGAAAATTACGACTTAAAACCGAGAAACTCAAAGAACCCCGAAGAGCCCGAAATGTAGATGGATCTATCAACTGACAAGGAATGATCACCGACATCACCCGACAAGAAATTGAAATAGGAGGAAGGAGATTCCGAGTAACATTCCTTATCCTCGACATTGGAATAAAAGATATCATTCTAGGATATCCTTGGCTAAGAGATACAAACCCCAATATCAATTGGAAAACTGGGGTCCTTAAATGGAGGAATACCATCAGATTCAATGCAAACAAATGAGAAGAAATTATCTCCAACGCCCTCACCATACAAGTGGTAGAACTCATCTGAGACGGAGAAACCATAGACATGGAAGAACTAGAATGCCGAAAATGACAAAACTGGAAAATGATTTGCAACAGATTCACAAAAACTACAGGAAATAGAATGCTCATGCATGACCCACCATACAAACCGGTTGGAGCAACAGTATGGTTTGTATTCAACTCAAAACCAACCATTGAAGAAATACCCAAGAAAAGAACCTTTAACTTTAATCCATTACCCAGAAACAGTCCACATCTACTTGAAGAAACCGACACGGAAACCGAATCAAATCCCGATTCAGAAGAATACACTACCAATTCAGAAACAACGTTAGTCTCCCCCGTATCCGATCTTACTAACAGTTTAGGAAAAATGAACATCAATAACAACGACATCAATGATCTAACTGAAGAAATGAGTAAACTTAACTTCCGAGATTATGTCGAATATGACAGAGAAAACCCCGCACTAACCCCAGCCAACGTATACGACCTATTCGAAAACCCACTAGAAATGGACTTTACCCATATTGCCACCATCGTACAGGACATCTATCGACAAGAAGACTTCGACTTACCGGATCTAGCACCAGATTCGGAAGAAGACGATGATGAACTCGCTGAACTTATCGAAACAGACGCCTATGAACTTCTTGTAAACTACCTCCGAGACGAAGAACCCGAACCAGAACCCCCCGACGAACCACCAGATTTAACCGAAGAAGCACTTATCAGAAAACTAACTATTTCACAACAATTATCTTATGGAACAACCACTGAACCCGAGAAAACCACTGAAGAACTAACCCCACAGAAATACCACAATTATCTAGATGTATTCAGGAAACGACCAGTATCAAAATTACCACCACACCGACCATATGACCACAAGATAGATCTCAAACTGGACACCCCCGATCAACTCGATTGCAAAGTATACCCACTCCACGGCAAACAGCAAATCGCACTCGACATATGGCTCAAGGAAATGGAAGAAAAGAAGTTCATCGAAAAAGGACAATCACCGTACACCTCATCATTCTTCTTCATACCAAAGAAGGACGATAAGGATGCCTTATGACCCTGCCAAGATTACCAACCCCTCAATGAACATACAATTCGAGACAATTACCCATTGCCACTCATGCCAGATCTCATCCAGCGACTACAAGGAAAGAAAGTCTTTACCAAACTCGACATCGATGGAGCATACAACAACATTCGAATTCACTCAGGACATGAAAACCGAGCCGCCTTCAAAACAAACCATGGAACATTTATCCCCAAAGTAATGTTCTTCGGAATGTGTAATTCACCGGCAACATTCCAACGCTTCATGAACAACATCTTCAAAGATCTGATCGAAGAAGGACTCGCAATCGTATACATCGATGATGTACTACTTTTAGGAACCACGATCAAAGAACTCGAACAGATCACCAAAAGAGCTCTCAACATTCTCAGGAAACATGATCTCTACACCAAACCAAAGAAATGTCAATTCGAAGTAACAGAAGTTGACTTTTTAGGACTCATCATACGACCCAACGAACTCACAATGAACCCCGTCAAAGTAGCAGGAATCCGTGATTGGCCGATCCCCACCAAACTCAAAGATGTCCGATCACTCATGGGATTCGCTAACTTTTACAGAAAATTCATTGAAGGATTCGGAAAGATTGCCGTACCCTTAAACGCCCTTACCAAAAAAGACAAACCCTTTGAATGGACCCCAGAATGTCAAACTGCTTTCGAAATGCTCAAAGAACGATTCCTATCTGAACCAGTCCTACGAATCCCGGACCCCGAACAACCTTTTGAACTTGAAACCGATGCCTCGAAATATGCCTGCGGAGCAGTACTCAATCAGAAAGGACCTGATGGGAGGATCCACCCCTGTGGATTCTCCTCCCATACATTTACCGAAACAGAAAGAAACTACGAAATTTACGACAGAGAACTCCTCGGAGTAATCCGAGGACTCAAAGAATGGAAACATCACCTAATTGGAACACCCCACAAAATTATCATCTGGTCCGATCATCGAAACCTCGGATATTGGAGAAAACCTGAAGATCTCTCTAGATGACAAGCCCGATGGTACCTATTCTTATCTCAATTTCATTTTGAACTTCGCCACAAACCCGGAAAGAACCTCATCGCTGCTGACACCTTATCCCGAAGACCTGATTACATTCTGAAAGAAGATAATGATAACAAACAGATCACGATGTTACCAACGCACCTATTTCCCTTGACTGACGACATCCCCATTAACCTTATCAATACCGAACTCTACAAAGAACTCAAAAAAGCATTAGAAACCGATCATCACACACAAGATGCAATCACCGCCATGAAACAACCAGGACAATTATCCCTCATCAAGAACACAGCTCAAGATTGGCAAGAAGACAATGGCCTTCTCTACTACCGAGGCTGATGTTACGTACCACCTGACCTGAAACTCCAACAAGAAATAGTACGAAAATATCACGATACTGTAGCTGCAGGACACCCAGGACCACACAACACCGAATTAGCTGTCAAGAACCACTATTGGTGGCCAAACATGGGCATCTTCATCAAAAATTACGTCGAAGGATGTGCCATCTGCCAACAATCAAAGTACAACCGAAAAGGAAAACCTCCCTTAATGCCTATCCCCACACCAGCCGACACCCGACCTTTCTCTCAAATTTCATGTGATTGGATTACTGATCTACCCTCTTCTGACGGATATGACTCTATATTTGTCGTGGTCAACCATGGATCTACAAAGGGGGTAATATTTGAACACTGCCACAAAAAAGGACTTACTGCATTAGGGGTAGCCCAACTTTTACTCGACACAGTCTACTGAAGATTTGGATTACCCGATTCCATCATATCTGACAGAGACCCCAAGATCACCGCTGAAGCCTTCCAGGAAATGATACGCCATCTAGATGTCAAATGGAAAGGAAGCACAGCATACCACCCCCAAACTGATGGCCAAACCGAATGAATGAACCAAGAAATAGAAGTCTACCTCAGATACATCTGCGCTATGAGGCAGTATGACTGGAACAAATACCTCTCCTCCGCTGAATTCGCCATCAACTCCCGGTATCACTCTGTCACGAAGAATTCTCCTTTCTACCTAATTATGGGATACGATCCCGTCGCACTTCCAGAAGTCTTTTCCTGATCAAAGATTCTAGAAGTCCAAGAATGACTCAAAGCATTAAACCAACTTAGGAAAGAAGCACAAGCACTCCATGAACTCGCATGACAGCAAGTAATACTTCGGAATAAGAAAGATCTCCACCCACTCAAGCAAGGACAGAAAGTATGGCTAGAATCAACCAATCTCAAGATAGCCTACCCAACAAAGAAGTTTGCCCCTCGAAGAGAAGGACCATTCCCGATCAAAGAAATTCGATCAAAACTTGTCTACAAATTGCAATTACTGAAATGCTGGGGCCAGATCCACCCAGTATTCCACCGATCTCTCCTAACCCCCTACATCGAGAACAATGAACACAGACCCAATTACTTGGAACCACCCCCAGACCTCATTGATGATCAAGAAGAATGGGAAATCGAAGTGATCAAAGTGCACAAGAAGCAAAAAAAGGGCATCATCTTTCTGATCTCATGGAAAGGATACCCCTCCTCCGCCGATGAATGGGTAAATGAAGACGCCCTGGAAAACGCCGAAGATCTTTTGAAGACTTATAAAAAGAAGGCCAAATTGCCTTGAACTAGCCAGAAACCAGCTTTCTAAACACTGATACAACCTTCACAACATGTCTTCCACCACCGCTCCTGCCGTCTCCACTGCCCCCAACTCGACCAACACCCCCCCGACCGACCTCCACATCGAAATCCCCACCACCACCACCAATGAACTCCCCGCCCAGAACTTCCATACCAGCCTCCACCACCTCAACTGGCCCGGTGCCACCCCCTCCATCCCGCAACGTATCCGCCATCCCCACGAAATTCACCTCGCCAAAGCCCTCTGGTGCACCCGAAACACCCCCCTCCAAATGATCGCCTTTCTCCAATACATCCCCCCCCGGAATTTCTCACTGCTTCGTGCAGTTGTTTATCCTCGCCATGGATTGTTTTGCCCAAATAGTCACCGGCAAAACCCGAGACCCGTCTGTCCCTAAATATAACCTCGAACACATAGCTGACTTACTCATCCAACTCCATCTCTTCGACTACGCCCAGCTGATAGATCTACCCCAAGGATTCTGCGGCACACAACATTGAAGCTCACCCAGCTGTGTAGGAATAGAAGCTCTCAGAATCCCACCCCTCAATCATGGCCGCACCCTCGCTCACAACCACCAACACTATGTCTATGCACCAGTTCCCTCGACCGTCGAACCCAGAACCCCGACAGCACCTCCAGCATATCCACCTACCTCCTCCAATAGCAATTTACCCCCCTCCTCCCCTCCACCGCTTCTTACCCCCACATCCCCCTCTCCACCAAATTCACCCCAACCAACTACACCAGTTCCTCCAAGAACTACTGGACACCATGCCCCATTGGACGACGGTCATGATCAGGAAGACCACACCCCTCTACAAAGTCACTCTGCACCCCCCGCCACCGAGCCCCCCATCATTCCCAATGCCCCTCCCACCGTCAAACCCCTCTGCCAACATAACCCTGGACGATGGTATCACATCCCTGCCTACGACCTGGAACTCTTTTGTTCCTTTCGTCGCCAGGAACGTAAGAAAACCTGGCGTCAAACCTATCGACAGGCACACCTGTGTACCCGAAGACCTGCATCTCAGACCACTTGAAATATGCAGAAGGCCCTTATCATTGAAGACCTTCCTCTCCGCAACTCCTGCCGCCGCTGCCTGCTCTGTCGCAGCAAACATCATGACTGACTCCAATGCCGCCGCCACGTCTGTCCCCTCTGCCGCCTTCATGCCCCCCGTCATTCCCCATTCCAATGTAAGAAGTACGTATGCCAGTCTTGCGGATGGCCTTGTGCCGGCCATGCCCCCAAGGACTGCCACTATGGTCCAGATGCAACCCCACCACCACCCGACAACAACAACTGGGGCAACTGGCTGCAGTATCAGGTCAACTCATGGAATGTCCTCATGGAACTTGAGGATCAGGTGAATGCCGACAACGAAGCCGAAGCCGCCGAACAGCACGAAGCCGGATGGTATGTATCAAATGAGGACATTTGATTGTACAAAGGGGGTAATGTTACACTTTTTCCATCTCAACCCCGCCAGACTACCTCTTTTTCACGTGACCCTTCTATTTATATCTTTTAGCTTACTGATCCCCTTCTATTTATAACTACACACTTACTCATCATCCCCGACCCCGCTCCTCTGGTTTGTCATACTACAAGCACGGACTTTCCTTATCTCCTTGGACTCACTTACTGATACTGCTGCGCAGTACTGCACATTTATTTATAGACCTCTGCTGAGTCATGGCAAGTCATGGACACTTATTTATAGTAGCATACCTTTCTGCGAACAGACCATGCTTCTTTTGTATAAATAGCACATGTATTCCGATCAAGCTTCCTCAGCTTGATCTTAGTTTAGCTATCATCCAATATAGCTGGCTAAATCCTCTCCATCCTCATTGAGACCATCTCAGACCCAGAACACTGCTACTTCCTAGATCGCATCTCAAACGTTGTTGTGAGATAGCCGCAAGTCCATTAGTGAATAACTCTATGTTATTACTGTTTAGACTTTGACTTTGTCATACGACTTACAAGTGTAGTGACAAGTCATGTGATACAATCTATCACGAGACCAGAAGACATCATGAGACCAGCTCAGATAGTAACACAGAGTTTGTCTCCCACTTCTTCTGGTCTCTGGGTAAGGTTCTTGACATCAACTTGCACTTTACCTCTGGATATCATCCAGAAGGTGACAGACAAACTGAACACATTAACCAAGTCTTAGAGCAGTACCTTCACATTTACTGCAATTACCAGCAGGACAACTGGGCTGATCTCCTTCCCATTGCTGAGTTCGCATATAACAATACACTGAGCTCAACCACTAATACTACTCCTTTCTTTGCCAATAAGGGTTATCATCCACAGATTACAGTCTACTCTGAATGTGATGTTACCTCCATTCATGCTAGGGACTATGCTGTGGATCTTCAGGAACTTCATGAAAACCTCAAGGCTGAAATAGCACTTGCTCAGAAGCACTATCAGGTCAGAGCAGACAACCATCGTTTGCCTGCCCTGGAGTTCAAAGTTGGAACTAAAGCCTTCATCCATGCTAAGTTCTTCAACACCACTTGCCCTTCCAAGAAATTGACTGAAAAGTATTACAGTCCTTTCGAGATCATTGCCGAAACTGGTACCCACTCCCACACCCTCAGACTCCCTTCCAATTTCTGAACTGTACACCCTGTATTCCATGTTTCTATGCTCAAACCCACAGTAGAAAACACTATCCCTGGTCAAGAGATACCTCCACCTCCCCCTGTGGAAATCAATGGAGATATCGAGTTCAAGATCAGTGAGATCTGCAACTCCAAGCTAGATCACCAGTTCAAGAAATGTCCTCTTCATTACTTAGTCCAATGGACTGGTTATGAAGGAACCAACGAAGAACTCACTTGGTTGGCTGCCACTGAAGTAGAACATGCTACAGAACTCATAGAGGAATTTCATGCTCGTTATCCCAATAAGCCCAATCCTTCTACTCCTGTTACTAGACTTTCTCCGCTTACATTTTCATTTCTCCACTATAGTTTCTTGTATATCCATATTTGTCTTCTTGACCAAAGGTTGAAGATTGACACTTCTCTGGACACTGCTTGCATGATGACCACTACGTTTAATAAGCATAGCTGACTTGTCACTTTGCATACTTAACGAGGTGGGCTGAGAGTGGAAGTATGGGGTTGTATTGGTTTTCTCCTAAGGTGTTTCTCTTTACTCTGTCTTACTGTTTACTCTTACTGTTCATTCTCCTCATGCCAAAAAAATCATTAAAGTCCACAAAAAACAAGTATATACAATTTTTTCTCTGTCTACTGTACACTACTCTTTGTCTTTGTCTTCTTCCTCTTCATTACTCCTGGACTCATTAGTCTCTGCCAGAGTACCCTCCTCTGCTGCCTGTGTGGTTGTCATCAACCTGTTTAACATGCCCATCAACTCCATGTGTATGCTGACATTCCTCCCCAAGGCCTCCATCAGCATGTCCAATAAGGGACTCCCAGAGTTGAGCTGCATCACCAACTTGTTGTGCTCATTCTCTGCTAGGAACAGCTGGTCCCTCAGAATCTTGCACTCAGCATTGAACATCTTCACCTTGGTCCACCATTCATCTGCCTGCTTCTCCGCAACCTCTAACTTTGACCTTGCCACCACTAGTTGCATCTGCAACTCCTCTACCAGTTTCTCCTGGCCCACACTACCAGTCTGCATCTTCTCCAGACCCTTTCTCTGCTCCTCTGCATTCCCCAGAACTACAATGCCCCACAGTATCCCATTGTTGTCGCACCTCCCCTTCTTTGTCTGACATGCCTCACACGCCTTGTGGTTCATTTTCTTTCCTCTAGGAGCAAGTCAGAACAACTCCGAAAAGAGAAATGGACAACTTACTCAAGATCCAATAGGCACTCCCTGTTTAACTTACTGCATACATTGCAGGGGACCTTGGGCAAGACATATGCCTCTTTCTCCTTTTTCTCCATGGCTGTCTTGGCTTTCTCCACACCCTTACCCTTTTTCTCCACTGATGCCCTCACTTCTTCCACCTCGATGTTGGACTTGTCCCCAGCCTGGCTCTCTGTTCTGGTACAACTCTTGCTTCCAGACTGGCTAGCCTTGCTGCTAGTGTTGTCTTCCACTGCCTCATTGTCAATCAGAGCCTTGCTCTTTATTCCCTTGTGTTGGGAAGTCTGGGTTGTAGTCTTCTTTTTAGGCAGCTTTGGCATCGCCTCTGTCATGTCCTCCAGATTCGTGTTGGTGTGCTTCCTCTTGGAGCCACCCTTGTTCTCTGCCTGCTGGATGCTCTTCTTCACCTCTTCCTCCAGTGTTATGGTGTGGCCTTTGGCCTCCAGCTGCTGAATGGTGTGTTCGTGGTCAGCAATTTGCTCCGTGCTCATGTAAGTACCTACTTGTGAATTGGTCATTACCTCCAGCTCTGCCACAAGAGTTGGAACCCCTACATTCATAGGCCCTTCCTCTGCCAATGCTTGCCCTAATACTACCTCCACCAGAGTTAACTCGTCCACTGTCATCACCAAGCTATCGGCCCCCCTGTGATAGTGTAAGGATTGCATAATCAACCCTTTACTAAACAACATGAGTCCCAACCTTGCCATCGTCGCCTCATACTCTGCATGTACTGGTGGAGAAGCGCCTTGCCTCATCATTTCCTCCACTGGGCGACCAGTTAGTCTTGCCATTGTTTGAGCAACCCTTGCCTTTGTCTCCTCCTGCTTATGTTTCTTTGCCCTTATTGCCCCCAATCTTCCTCCCTTGTCCACTTCCATTGCATCTTCCTTCTCTGCCTCGACCTCAGTCTCTTTTGCCTCCACCTCGATTGACTCTGTCCCAACACCTAGCTCTGCCCTGAAGGCCTTCAACTGTGCCTCCATCTCTTCAAGCCTCTTAAGCTTCTCTGCATCAATAGCTGGGGGCATGGGTTGAGAGCTCAAAGACATGTTTAAAGCAGTCATGTGTTAAGGAGTTGCTGTAACAGGGTAAAAGATGGGTTTGATTTTCTCCACCATGGCTGACCTTTATATATCCAGACCTGATGTCAAAACGCTGATCAAAATTTCAAAAGCCTATTGTTTCGATCACATGCTCAGGCCTTGAGGCTCAGCCTTAAGGGGGGAATACTGTCATATCCTGTATCACCTACCTCCGGACTCCTATGCCTTTACTCCACCTTCACCTTTGTTTACTCCAGACTTTGATTACATTCTTAATATTACATATTGATTATGGTACATAGATTACTCTTGTTTCCTTTCTTTCACCATACTGAGCTATCCCCTCAGTATTGTAGTATACATCTCATAGTGAGTTACTTATCATTCTTAAGTGTGCCACTATCAGTTTCACTTTACACCGCCATACGTGCTCACTTCTCTGATGTGTTTTATTATGTTTAATTAGTTTTAGTCTTCATTCTACATATGCCTACCCTGACTGTACTTCTCTACTGGCCTTGGCCAGCAGCCTTTACTTACTCTGAGTCTCTAGTATTTAAGTATCACTCGATTTGTACTTAGTCTTTAGTTTTGTATTGAACTACATCCTCACCCTCTTGTCTGACTTGAGTTACACCTCTCATCTTCTTGTCTCTTGTCTTCTTCAAAGGGCTTGTCCTTACTCTGAAATTCAGGACCAGGAATCCCAGGGGTGCAGCACATAAGCTGAAGCCAAAGTCCTACCCCCTGAGTTCTTGTTCTCTGTCTTTGTCTCATACTCACCCCTTGTTTCTCCACAGTCACCCTCTCATACTCCACTGCCAAGTCAGGCTAAGGGGCATAGTCATGACAGAAATATGACATAGCACTCAGACCAGACATGCAAATATTATGTACAATAGCTCATTTTGTACATACATTACAGGGCTTGTGATATGTGAGCACTCAGCTGAATTGAGTTAAAATTGGCATCTGTAAGATACTAACTTCAGGTGGGCAATGGCATGGGAATTGTACTAGAAAAGTCTAGTATACTCAAAACAATAAACATTGAATTATAATGAACTAGAGTACAACTATTTATATGTAGTATAGTATGGGCATGAAACAGAGGGGTTAAAAATGAAGCAGAAAGAGCAAAAGCAATGTAGAGATTTTATAAATGAAGCAAATAAGTAGAATCAACATAGAGAGAGAAGGAATGAAGTAGGGAAATCTGTAACAAAGCAGGGAGAGCTGCAATGAAGCTGAGAGAGCAGAATTAAAGTAGCTAGAGTAGGAACAAGTTATAAAGAGCAGGAACAAAGCATAGAGACCAGAAACTAGACAGGGAGATAAAAAATGAAGAAGAGAGCAGAAACCAGGCAGAGAGAGCAGGAACAGATTGAGAATGATGGAGAGAGAATAAGAACAAGTTAGAGAGAGCACAAATGAAACAGATAAATTAATAGCTTATGAATAAGGCAGTAAGCTTAAGGAACTTGCTAGCACTAGTGCTAATTCCCTGGAGATTCATAACATATTTCAAATGTTGCATAGACATAAATATATGTGATAAATCTTTTAGGTTTCCAATAATGGATTGAAACTATGATGAGAAATGAGCAACTTACAGATTACTAAGAATATAACATACATGGCTCAATTCAGGTGTTGCATGTGGAGGAAGGTTGGAAGAAGTTAGATAGACAGTGAAGAAGACATGAAAGGGCTGTAAGTTATGAAAGTTAGTCAAGTTAAGTAGCAAAAGGAATGCAACACACATTGTGAAATGAAGATTGATTTTAGCTCATCAGAGATGAGGGAGGAGTAAAGATAACACACAGTTCAATATAGAAGCAAGGAAGATGGGAAATAAATACAACACAAGATTATATAGTAGTAGGATTTTCAATTGATAACAATTGATTGAAATAGTGGTCCAATTCATAAGTGTACTAAATACATTTTGAATAGTTTTGGTTTCAATAGTGGCAGGAGCCAATCAGGTTGAGATCACAGCAAGAACCAATCAGGTTCAGATCCCAAAGTCAGATCTCAATATTGCCTTTTCAGGATGTCAAGAGTCCCCTAAGACCCACTTACCTTAAAAGGTAGTGGGAATGATAAAGCACAGCAACCGATCATAATACATAATGCATACATAATGTGTCACTCAAAAGGCATCAGCCAATCAGTGGGCCAGAAACTGAGATCCCGAACGCGATCCACAAATTATCTTATTAGGAAATCCAAACGTCCCCATAACCATAGTGGGAATGATTTACACTATTATTCCAATGCTTGGAACGTGTCTGCATACTACATACACAATTCCGCTTTGGGATAAATCCCTTCGCTGTCAACAAGTTGTAAAACGACAGAATGGCAGAACCACCGTTTAAGTATATCGTTAGAATATGTGATCCATTATAAATCCTCCGTATTCAAATGTTTAGTGGAACCATCGCCGAAGCAAATTCAAAGTAATGATAATCCAATCGTACTTGGATGGATCATTCGAAGTTGGCTGTCTTTGGCCCTTGGATACCACTGAAAAGTCCAATTCCATTAATACTTATATATTAATTGATGTATCGATTAATCTAGACAATCATAATAGTCTAATTTACTAACTGTTCCTGCGATGTTAAGGGGCCTTAATTGAAAACCTCTGGTGGCAGAGCGTCGTAAATAGGGCAAAGGTCTTCCCAAGCGGCTGTGATGTGTTATATGCGAACTGATACAGTTTCATAAGAAATCTGCTCACCAGGTGGCTTCCCGTGGGCGACAGTAGCAACATCTTCTGCAAATACGACGGATAGACCACTATATTATGGTCAATAACCATTAGATTTACTAAAGGACAATACTTACATATCCAAATGCCAATCGATGTGGCTGTTTAACTATAGGTTAGAATTGATACTTCGGTTTACTAGAGGCCTTACCAATGAAGAATCCAGGGACCAGGATTGTCAGTCCTGAAGCGAATGGTAACATTGTCTCCGGCATCGCCAATGCTAACTACGTCGCGCCGAACTGGATTATCATAGTTATAAGCTGAACTCCCTGCAGAACGGACAACATCGAAGGCGTGCTGAAAGCAAGCGCATTAGCGAAAGGGTAAATGTGATAAACTGCGACAGGTCAAATTACTTACACCGTGAAGATGCATGGGATGCTATACCAGCAAGGTGATTTAGTAATTATTAGTAACAGTAGAAATCAGTGGTCACATACCGGGCCTCCAACGGCACCCCCGGGTATACTTAGCTCGACGATCTTATTAGGTGGAAGAACATATACGCTTCCAGCAGGAAGTAACGCCCCTGGAGTCATTGTCCCACTCATGATCTGCAGCAGAACGGGAACGGTAGGTGGGTTGTAAGTGACGCCGTTGACAGTGAAACGAAAATTGGCAAAGTCGAAACCAACGGCTAAGTTAATTGCTACATCTGGTGGAGCAGAACCTCCGGGAGCACCGGGATTAGAGAGAGGATGAAGGCTTGTCTCCAGGAGCGGGGAAGTCGAAGGGGCCTGAGCAGTTGTAGGTTCTTCGTTAGTGGCACCAATATAGCGAAGAATAGCAGAGTTGATTCCTCCATCAAAGCCTAAGGTGCCAATGTTTGGTTCGGAGCGAACCCAATAGTTACCGATTGATTGGTTGGCATTTAATACGAACGAATAACGTTGGCCAGGGAATATTTGAATGGAATCGACGTTATGAGGTTGAACATTTATACCATCGACTTCAATTATTTCCTAGATAGATGCAACGTCAGTTAAAGCTAAATTACGCATGTAGACAAACCATAGTATGACCGTCAATGGAGAATGTATAGTTCGGATCACAAGAGATCGAAACCAAACGAAACCGGTACTTAACGAAGCGCTGGACTCGAATAACTGCAAGATGGGAAGCCGGTCCTCCAGGGTAACGTCCCTTCCCGTTGATTAAAGTCGCATCTGGGGTTGGAATACGACCAGCAGATGGAGCAGGAGTGTGATACCTGAGGACAAGACATAATTTAGGAAATACACAAGTAAAAGTTGGAGCGTACCAGTCTGCCAGTGTGATGATAGTCGACTCTATAAAGGTTTCAGTAACCTAATGCCGAAAAAGTATAACTAGCAGCGACTCGCACCATCATCGACCTGATATCTGACAGTAACGGTATGGGTAAAATTCTTATTAAGATGCATAGCAAGGATTACCGAAGCCTGTGCGGATCCAGGTGATCGTAGACAACCAGTACACCCCTCAGTCCATCACAGTATTGAGTCGCTGTACGAATATATCGAAAGTTATAACGTGTGCGTCTAAATAATATATGAGCACTTACAGTGATGCGAGTGATACCAGAAGGTACCCGCCTGCTCTGCGACAGAAAATTGGTACAAGAAAGAGTTTCCGGGAGCGATGGGGCACTGAGTGACGCCGACCGGACCATCAGCCCAGCTACTTCCACCCATGAACATACCATGCCAGTGCTAAGTACAGACAACTTAAATGTCAATGTATATATTATGACACAACAGAACGTACTATACTGGTACTTCGAAGCATTTTAATGTCTGTCAATTGGTCGATAACATTCAACTTAAAGGTTGAACCCTAGGTAAACATAAGTTTAAGAGCGAGCGACTGCATTATTGGTCATTACCTTAACACCAGTAATTACAGGACCAGGAAAGGTCAATCCATTAGACGAAGGCCCTGCAAGGACAGCGCTGCAAAAATAATGAGCAGGCATTCAATATTCAACACCATGGAGCGAAAAACACATACGACCGACTGAAACCATCGGGACTTATGTTCTTGTTTCCGACGTAGAGGTTGGCAGCGGGCCCAATAGTAATACCACGAGTGACCGACAGGGCAGAGAGGATGATGAAGGCAAATACAATGAACATCCTGTGCTTATACCCAGGATGTGGGGGATAAATCCACGAGATCGGTGCCGAAATGGTATGGAAATGTGCACTGGCTTTTATATCTATACATCACGTAAATCGTTCAACCTGATTTCGGCTGTCGAGCGCATAGCTGTTTGACGACGGGCTTGACGAAAAAGAAACGAAACTTTCGGATCCGAATCGTATCCGTGCAGATAACGGGAAGATAAACGGCCTCACCGTTCAAATGTGGTCACACGTTCGGCAAGAGGCCGGGGCGGTCACTGACTTACGGACTTACGGTAACTGCTCGGCATTTGGCAGCGGCCAAGTTGTTCAGGCACGGGAAAGTGTTGAAGCTTGAAGCGTAGGCACTTATCGTTTTCCCCCTCTAAGTATATTAGAAGCTACCATACGGTACGCTGTTGGTCTGAATTATCTACAACTATCTACAAATATTTGCATCTACCACTACTGTTTGACCGCCCTGCTTTGTATGTGCAGTTGTATCGTACCTCTGATGTATGTATTAATTGTATAGTACTTTGATTTGTTCGTTATATGTATGCATAATTATAAAGTAATATTTGTTGAGTCTCGAGGTTCGAGGCCGGCACCTATCATCTAGCTATTATTTAGCACTACTTACCACACCCAAAGACTTGAACACACATATAGACTTCGAATATTTAATATATCTCTGTTATCTATATCTACATAGCACAATTTGGGCCGGTAAATTAAATTGAAGTAAGTTCATGCATTTTGAACTCACATAATTTTTGTGTTCTTCCTCACACAAAGCTTCGAATCGTGCTTACTGGTTGTTGGTTGTGAACGGACGAACATGGCAGCACGTGAAACATTTCGCTATATATGAAATGGGATATTTAACGGCGTGAAAGATAACTAGACACGAGCGTAACTTACAGATTTTCTCTCCTCGTTCATCCCTCTTTGGTGTCATTGGGGATGCGATTTATTCTCGATGCCTTAACGATTCGGCCAAAACAGGCATCATATTAGACAGTGCAAATGTACGATTGTGGAAAATGTGCTTAGTTTATTTTCACTGGTATAAAATGAGACGTATGGGCTTAATAATTATAAAACTCATACTGGTGTAATCAGCGATATCCTCAACATATACTTACATAGTATATCAGATGAGGTTTTTAATTGCCTTACATTGTTTCCGCTTTTTCGAATAGATGCGGGTGCGATGATTTATTGCATCTATTGTTAGCATGCTGAATATATATATATATATATATATATATAAATACTGATGGTCTCATAAGCTCAGAATCAATTTACGATGCAGGGAACGCATGAAGGCACATATGCAACGCAAGCAAGCAGTAGATAAGCCCAATAAGCGCAAAACTCGGCCAGATAATAGCTTTTGAATATACTTATATTATTACATTAATATATTAATTACCACATCAATCTGAGTACATTACATTGAGGGTGGAACAATATATCCTATTCATTGCTATGATAACTAGCAAATAGACCTACACACGTCCCTGAAGTGCCGATTTGGTGCCGAGGCCCGACGGTCAACCATCCGTGTGTCTACGGCGTCTCGGGGTATGTAGCGGACTGATAATAGGCGAAACGTCGGTTGCCATTCGGATCCGAAAGTTTCATTTCTTTTTCGTCTATGCTCGCGTGGTCGTTATGTGGTCGGGATGTAGTCACATTGAACAGGCTAGCCTCGTGAGCTTTCATTCCATGTGACTTTGGATCCATACAATTATACTTTTTCACCTCATTTAGGTTGTTGTTCTAATCGATAACAAAGCTGTTGTTCTGACTGAATCAGACAAACAAGAGGCTGCCAATTACCATGGCTGACTCGCTCCCTGCGGAGTCCGCAGCCATTATTCCGCTAATGTACAATTGTGGAGAATACACAACAAAAACTTCGTTGTCATTTCTGTATATAAGCAATAGCACTTAACGTCGGTTACTGCATCATACCACTCGCCGTCAGCCTCAACCAATCTGCCGCAATTCACAGTCTCACACTTTTTTAAACCACACAAAATCATAGAATTGCACCGTAAAATGCATTTAACATCAGTAAGGTCCTAATACATGTTCTTGTTTACGTTGGCTGATATGAATCAATAGTACCTAACCATTTCACGCACCAGCGACATCTACATCGAGAGCAGCATTCCAGTTTCACGCTGCGAAATGGATGCTATATACGACGAAAATGGCAAACCAGTCGAGTTTTTAACAACATTCTGCTCGAACCCCACCTGCGAAACGTCTCCATGCTACAAGCCTCCCCCAAAGGACACTGCTTGATTGTGAATTAAGTAGTACCAAAGATGAAGTTTAACTGTAGTAGTTGCGCTTTCGTGGAGTGGTCTAATGATGTACATTGTAATTGTATAACAGGTCTTTTCAAGCGACATGTTAATTTTTTAGGGTGTATACGCAAGCTGAGCACTAACCGAATACCATATATATATCTGATATCACTGAAAGACTTATATATGCAGATCCTGTTAATCTTCGGCATGTCATGCCAGTGAAGTGCGCAAGAACAAGTCAAACTCCTGAACCGGCATTCCATTTTCCCGTTGCATTCATCCTACTTGATATAATCCAGAGTCTTGTATCAAAGTCTGGTCTTTCTTCCGCTGCCACACTGTGTGATAGTGATAAATTTGACTCTGGGAAGAGACCATGAACAGACAGACATGCGTATCCAGACAAATATCATCATAACTTTACATATTTGAATTTTGGATGTTAATTCGATTATTTTGAACGTTCGGGTGGTTTTTGGATCTTACGAGTCACCGAACTTCGGCCCTATCAACTTAATTAAATGGTTCCCTCGAGGCTCGGACTGAGCGGGTGAGTCGGAGACTCGAACGATGTCGGACATATTCGACATGCACGCGACAACAACTGTTCGGAAGTGCTCTTATGTCTTGTTGAGCATTGATTGACCAAAATTTTGCGTTGATAATGTGAAGATATTGTAAGTGCTTCTGTAAGGTCTTTTATGGCAACATATTGAACTTCTGTATTTGCTGTTTGAAGAGTCGAACAAGTTTTGCGCTGTGGGTTTGTTCGAACATCGAACAAAAGTTAAATCGAGTGAGGTGCAGGTGAGGTATATTTCTAACGGTATATTACTTCATATGATGTTACTTTTACTTATGCATATACATAATAAAGAGTCTGCTCAATAACACGATACACGTTACTACGCGCCTTCCGAACAACTTCGCTCATAATTCAATGTGCGGCGGTGGCAGGGAGCAAGGTAAGAGTGATGCATGATGCATGGTGGTTGGCTAGGGTTCAGTGGGACTAGGGCCCTGGCTGGTAAGATTAAAATGTGAGTGGTTTATCTATTACTTATGAGAATTATGTACTCACGTCCAGGTGATGGTGGTAGTTCTCTCGACTAAGAACGGGGAGTCGCTGACAGTGGTGTGGTAAACCTTTACATCGGTGAAAACAGTTTCCATTTTCTGCCATATGTTCTGTAATAAATTCACGATATCCATAGAATTAATGGAATACTTACCGCATTAGCAGAGGCAGCAAAAGCGAAAACGAAGAGAAAAATGTTGAAATTGAATAGCATATTTGGCAGAGAGTAACAATGATGGGTTTCTACAAGCAATGTGTCTTTATAGGATCGAGAACCAACTTTCGTACCGAACTATTCATCATTGGTTAATCACATTATCTCGAAATAATGCCAAGTAAGAGCGGGTCCGATGCTCGCGATGACCAATCTGCTTACGATTTCCGTCCTCGTTTCAGCCCAGAAGAATGGGTTTCTTCATTTAATGTCACGTCGGTCCGCCTTGATGCGCCGAGTAGTGAAGTTTTCGCTTACCGGTTTGGATTGTCCATAGTTTCCTCTTGGGAGCATAGACGAAAAAGAAATGAAACTTTCGGATCCGAATGGCAACCGACGTTTCGCCTATTATCAGTCCGCTACATACCCCGAGACGCCGTAGACACACGGATGGTTGACCGTCGGGCCTCGGCACCAAATCGGCACTTCAGGGACGTGTGTAGGTCTATTTGCTAGTTATCATAGCAATGAATAGGATATATTGTTCCACCCTCAATGTAATGTACTCAGATTGATGTGGTAATTAATATATTAATGTAATAATATAAGTATATTCAAAAGCTATTATCTGGCCGAGTTTTGCGCTTATTGGGCTTATCTACTGCTTGCTTGCGTTGCATATGTGCCTTCACGTTCCCTGCATCGTAAATTGATTCTGAGCTTATGAGACCATCAGTATTTATATATATATATATATATATATATATTCAGCATGCTAACAATAGATGCAATAAATCATCGCACCCGCATCTATTCGAAAAAGCGGAAACAATGTAAGGCAATTAAAAACCTCATCTGATATACTATGTAAGTATATGTTGAGGATATCGCTGATTACACCAGTATGAGTTTTATAATTATTAAGCCCATACGTCTCATTTTATACCAGTGAAAATAAACTAAGCACATTTTCCACAATCGTACATTTGCACTGTCTAATATGATGCCTGTTTTGGCCGAATCGTTAAGGCATCGAGAATAAATCGCATCCCCAATGACACCAAAGAGGGATGAACGAGGAGAGAAAATCTGTAAGTTACGCTCGTGTCTAGTTATCTTTCACGCCGTTAAATATCCCATTTCATATATAGCGAAATGTTTCACGTGCTGCCATGTTCGTCCGTTCACAACCAACAACCAGTAAGCACGATTCGAAGCTTTGTGTGAGGAAGAACACAAAAATTATGTGAGTTCAAAATGCATGAACTTACTTCAATTTAATTTACCGCCCAAATTGTGCTATGTAGATATAGATAACAGAGATATATTAAATATTCGAAGTCTATATGTGTGTTCAAGTCTTTGGGTGTGGTAAGTAGTGCTAAATAATAGCTAGATGATAGGTGCCGGCCTCGAACCTCGAGACTCAACAAATATTACTTTATAATTATGCATACATATAACGAACAAATCAAAGTACTATACAATTAATACATACATCAGAGGTACGATACAACTGCACATACAAAGCAGGGCGGTCAAACAGTAGTGGTAGATGCAAATATTTGTAGATAGTTGTAGATAATTCAGACCAACAGCGTACCGTATGGTAGCTTCTAATATACTTAGAGGGGGAAAACGATAAGTGCCTACGCTTCAAGCTTCAACACTTTCCCGTGCCTGAACAACTTGGCCGCTGCCAAATGCCGAGCAGTTACCGTAAGTCCGTAAGTCAGTGACCGCCCCGGCCTCTTGCCGAACGTGTGACCACATTTGAACGGTGAGGCCGTTTATCTTCCCGTTATCTGCACGGATACGATTCGGATCCGAAAGTTTCGTTTCTTTTTCGTCAAGCCCGCGACCACGCCCATTCCAAACGGTACCAATGTCAAAAGCAAGTCAAAAGTGCCATTGCTATGGTGCGCTACCCGAAGCCTTGCCGAAACCAGTCTTCCCTTTGTTTGTTCTCACAGGATGTGGGATGTGCCACACAAGGGTTCGCTTCGTCATTCTCGATTTCGGCTTAGAATCAGAAATCTTACAGCTTACCTATATTATCACCTGTTATTGATTTATCACCTGGTCCCGGGGTACAACCACAACTACGCAATTTCGCTGGGTATAATTCGCGCTTTTACTGCGCATTCAGTAGGTTGCGGAAGGAATCTGAAATCGAACTAAGTATCACGGTCAACGTGGCAGATGTGATTCAGCTGGCTGCTGGACCCACGTCATCGATTCACCAACCAAGCACAGCATTCTTTACTTATGTGTATCTTTCCATTTTGCTCGCAGCTCAGACGTTCTACCGCGACAATGACTTATTCATCCCTAAGATCGAAGACCGCGCTCGTTGCTTGACACACATATTTTGGGATATTTTCAACATTGATGCTGCTATATTGGTATTTCTTGGTCCTTGCGCTGGGTCTGCTTTGGAGAATAAACATGTCAACTTATCTTCATGTGTTGCTGATAGACATTCTTATCGAGGCATTGGGGTTATTTCAATGCCTTCGGAACGGAAGCGCTTCATGTTACTGAGTCTTGACTTGATGAAACTCCCTCGCCCAATGGTACAACTTCGTAATCCTGGCCTTATTCTATCTATTTCCTCATGTGATTAATTAATTGTCTCTCAAGCTGATACAGATAAGTGATTTGTTCGCTTATGTAGTGTATTTTGAACATATGGTACAAGGATATCGTTCTGGACTTGCCACAACACTGTAGTATTTTTGTCACACCATCCAACTGGGGATGGCATTACCGCATGCAAATTTGCCTCATATCTATCTGTTGCTTTAGGCTATTCGAGACAATCCACAGCAAACACATCACCGAGATTGCACGCGGTGCATGTATTTCCGAGGCGTCATGATGCACTCGACCTTCTGTTCGCTTTTTGATCCTCGTGTACTACCATTATCACGCCCACAGATTCATATCTGCACTTTCAAATGTACAAATACAAGGATCTCTTTGGGGTGACTCGGAAAAATTTAACACCACAACGTCCAACAACTACATTCACCAACTCAACCCAGCTTACGAGCACATATCACTACTCAAATTTATACATACATGATGGTTTCTGACCTAGTAAGCCATCCGTTTCTCCTGCTAACTATGCTCGCCTAACTAATCCTGATAATAACTTATAGATTGACAACCAACCCATGTCCTCTTCCATGCCTGTTAACTATGGTGGTATCCCACCTAAGCCTGACCCACCTCCCAATGGAGGAGGTAAAGGAGGCGACAAGAATGATGGAAAGAAGAAATGAAGGACTGTGCGTTACGTGCCACACTATTCCTGTTTCTTGAGGTGTTTCTCAATTATAGTCTCGCGAAACGTGCACATTTGGTATTTCTTATGTTCTTTGTTGCCACCTTTATGTCCCCGTTTGACATTCTAGTACCTTGTAATTCCATTTTTTGTTTTGTTTTGTCGAGTTTTAAGCATTTCCAGACAACGCGTAACTACTATACCTCGAAAGAAATATCTCTTCTGTCAGCTTTGTCCCGATTGCGTCGAACTGCAAAATGGAATATTTGAAGTAGTTACGGTGCATTTTGTTTTGAACATTGCATTGTTCACCTCGTCATGCCTTCTCCGACCATTGAGCGGAAGGCGTCCTACATATAACAGTCATTGTGTGGCATTGATGCGCTCTAGATCGCTCTCTTGTATCGATTACCAACAGCATTAGGGAGCCCACTGTTTCTAGCTGATGAATATGTAATCGAATGTACTAGTACACCATCGAGGTACAAATACGGTTCACCCTAAAGACAATGACTCCCGCTTATAAGTAGATCTATAAGCACCCAATAAAACACGCTTCCATCTTCCACACCCCAACGTCCAACTTTTCCAAAACAATTGTCTATTTTAAAAAACTCCAATCAAGTTTTATACAATGGTAAACTTATCAACTCTCCCTTATTATTATCCATCTGATCATGTCGTGCCGCCACAGACTAACAAATGTTCTCAAGCTACTACTGATTCCGTGCCCGTATGCTGTTGCGACTGGGTAAAAGTTGTCGTGGATCATGAAGACGGAAACCACGACATAAAGCTCAATTGGGTAGATTGTAATTTGAAGGTCTGTGATACTAGCAACAGTTTCGATGAAGATGTGACTACTACTACAAAGAAGACATAAAAATTTTTCGTGTACCTTATCCTATGTTACTATTCATCTATGAACTCTTCGAATTCGTTGTAGTGTAGTACTTTATGCTTTTCAATCAACTTTATGTCTTCATCCTAGAATCAGAGTATGGTAAATAAGTTTGTCCGGTGTAGATGAATCTGGGAGTCATATAGGTTGTGGCGCGTGGACCCACGAGAAGCTGTAATACTTTTAAGCCCCACAAAACAGCTGTGACACCTATTATCTTCCGACATATCCGATTTCTCGTGAGCCGTAGGGCGTTCTAGCAGCCCCGCCAGTACACCTGAATGACGTACACCACACAGCATAAGTGATACAAATGTGAAATCCTGAGGTACCTAAAATGCATAAATACCTTGCTATCTGAGTGATAGGTATCCTAACACCTGCATTCAACTACTAATCTCATTGTTTCAATTACCTCCACAACCAATAATCCGTCTTACAACTTAAAAACCTCTTAATATACAATGGTTGCTTTGTCGGTAAGCTGTCTGTTCCTTTTCATGGCGCATCTCTAACTGCTTCTACCTCCGAAGAACGATTCTGTACCGGTATCCTACTGCAAATTGATCCCTTTTGTTCGCAGTGATACATCCCAAGAAACGTGGGAGCTGTCAGTCAAGAAGGGATTCAGAAAAGAATTAGATTGTGGCTCTAAGACTTGTAAATGGAGTGATGAATACATAGGACCTTGCACTCTTACAACTTGGTATCCAGTTCAATCTACTGAAGAATCTTAGGTTTCCAACATGTCAGCGAGCTTCACTATTCTCTCCATATTTTGTCGTTTTATCTTTCTTCTACAAGTTGTTGTCCGTTTTTCTATCTATTTTGCTATCATAGTTGTCTTCTTTTCTTCTAAATGCCGGCTGTGTTTAATAGGCTGTTGTTATACATGTGTTATTGTCTCCGTTTGATGGTCGTAGTTGCATTACTTCCCCTTCTATTTGTTCGTAGCGTGTATTCTGCTGTTATTTTCCCTCTAACTATAAATGAAACCACCTTTAGGCTTTTCGTATGGGGTTGCGTTCGGCTGTGAATATGCTAACATGTGGGGTGCTACTACTATTATTCGCCGATACAAAAATGAAACAGTTTTCGTTTTTGCGTTACTTATATCTTAATTTCAAGCTCTTTCGACCGTAGATTCAACCCCAGGTATCAAATGAAGGTCCGAGACTTGCAAGCAGCAATTATTAGTGCACGCATTTCATAACCTATGCCATATCTTAATTTAAACGACTTCATAGCTTACAACATATCTATCTTGACCCGATGATAGTTACATTGTTACCAGTAAGGTTTCCAAGCCTTAAAGGTATTATAATTAGGTTGAAGTGCTATACCAATTTCTCTTTCTTTGGTTACATATGTAGTGGAAAATAAATAGGCAGCGCCGATCAAGCGCCAATGATGGAACCCTAACCTTAAGGGATAGTGATAAGCGTATCCAAGGGCTGCGCTGCTTCCTACCATCTCCGTGCCCTACGCCCTCATCTCCCCACCCCCCATCCCCCACCACCAGCAATCCAACATGTCGCGCTTTGTCCGTGCCTCCAAATACCGGTACCCTCTTCCCTCCAAATCCTACTCACATCTAATCATCTCACTCTAGCCACGTCTTCGGCCAGCCCTCAAAGAAAGAACACGGCTACGAAAACGTCAAAGTAACAGGCAGCGCATGGGACACCAACATCATCTCCGCCTCCGCCTCCTACATCTCCATAAACTGGACATCATCCGGCGGAGGCGCATTTGCAATTTTACCCCTCCCATCGCCCTTTGCCCCTCTCCCATTCACATTCCCCTACAAGATCCCTGATACCTTGCCTTTGGCGCGCAGCCATACCGCAGCGGTACTTGATACGGACTGGGCACCGCACGACGACTCCCTCGTCGCGTCCGCTGGCGAAGATGGGAAGATCATGCTCTGGCAGGTGCCCTCCACCTACAACTGGGAAGAGTGGGGTACGGAGGGGTGGCAACCACAAGACTTCGACCCTGTCCTGCGTATCGATGCCTCCCCGCGCAAAGTCGGCCAAGTTGTATGGAACCCTACGGCACGACACGTCCTCGCCTCAGCCAGCGCTGACAATCTCCTCAAATTATGGGACTTGGGCAACCCGGAAGATCCCAAGATCGTCCTAGGGGGACATAACGATCTTATCCAGAGTTTCTGCTGGAACTACACTGGTACGCTCCTCGCTACCACATGTCGGGATAAGAAATTGCGGATCTTCGATCCCCGTGCGTCGGTGGATGCTGTGCGTATTACGGATGGTCATGGGGGCGTTAAAGGGAGTCGAGTTGTTTGGATGGGTACACATGATCGGCTTGCTACGACTGGGTTTAGCAGGATGAGCGATAGGCAGCTGGGGCTTTGGGAGACGGGTGGATTGGGTAACTTGAAGATGACCAGCGTGGATCAGAGTGCGGGCGTCGTTATGCCTTTCTGGTCTGATAATAATATTTTGTTCCTTGGTGAGCTCTTTCCCTCCCCCCTTTCGGACTCGTCTAATGCATGTGATTGGCAGCTGGAAAAGGAGATGGAAATATCAGATACTACGAATACGAATCGGACAACTTCTACTCTCTCGACGAGTATAAATCCGCTGAACCTCAGCGTGGGATGTGTTTCCTCCCCCGCAGAGCGTTGAATGTCAACGAGTGTGAGATTGCTAGGGCGTATAAGGTCCATGGGAATAGTGTTGAGGCTATTGCGTTTAGGGTTCCTAGGAAGGTGTGTTTCTTCTTTTGATTTTAGTTTTTGTGGGGAGGGGGGGAGGTGTGGTTTCTTACTGGATGTGGTGCGATGTATGATGCCTGGAGTGGATGCTGGCTTGCCAGCTGGGTATATGCGTTCGTGTTCGCATTTTGGTGGGCGCGATGGTGGCTGGAGGTGTATCCCATTGCGTTGATCGGGGTGAGCGCCCGGCGCGGTGTTGGCCGGGGCTGGGGGCTGTTATGGCCTCTGCGTCGGGGATGTGCTGTGTAGTGTGTGCGATTCTGCATGTCTAGGACTCGAGCGCGTTTTGGTTTTGGGTGGGGTCATGTGATAGTGGTGCTCCTGCTGGAGGCAGAGGCTGCTAGAGATAACCGGGTCTCCTATGCTGTTTTCTGCGCACCATTTGACCTGGTGGTGCTGTTACATGGCCTGTAGGCGTATATGCGCATGGTATAGGCAACTGCGCGCGTTGTCCCGCGTATGATCTCTACGATCTATATCTCTGCTTACATCTACCCCTTCTTATATCCCTCAAAAATTTACTAACACAAACCCCACCAGGCGGACTCCTTCCAATCAGACATCTACCCACACGCGCCCTCCTCCGAACCCTCCGCCACCGCAGCAGAATTCTTCTCAGGAAAGGCAATAGCGCCCAAGTTTATCAATTTACAAGATGGAGCGGTGTTTTCGTCTCATGTGTCGTCTGTTCCTACGCCGACTTCTGCTGCTCCCGCTCCCACCCCCGCCCATGTTCCCGCTCCGACTAAGGTGGAGATCCCAGCCCCTGCTCCGGTGCAGGCGCAGGCGTCGGCTCCGCTGACACCTGGTTCTGCCCCGCTTCCTGCTTCCCCACCTGAGCAGCATGGTCAGAACTTGAGGTCGTTCGGGGCTGCTGTTGAGCCGTCCCCTGTGTCCCCTGCTATTCCCGAGGGTAGGATGCCTAGGGAGAATGCGAAGGTTGAGGGACATATGGAGGTTAGTCTCTCTTTACTGCTTTCTCTACTCTAGTTTATTCCTTGTGTGCTCATCGCTTCGTAGGCTTTGCAATTGAAAGAGGAAAATGCACGCCTGACGGGCGAGCTCCGCGATGCGAGGGAGAAGATTCGCAATTTGGAGTTGCAGGTTGAGGCTGTTCGCGCTAATGCGCGGAAGGCGGCTCAGGCTTTGCTTGATGGTTCAAGTTGAATGTAGGTCTTGTTGGAGAGGGGTGAAAAGCATATAATTGGAGTGCTTGAAATTTAATAGGAAGAGAGAAGAAATGATTGGAATGAGATGAAATGAAATGTGATTAATGTAATTTCTTTTTCTTGTGCTGCTAGTGTGTTTTTTTTCGTAATTTTGATACCATGATATACGTTTTTATCTATTTTGTTTGGGGGTTGAGGGAGGCTTTCATTCGTTTCGATTTGGAGCCGTCGGAGGTTGATCACGTCTTCATGAGGCACTGCGCCTGCATTCGAGAAGGGTACTCGCGCTCTTGGGCTTACGCCCTTTCTTCCCTTAGCTGGACTTGCTAGGACTTTTATTAACTTGCTACTCGGCGACATTTATACGCGTCCAACCGATTGCGACTTGTGATAAGGTCTACTACTAATCTACTAATATTTAAAAAGGCACAGTAAAGGTAACAACATGATCGTCATGTAGGGACACACACAGGCGTTGTGGGCGCAAACCACAAAAAGTAAGCAAAACATCAAGTGAAACAGTCCAACAAAAATAAGAAAAAGCATTTGAGCGAAAGTAATAAATACTCTAGCACCAAATGGTGCACTTAATATGTCTCTCTCTTATCTTCATCATCAAATTCGTCCTCCTCAGAAGGCGGAGGACCCAAGTACTTTACGCTCAAAAAGCAGCCGGGCTGCAAACAATCGATCCATTCGTGCTTGGTATATATTTTGCCGTCGTCTTGTCTCGCTGGGAAAGGGAGAAAGCGGCAGTGGGATGTGGGTATTTTATTCGAGGGTGACAGTGTCTAATTGATGTGTGTGAGGGTGAGTTGGTGGGATGTTGGAAGGGATGTAATACGTACTGTGTTGGACATCTAGTGTGTTGGTGGGATTGAAGGTGTGTTTGGGCTCGGAGTAGTTTGTATGTTTTATGGTACTAATTGTGCCGACCTCTGAATGCTTGGATCGACTAGATATAGGTAGCTCTGGTGTTGAAGGGAGGAGTATCGACGGTCATAGACCCGGCCCGAGACCGTTATTCATGTTGGTCAAATGTAAGAGTTGTATATCGTTGTGGGCGCTCACCATATTATCGCGCAGTCAGCTCTAAACTCGACATATAAGTATGTATTTGTTGGTACTATAAATAGACGTTGCTATGACTCTACACGCTGTATACGACAACTTGGGGAAGTGGGCTGAAGGCGTATCTTGGGTGTACCCTGATGGTATAATCCAGGGTGGATATAAATTAGGTGATATGTATGTGAATATAATTTGGAAGTACTTGCGGAGTAACAGTGAGTAACGAAGACAATTGTATATATTGGAGTGATGTTGATGTGTTCGTTTTGTTGATAAGGAGACCGTGAGCGATATACCCATACCTCATACCTTTACTCTTATCTGCTAGTGGCGACGACGTAGCTCGTGAAACTTGAGACCGCTTTAAATTATCAGTTGTTTCTTACTAAGGGTGAACAAAATGGTTACAACGTGCAACTTTGTTCCTGCCACCACTTTTGAAAACTGAAAAGGAATGATACGCGTAAATAATTTAATAGATGTCATTTCTCGTCTTATCTTTCCTAGAAGTTTATTGCGCCACATTTGAGCAAACCCTTACACTGTTCGTCCTCGTCCCCATCCTCGCATTCTTCGAATGTGTAGTCCCATAATAAGTGTCAAACATTAAACGGGATGTTCGGTGTGGAAGATGTTTCCAGGTCGAAGGAAATTCTTGACAAAAAATTTGCGAGCGGAAGGCGCATCCGTCTATCCACAGGCCCTAGTGAGGTCCATGAGAAGTGAGAAAGGGGGAGAAAGTAACCTCCTCTTTAAAGAATGTAACGTACTGTACTTAAATAGGTACAGAACACTGTAAACGGGCGGAAAACTAAAAGAGAAACGAGGCCGATTCTACGGTACAGGCAAATTGCCTGCTCTACATCGGTATGTCTGAGAAAATCTAGTATTAGTTACGTAGTGATGTTCTGCGGATAGGAATTTGGCATTGAACGTACATCACCCTACAATACCGAATGAGAGAAAAGTACCACACCCCACCAGGCTACAACACCATGCATGCAGTCGTCTCCGATGTGAGCCCTAAATTCGTCTGATTCGATCAGAATATACACGTCTTCATTGGAAATGCTGTCGTATGTGCTACCAAGCCACAGTGACCGCCGCTATTTGACCGCTATACAGCAGACCCCAGAAGTATCACAATGCGTTAAATAACCCAAAAACGTGCTTTCTACAAGTTCGAGTCGTTTCGTATTGCTTATATAGTATTTCCCTGGAGTTTCTGAAGGCAATCTTATTATTGTCAGAGTCATTCAACCCAAATCCAATCAGACTCGGACTCGGCAGAGAGCAGCTTCCACATCGACTATTTCTACCATTTATTGATGCATTAGGGTACATTACTACATCAGGAAAAACCCCATCAGCTAAATTAGTGATATTAGTAAATTTAAGGTATACCCATGTCTAAATGTTACTAATTTCGGGTAATTCAACTTAATTTTACTTATATTGCCTATTGTGAGGCACAATAAGTATTCATAAGTTTGGTACAATAGTAAAGCATACTTACTTGTACTTATATTTCCTATTGTGAGCATGATAAGTGTTTATAAGGCTATATATATTACATTCAATGGCAGCACATGTACAATACTTTTAGTATAAATTGTAGCTAAGAACCAATATCATGGTGGGGAACACACACTTTATCCTACATCATTGTTAATTGGAGGGAAAATAAGTTACATACAAATTAAGTGTAAGAACTATACGAAGGTTTAAACATCTAAGTTCAAATAGCAAGCGATAAAGTGACACTGTGAAGTGGTCATGGCAAGCGAGAAAGTTAGCATGTGATCACTTCACTTTGTTTGGCCTTGATTATAGACCACGTGCATGTTGAATTTGACACGTTGACGGTTGTCGTGCTTCTTTCAATTCCCCCACCTTTCCTAAGTTCCTTCCTTCCCCTCCCTCCTTCCCCCCCTCCTTCCCCCCCTCCTTCCCCTGCTCATTACCTGTGTCCACTCATCTAGTAAAATGCTGGCTTTCTACTTTAAGATCCAACTTCAATCTCTGTCCTTGAGTCTGCCTTGATAACTTACACCGGTCTCACACTGCAAAAGCTTCTGCATCTCAGCACCTCAGCTTGTTGTACAACTGGTCTCACATACTTTCCAACTTCTGGGCTCGTCCTCCACTTGAACTCTTATTCATGGTCTCTGTTCCCTGGTATGTATTTGAGTTATCTTGTTATGTGTGTGCTCATCATGTTATAGTTGCTATCATTGAGTGTGTGGTGCTGCTGGGTGATGGAAAGGGGGTGGATATGGGGGATATGTGTAGCTGGATGTTGTGGGGGTGTACATGATATAATTGAGTGAGTGCTGGTGGGATGGGGGGATATATGTAGCTGGAGTTGTGGGGTGTATGTGGTATATCTTGAGGGGGTTGTTGTATTTAATGTATATATTAATGTAACTACTTTCATTGTAATACAATAACAATATATAATTAACTAAAGCCTATTATATACTGCACTGAGTGAAATTGGAGTGAAAAGCAATGGGTGCTTATAAGCATCTGGGTTTTGTTTATGTGGGCATATTACCCTTTAAATGAGCTTATCAGTCCTTATCTGAACTAAAAAAGGGCGGAATAAGGTTGGGACCTTACTATTATCACTAATAGTACTTATTTCCCTTTTTTGACCTTATTTCTGCTCTTTTTCACTTAAGTTTCCTGAAATTGGCTTTTTTAGTGGACAGGATTTTTCCTGATGCACTATTGTATCTACATATTCCCACTACCTTTCAAGGTAGTTGGGTATTAGGGACGTTTGGGCCACCGGATATGGTAATTTGAGGATCTTGGATAAGATCTCAACCTGATTGGCTGGAGTCATTTTGAATTCCTGTGATCCTTGTGACAATCACTGAACTCCCTTACCACTATCCACTGTCTTTGTCAGTCTCCCAACATCATTCCCCTTCTCATATACATACTTTGTTCATTCTTCACATGAAAGAGTTTCCACCATTAAATGGACCAGCCACGGAATATCGAGACAGGGGATAGACGGATCTGTTATAGGTCACGGATCTATACTACACTGGTGTATTCCTGTTGAATACAAATGTTAGTAGATATGTGTATAGATACTTACTTAAACCTTTATGATTGAGTTAACAGAGCATCCTGAATTGAGCTGAAGTTGTGATAATGCTAAATGAGTTCTTGTAACTGAACGATCAAAGATATCCCTGTTGATAACTATAAGCTGTGTGTGCGATAGCTATCAACCTGAAAGTCAGAGCGTAGTCTTGACAGTCTCAAAGGATAGGATTCACAAGTACAGAGTGAAGTCTTGTGGTGTGAAGGTAACTAGTAGTGCTCTACAGTACTAGTTATTGTTGACTTTGGAAAGTGTGAGTTTAAAGTTGACGAAAAGAGTATTGTTTTATTTGATCAACTACTGCTTGACTATATATTGGCTGATTGATCTCTGCGAGAGCAATCGCGTGTATTCTACTGTAAGCGAGATCATTCTACCAGGTTCTGCGAGGTTAGAGAACCATCTATGATGATAAAGAAAAATAGGTAAGTAAGGGTAAGTAGTTGAATACTCTATGAAATGTGAAGGTATACTAATAGATGTATGCTATTGATCTATATACCATAACAGGATCTCAGCAGCAAAATGCACATGCGGTTTGGTAGATACACTACAATACCATACATTTTTCTCTTTCTTACTAAATCTAAGAGCGTAGATGACATGGATTCTGTCCTTACTAGTGAGAAAGGCACCAAAATACCTTGTGTGTGGATGTATGGCTCACAAATTCTCTCAAGAAACTAACTTCCAACCCCATCCTCATCGACTGCCCCATTCTGCACATGCAATGGACACCATCAAACTCAATCTATGGCTCATCCATGTTCAACCTCTGTATATTAATTCCATAGAGAAGTGAAATCTAGTCCAATGTTCTCAATGCCATCCAGAGACAATTCTGCTATGTTATGCCTACTGCATACAATGATGAAAGCATATATTTAGGTGAGCAGTGTACTTCCATTGTTTAATATTGATTGAGATCCTCAAGCCTCCTTTAAGCTTTCCCTCAGCTTTCCCTAGCTAGCTGAGTAGAGCATGTCGAGAATATGACCCTACACCCCTGCACCTACCTCAACTGCCACTGCCACTGCTATCATGCCTCCTCTTCCACCTCCTCATGTTTATGAGGTCTAGTAGGACACATGAGGAGAAGATGAAGGAGATGGATAGGTTTAATAGGGTAGGGATGGAATTGAGGGCTGTGATCCTTTCATTTGCTATGATGCTATGGGTTGGGCTGTGTGAGTTCATTGGGTGAAATATTGGTCTGGGGTGTGAAGGTAGAGGGTGAGGTGTGAGATACAGGTGAGTGGTAATGATACATGCAGGGAGACTTACTAATAGTTAGATGTAGAGTATATACATATATACCAGTCATTGCTTTGTGCTGTTGAATATTGGAACATCACATGGCATTATATAGGACTTCTTCAGTGTATAAGGAAACCTCATTCTACAAAATATATCTATTATAGTGAAAGAGACTGAAAAGGGTACAGTGCTACTTTATGTATCCAATAGTCAATTTGATCACTGTTTAACATCCACTATCGACTCTTTACCCCTGTTTAGTCTTCAGTATTCAATCTTGAAGCTCCACTTATTATCGTTCACCATTGCGCAAGGTTACCCATATTGTCATGGTGGGCAGGACACACCAAGGCAGCTCCATATGCTCCTGCCATGCCTCCCCCTCGTGATTTTGCAAGCCAGAGGTGTCATTGACAGTCTTCTTAACATGAGGAGTTCTTATACTATTACAATATACAGTCATAGGCTTACATTGGGTAGTGTTCAGTCATTGTTCAATTGGGATCGTCATGGTGACTGATGTTATACAAGCTCCAGTGCCTACGCTATTATCATGCTTCTTGTTGTCTTCAAACTTTACTTATTATTGTTCACCATTGCACAAAGTCATGCATCTATCATCTGTCGGAAAAATTGAAATTAGCATATAAGGTGCTGACACCACTGACAACCTTATATGAAGTGATCAGTACTGATCAGGTTTTGCTGTAAGCCACATCTTGGCCACATCAGGACCTGATCAGGCAAGTTATCAAGCACTGTAAGAACTTGCTATAGGCTATTAACTATATGTAACCATTACCCACAAAGTACATCAGCTCCTGATCTTGTCCTGATCATGACATATCACTTGCAATATACACATAATAAGTCCTGACTATGCTTTGCCTTTCGTCATATCAGCATATTATCAAACCATACTAAGTAGATAAGCACCTGTAATTTTTCAGCAGTAAACATATCAGAAGCATGTAAGTTGAAGTTAGGTCTACATAAGTCTCAATATTTTCTATGCTAGTTGTTTTTTACAATTGCCCCTATAGCAGTCATTGAAAGTCTTTGGCACAATTGTAGGTACTAAGTTAGTAAAGTTGTAAGCTACTTTATGACATTCAACACCATCTGAAGCTCTGAGCAGAATCCAAACTTGATTAGGTAGTCACAAAGTATGTGACACTTAATTTTGGTTCAAGTTTTGAGTTGGCATCTTGTGGCAGTTTGAAAGCAATTCAAAAGTCTTCTGACCAGTTCTCTAAATTTTGGGGTTGCATTGATGTACTGCCTCCACTTGGCACTGAACCAAAAGACATAAAAGGCACCATAACCTTCCAATCCTCCTGTACTGCAACATTCTTGAATGCCACATTCAATTACCAAGTTTCACCCAGCTGCAAAAAGATAGGTAGGTGCAAGGTAGGTGCTTTGGTATTCATGATTGTAACTTGGTGCATAGTAAGATTTTATTCTGTATGAACAACTACAGTGGCTTGTGAATTCCAAGGTAAGTGAAAGAGACTTCTCAGTATGCAAAAGCCAAAAGGTAAAACAACTGAAGTATTTTGTAGTATAATATTGTACTTTTAGCTTATATGGTATCATGTATGTATGTATGTATAGAACATTCAAATAGAATTAATTATTTTTTTCACCTTTCAAATTAAACACAATTAAAGAATAAAAGTGGTAAAAATGATTACTTATTGGTTCAGGCCCATATCAGGGCTCATCAGGTGTCATCAACTTGATCCTACTGATATTGGCTATCAATTGTGATGGATGGTATCAGTGATATCATGGATGTCAGTAGCAGTCAGCATGCATAATCCTTATTAGCTGATTCTTGAGCCATGTAAGCCCCCCAAATGGCCAATGGTCTTATATGGCCTGATATGGCCATATCTGACTTGATATGCTAATCTTGATTTTTCTGACATCATAGTGGACACTCCAAGCATCTCCATATGCTCCCACTGTGCCTATCCTCTTTGTGACTTTCGCAAGTTGTATTGAGATGCCATCGGCAGTCTTAGTATGTGAGGTGTTCTTATAATATTACTATGTATGTTCTTCAGTAGGTTGAATAAACAGTTATGGGCTAATACTGGGTCATGTTCAGTCCGTCCTTCACTGCAAATAAATAATCTCAGGCTTGTGCTTAACATCGGCCTTGTTCAGCTGTTGTCCAAGAGGGATTATCATGGTTTTTGACGCAACATAACATGTAGTGCCTATGCCTTTGTCAAGCTGCTTGTTATGTGCAAGTTTCACTTAATATCATTCAAAGTCGTGATAACACACAAAGTCACGGATCTATCATCAGGGTGGACAGAGCATACTCAAGCGTCTGTGCCTTCAGAAGCTATATGAGGTGCCATCGACGAACTTCTTAGTGCATGAGGAAATCTTATATCATGATGTATGTCCAAGTTCAGTGTGGAAAAATGATCTCGGGCTTGTTCTTACACTGGGTAATATTCAGCTATCATCTAATAGGGATTATTGTGGTTTCTGATGCAATGTAACATGTAATGCCTACACCTTTTACAAGCTGCATGTGTAGTGCGAGATGAGGTTGACACTTTGTGACTGCTGATGAAGCACCCACAGCAGTGAATTGCTCTACTCTCTCTGTTTTGTTCTTAACCTCTCTGCTTCATTCATGCCCTCTCTTCTCCACCACTGCAATGATTCTCCCCCCACTTTGGTTAACAATGTCAAATATGCATCAGCAGGAATATTTGGAGAACTTCTTCAAATGTAAAATGTGGCTGTACCATGAAGTTAGTATTATGCCATGAATGAAACAGGACAGGGATAAAGGATGGTCCCTATGGCAAGTTTGCCCTCTCACCTGGCTTCTTGTTATATGTTACTCACCCACCACCTTCTTCCCTACAGCCACCTATACATGCCTTGGGCCTGGTGGGGTTAGTGATACCATTGGTGCTGGATCTAAGAGAGAGCAAGGTGGCACAATTTTGTGGATGTGAAGGGGGACAAAGAGAATATGGACCTTCAATCAGTACTGGAGGCCCCGCCTAGGAAAAGGAACTCTCCAGCTATGGAGCAAAATGTTACTGAGTAGTATGCTGCAGCTATGTATCCCACCTGGTCTTCAGCTCCCTTTTCTGCTGCTTTACAAATGGATTCTGTATTTCAGCCAACTTCTATTTTCACTCAGCATCCAGTCCCAGCTTTGGACAGCACTAAGGAAGACATCTCTGGGCAGTGCCACATGCAGGCTTGTATCCTGCCAGGTTTTTGGTTCTGTTTCCCACACCCCTGGAGACATCCCCTGCAAGGTACCAAAAGCCAGAATGCTTGTCCCCACCATTGCTTTCATATATCTAGAAATTATTACTTCTATACCAACCAGTTCTGGTATGCACTAATGAAACAGAACATCTACCTCAGGCTGAGCTCAACATTCAACATGACAATGAACTCTTGTGTGTGAAGCCATCTGGCTTCTTACCAGCACAAAGTCCCCCCACCACCACTCCACTTTCTTGTATTTCTTCTTTCTTGTCCAGGACCTTCAATTACTCAGCTATCACATGTTTCACACCTGGTCATACCCCAGCAACCACCCATCGGGAGCTTGAGATTGATATTGTTACAGTGCCTCTTCTCACCTCAGCTAAGATTACACCTGTGACTACCTACATATGAATGCTGAGCTACTGGTTTGTCTTGCCAGAGTTGTGTCCCAATGAGACTGAACATTGTCTACTGTGCCCAGGTGTTGTTTACTTACTTTTCTCATCAACATTGATGACCACTGTAGTAGACATGTTCTCATTTAATCTTCTTTCTTTGAAGATCACCTGTTGCCCATTGCAAATCCCTCTGTTTACGATCTCTTACTGTATCAGAGTTATTAACTTCAAACTTTATTATATTATTAACTGTTCTCTTGTAGTACACTCTCCTTGACAATGAACATCCTTATCCTTTTCTTGCCTCCCTGTTATCTGGTGTCTCTTACTAATCAAATTGTTGAGGTAGTGGAGCCAGTGGGGAATTTGCTGATGCAAGATAAGCCATCAAATTAGTAGCCTGCAATATCAAACATACCTCAACATCTTAACTATCAGGAGCAACCTTAATAACTGTTGCCATCTGAGTAGCCCATCCAACAGTATTCAAGGCTCTACTAGCCTCCCAATCCTCACCGGTACGATTTGGCTTAGTGTCAAAAGGCAAAGCTTGGACAATGCTGAACAAGTTAGTCACTCTCGTCATAAGGAACAACTTGAAAAATCCAACATCTTTTGTATCCCCATCATGCAGGAGGAATTGCCAAGGTGGGGTACTGCCTTCGCCATACCCAATTGTCAATGCACTTTTTGTACCATTTCCACCATTGGTATTATTGGGTGGCAATGGTGCATCAATGATGCACATAAGACCACCACTGAAAGGAGATGAGAACCATTCAGCTAATATCCAAACACATATTAAAATTGATAGAAAGAAATATGATGGGTGCTTACTTATCACAAAGTCTGAAGGGTCAAAGTAAAACAAGTAAGGGTAAAGAGGAACATTAGAATGGTTGGAGATCTTCATTCCAAACCTCTCTGTTTCATCCACAATAATAGTTGCTAGATCAGTTTCCAACAAATTGACACTGTCTGGCTTATGCACTTGGTTGTAATTCCTAGTAAACTCAGCATGAAGTTTCATGAGTTCCATTGACACATCTCGCATCTCATCACCAGTCCGTGTCAGGTGATAGCTGAAGTGCAAGGCTGCCTGAGCAACATTTCAAAGAACAGAGTGTTCTTTTGTATCAATCGAGCATGTTGGAATCTTTCTACCAATATGTGGAGTAATCAATGGATTATTTTGAAAGAGCAAGACTTTTCCATCCTCAATGATAATTTCCAGATTTGCCTTCTCCAAAGTGTCAGAAATCGTCACAGACAGAGAATGTTGTTGCTCAGAGAGGAAAATGGACTCAAGCCAAATGTGATCATTGGAATAAATGGAGAGTTTTGGTTGGGATAGCTGTTTAATGTGACAGTAAAATGACTGAGGTAGGTTGGACAGAGTAGATCCTTCTGCGACTATCAGACAAGATTCATATGCATCAACTGAAGTAGCAACAAGATGTCCCTTGTTCGTATTTGAATCGATCATAAGATTAGCTGTGTGCATAGTAAATGTCATATCGACAGTTATCCCCTGAGCTTGGCCAGCTTGAAGTTTGATTGAACCATCTTCATCTTTCTTGGCTAAAAGGAAAGACTGATCTGACTCAGAAGCATTGCAGCTGAATAATCTCCTATTGACATGTAGCCCTCCACAGTGAGGAATCTGCCTCCTGGATATGCTGCAAATTGTAAGCCTTTAATAAAGATCTTTGTATTATTACCAACTCACTATTTGGGTAACTGCAGCTTATGCATTAAAGATGTGTATGTAAGGTCTTCCAGATTAGAGTTATTCAAAATCTCAAGGAGTGCACTAGTAAACACTCCATGTCAAGTATTCCTGCCTTCATGTGCCAATTGTTGTTGCCCACAGGCAGAGAGAAGTACATGTGAAGCTTGATATCTCCCAGCAAGGTTGATTCCAGAGAAATTAGAGTCCAGAATTAAAGTCTGTTGATAAATGAATAAGATAACAACCAAACAAGAATGCAGATTGACAGACGATATTGTCTCCTTTCACAGATGATATTTGGTTCAACATAACGGATGCTGAGTAATCAGGAATCCCTTCAACGTACTCCTTTCCATTCGCATCAGGGTTCTGTGCCATCCCTATGTCACTTGGGCAAAGGATTTCAATCTTATCACCTAATGTAATCCAATCATCTCCCCATTCCTTTGGCTTATAGACTTGGTCACCATGTCCAGCATAATAGATGATTATTGCTGCTTCATCCTTCTTGATATCAGTATTATCATGAAGCTGATGAAAGCTGTCAATTATCCTATCTCAGGTTGCTTTCTCATCATGAAGGCTGATGATGTTTTGTTTTAGAACTTGTAGTTTATCGATAAGGAATGCCTCGAAGGCATCTGCATCTGCTTTTGCTGCTTGAAGGTCATTATTTGGACACATATACTTGTTAATACCATGTTAGCGACAGACAAGCAAAATGCTCAAAGTTGAACTCAAACAACAAAGAAAGGAAGGCGAAATGAATCTTATTGCAAGTCTGGAATAAACTAGCACAAGAATAAAGAATATCTAACTAAAATGATTGTATTTATAATAAGAGTCCATGAGGAAATCACATGTAACCTAACCTACACTATAATGCATGTTTACTGTGCTTCTACTGTGCAAATTCATGTACTACATATGTAACAAGCATGGCTGAACTGTGGACTGTACCCATAGTCTTGATGAATAATGCATGTTGATATGCATGGTGTCTGCATTGTATGTCAGGTGATATGTGTCAGGTGACTGTGATAAGATAAGATATACAGATTAGATAAGATAAGGTGTGAAATCCTAACATTACCCCCCCTTTTAAAGGTTGTGTTCTCATGACATTTCTATGATTGTCAGGGGTAATAATAGTCACAGATGAAAAGAAGGAGTATCGGGAAGTATTTGCTGATAAAGAAAACAGCGAGGGAAGAGGAAAGGATAATGAGACAGTAAAGAATGAGGATTACTTCATTGGAAAACATGATAGTAGTTTGGAATAATGAGTTTGGTAAAGGGATGTTATATATTTATATTTTTTGAGCTTCCAGATGTTCCCAATGAAATTTATTAAGTAAACTCTTGGCTCCCATTAGTGCATCGATCGGTTCCCAAGTGCAATCTTCCATTGAATAACCTTTCCATTTAATTTTATATAGAATATGTTTTCAGTTCTTTTTCCATGCTAGAATAGACTCTACTTCGCATTGATCCTGATCGTCAACCAGAATAGCAGGTGGAGGCTTCGGTTTCTGTTGTGATGGATATTGAGCTGGTGTGAATTTAGATAATAATTCTACATTAAAGGTTGGATTTTTTCTATTCCACGATTTTGGTAATTTGAGTTTATAGACAGATTGTGCAACCTTTTCTATAATTTTAAAAGGTCTGTAACGTTTGTCATCCAATTTTGAAACTGGTCAATCAGATTTAATATTAATTCCTTCTAGGTAAACCTTGTCACCAATTTGATATTTGGGTGCTTCTCTTCAATATTTATCATAATAGCATCCCATAACTTCGTTTGCCAAGGATAAAGCTGCTTTTGCGTTTTCTCTTGCTTTTTCCATTGTTTTGACAAATTCTTTGACTCCTATAGCTCTTGTTTTTCCTCACAGTTTTATTCCAGTGTATGGATGATATCCGTACATTAAATAAAAAGGTGTATATCCTGTCATCCTATGAATGGTATTATTATAATTAAATTGACAGATATCTGTTTTTTGGGCCCAATCATCTTGATCGTAATTTACATAAATACACATGTATTGTTCTATTTCTTGATTTACCCTTTCTGTTTGTCCATTTGTCTGGGGTCAATAAGCAGTAGATAAATTCATGCGAACTCCAAGTTGTTTTGTCAATTCTTTGGTAAAGAATGAAGCGAATTGAGATCCTTAGTCACTAATTACTCTTTTTGGGACTCCATAATGTTTAAATATGTTTTGAAGATATTTTTCTGCAACTCCTGCACTATTAATTTCCTTGTTACATGGTATGAATGCTGCCATTTTTGAGAATCAATCAATGACTACCATAAGGAAATCATAACCTTCGGATAATGGAAGTGGTCCTACAAAATCTATAGATACAGTATGCCAAGGGTGTTCAGGTACATTGTTTGGAATAAGTTTCCCAGTTGGAGCAGTTCTATGAATGTTCATTCTTTGGCATGCCTCACATCCAGATACATATTTTTTAATATCTGCCATAAGTCTCGGCCACCAATAATCTTGTGTGATAAGTTCCATTGTTTTGTATTCTCCACAATATCCTGATATTGCTGAGTCATGACATAACCTAATAATTCGTTCCCTTAATTTAGTATTTTTAGGTACATAAATTTGATCCTTCCATGTGATAATTCCTTCTGGCATTTCAATCCAATCTTTAGATTCAAGATTGAGCATTTTGATTACTTCTTTATCTCGGTTCTTTCTAGATTTATGAATTTGTTCCATAATTTCTTCGTCTTCTCCATGGACTTCATATGTTTGTCTGAAATGTTCCGGTTTAAGTAATATAAGATCTTTATTGTCTTGATCCCCTTGATTATGTCCAGCTCTTTGTGATAATAGGTCTGCTTTAGTCATTTGGTTTCCTGGCTTATGATGTAATGTATAATGGTATTCTTGTAATTCAGTATTCCATCATGCCTGGCATCTATTTAACTTTTGTAGTTTCCTAAAATATTGAAGATTTTTATGATCAGTCCAAATTTCGAAAATCTGTTTGGCTCCTAAGAGATATTGTCTCCATGTATCTAGAGCTCTCATTATAGCGAGCATTTCTTTATCATAGATTTTGTAATTTTGTTCCATTGGACTCAAAGCATGAGATAGAAAGGCAATCAGTTTCCATTTTCCATTGGGTTGTTCCTGAGATAGGATAGCTCCATTCGCAAAGTCTGATGAATCAGCTTCTACTCAATATTTTCCATCATCATTTGGCATAGCTAAGATTGGTGCCAATATGATTTGATTTTTAAGTTGAGAAAATGCAAGGGTTTGTGATAATTCCCATTTCCATTCGTTTTTGCCCATAAGTTCATGTAGTGGCTTAGCGATTTTTGCAAATCCTTCAATAAATCGTTGATAGAAATTGATAAATCCTAGAAATTGTTGAAGTTCTCTTTTATTATTTGGAACTGGCCAATCGACTATTGCTTTAACCTTTTCAGAATCCATTTGTACAGAATTCTTAGAGATAATGAGACCAAGATATTCGACTTCAGCTTTTTCAAAGAAACATTTTTCTGGTTTCAGATATAATTCATGTTCTTCTAATTTTCTAAGAACATGTTTTACCATTTTCCAGTGTTCCTCTAAAGTTTCCATAAAAATAAGAATATCATCCATATAAACAATTACAGTTCCTTCATTAATTTCCATTCTGAAAATATCATTCATCATGGTCTGAAAGGTGGCTGGAGAATTTGTAAGACCAAAGAACATTACTAAGGGTTCAAATAATCCTTGATTAGTTTGGAATGCTGCATATTGTTCATCTCCTTCCTTAATTTGGACATTATTGTATCCCCATTGAATATCCAATTTGGTGAAGTACCGTGCCTTTTTTAGTTTATCTACTAGTTCTTGAATCAATGGTAAGGGATATCTATTTTTAACTGTCATTTCATTTAACTTTCGATAATCTTGGATTGGTCAAAGTGAACTATCTTTCTTTTTAATAAAAAAGAATGGCGATGCCCAGGGTGATTTTGAAGGTCAGATGCATCCAGAATTAAGATTTTCATCTAAGAATTCATCAAGTTGTTTCTGTTCATCTAGATTCAATGAATAAATTTTGCAATCAAATGATGTTGCTCCTGGTAATAGTTTGATGGCATGATCCCATGGTCTTCGTGGTGGGAGTTTATTGAATGATTCCTTTGCAAATACCTTTTCAAACTCATGATAATACATTGGAACTGTTTCCTTCCAATGCTTCTTTGGTTTATGCTGATTTTGAGCTTCAGCTATCTTAGAAGCGGTTGTTTGGAATGTTCATATTTCAATTTGTTCGAATAGGTTTACTGCAATGATTCGATCATCTGTTTCTAGATTAATTGGTTCATCTAGATCTGATTCTTCTTCTTCTGGATCCATAGTATTAATTAACAGAGTACACTATATAGGGCAGCATGTGAATTTGATTGATTCTTCTTTCCAATCTATTTCCAGATTATGAATTTTAAGCCAATCATGTCTGATAAACATGGAGGCTTTTCCAAGATTTGAGACAGTGAATTGAAGAATTTCTACGTGTCTCCTGAGTCAGACTTTAAGTTCAACGTAATCAGTAATAGCTCCATCACTGTTTAAAGTTCCATCAGCATTATATACAGGAGTAGGTCGTGGGAGTTTTTTTGTTGTAATTAGATTATTTTCTATGAATTTTTGATCAATACAAGTCCTGGTGCTTCCACTATCAAGTAATGCCTTAAGTTTATAAGTTCGTTGAGTATCCAAGGTTGTAATCATTAGATCAAGATCCATTTGATTTCCTCTAGATCCTTGAATGAACTTTTTTGGTCCTTTAAGTTCCTCTAATGCTTTAATTACATCCTGATCTGAAAGATCATTCAGTTCTTTAATTGTTTTTGGAATTACTTCAAGTTTCCATTTCGAATGCATCCAAATACTAAGAGAGGCCAAGGCAAGTTCTGGGGTTTGGTCTTTTAATCTCCATGTGACCCAATACACATTTCCAGGTTTTACTTCTTGATTAGGGAAGGTGCACTGTGATATCTTTTTCTTGAATGATACGAATTCAGATTTCAGATCTAAAGTAGGTACAGTTACATGACTAGATACATAAATAGAGGCCGGCGAGTTCATGCTCACTGCTGGCCTTGGGGAAAACCCAATTGAGCCATAAGTAAAGCATGCTGCTCCTCTGATAGTTTAGTAATGTCTGGTAATTCTACAATATTACTGGTAGATACTACTGGTACTGAATTGTTTACATATGAATTGTCCATATTATTGTTATGTTGTATGTAGGGGCCTCAGTTCTGTTTCTTGGGGCATGTGTTAGCCATATGTCCTTTTTCTTTACAGTAGAAGCAATGTCCTTTGTGTTTCAAGGCATCAATGTCCATGTGGTCTCCTCCTTGTGATACCATGAGGTTGGCTCAATTAGGGGGAGGTGCCTGGTTCTGAGGGAATCGGGGTCCTTGGTTTTGCAGTTGGAATTGATTTGGTCATGGTCCACCCTGTTGGGTATTCTGCATGCCTTGTCATTGTCCAAAGTTTTGATTCTGTCGAGGGTTAAAGTTCTGTTGAGGGTTCTTGTTTCTATAAATATTCTGATGTTCTTGATCAATTTCCTGCACAGTTTCATACCATAATTGTAAATTATCCAGGGTTCCTCACATGATGATCATTTCAAGTATCCTAGGATCTAATTTATCCTTGTACTTTCTAATGATGGTGGCATCATTGTATCCTGTTTGTCTGGCGATAGCTGCAAATTTAATTGTAAATTCTTCAACTGTCCATCGTCCTTGATAACAGTTGTCAAGTTCATCCTGTGTGTCCTGCATTTCTGAATATACTCCGAAGTAATATAAGAAGTCGTCCTTAATGTTTTTGAAAGTTTTCCTGCTTGGTTGTTCCATAATGATCATTATTCGATCAACCCAGGCCAATGCCGTCTGGTTCTCAGATCCATCTATAAGGCTCAACATGAACCTTATCTTCATTTCATGTTTGAGGGGATTTACTCGAGATCTGGTGAAGTATGATTCTAATGATCTCATCCAAGCTCTTGCATGTTTATGGTCTCCTATGAATTTCTCAGGCTTCTCAATCTTGAGAGCCCTATCTGTTACTGCATCCCTTTGTCTCCTAGCCATTATAGAAGTGGCCTCAGCAGTTTCCATTATGGGTGCATGTAATCCAAAAATTCCTCTTCCTATGAATTGGATTGCATCCACAATAAAGTGTGCCCAACCTCCTTGTCCTGATGGATTTGGAGGGTTAGGTGGTCGTGATGGGGGTCGTGATGGGGGAAATTGTGGATTTCCTTTGGGATCAATTATCTCAAAGGGTTGTAGAGGTGATGGTGCTGTTGGTCAAGCTGGTGGTGCAAGGTGTTCGGGTTCCATTATAGATCAAAGTCAGGATAGGTGGGTGTAGGGTGTAGGAAGGTTTCTACCATCATTATGAATGGTGTTTAGAAGGGTCTCATATCTGATTGAAGAATAGAAATCCTGTTTGAAAGGAGATATGTATTGTGTAGGAGTACTAAATCTCAATCTGTTGTCATGTCCTGGTTCGGTGGTGATAATAGTAAGGATACAGGGAATGGGGATATCAGGGTGAGGTGCAGGTAAAGGATAGAGAAGGGTTTGGGTGAGTGAGGAATAGGTGTTGGGATCGAAATCTGAGTTGTCAGAGTCCACTGACATGGCTTTCAAATTACAAGTGTAGGGTGTAGGGTGAGATCGAGGGGTATAGATTGGTGTAGAGGATGAAGGGATGTGATAGGATTGGGTACAGAGAGTATGGAGGGTTTGGGAATGGGTAATAGGTGCCAGAATGAAAGACTAGATAACAGATGCTCTTGAAGAAGCTCAGAGACTAGTGAGACATCCTAAGTCTCACACACACCAATTTGCAGATAGTACCAGCTGGGGCAACACATGGTAGCCTCCCCAGTCACTGGCGCCATGCCAAACTCAAGGCAGAGGGCCTAAGATGTTTGGTAATTTGGAAGTGTCAGGCTCAACATTACACTATCCTCTCATGCATCCAAGCACAATGAACAAGACTATTGAATAGGGTGTATGTCTAGGGATCCGAAGGTCCAAAGAACAGAGAACGAGGTAAAGAGAAAAGTTTTGCCGGGGGTTGGCAGAAGAGAGTTCGAGGTTGAGAAACGAGGTGATTTCTTGTGCTTTTGTTAGCAACAGACAAGCAAAATGCTCAAAGTTGAACTCAAACAACAAAGAAAGGAAGGTGAAATGAATCTTATTGCAAGTCTGGAATAAACTAGCACAAGAATAAAGAATATCTAACTAAAATGATTGTATTTATAATAAGAGTCCATGAGGAAATCACATGTAACCTAACCTACACTATAATGCATGTTTACTGTGCTTCTACTGTGCAAATTCATGTACTATGTATGTAACAAGCATGGCCGAACTGTGGACTGTGCCCATAGTCTTGATGAATAACACATGTTGATATGCATGGTGTCTGCATTGTATGTCAGGTGATATGTGTCAGGTGACTGTGATAAGATAAGATATACGGATTAGATAAGATAATGTGTGAAATCCTAACATACCAATGACCAGTGCAAATATTGCAGGCACAGGTTCAGATCTTGGAAATGTTTCAGAACAGTGAGGCTTGTTGAATTTAAGACACAGTACTTACCTATCAGAAAATGATGAGTATGATGTAGCAGAGCTATTGATTAGAGTGAGTTTCCAGGTTTATCACAGGAATTAGACCAGGTAACTCACAGTAACAAGTTTTCGTCAGCCATGGCAACTTCATTAAGAATTGGGGATGAATGAGATGGGTTTGCTACCATTACAGAGGGAGGTTGTTATACTAAGGCTTTCATAAGGCTGTAATACAAACCCTTCATACCAATTAGCTAGTGATGTGTGCATTTGATTTAATTAACAGCAATTGGCACTCAATTACAAGTGATGCTTGAAGTGTGAAGTGGTCTTATGCAATTGCTTGTTTTTTTAACAAAGAAGCGGCAACATAAGCCATCATGGATTCTGTCCCCTGTGTGGATAATATCCTCATGACTCGGCAGTGAAGTTTTGCACATCATTCTAAATACTGAGTACCAGTTATAAAGTTGATCAGTTGTGATGACAATATATGATGTACATACAGCAATCCATGCTCAGAGCTACCGGTTGTTTATTAGCTGTGTACATGGTGTAAACACTATGTAGTGCACACAGCAAGCTGGAACCTGATAACTAGCACTTGGCATGTTGTGTCACTTGAGCGAGGTGTTTATAGAGTCATTGTGTATATGAGTGCTAGTGCTCTTGCACTTTATCTGTTTTTGTCTATTCAAGGTATTTCTCCTTCTCTTTCTCATTGTTTTGTTACTAACTTGAGATCTTTATTTAGTTTTTTATCATGACCTCCACTGGCACCTCCCTGCTCAACATCCACAACATGGTCGATGAGCTTGTCAAACTCAGTTTGCACAGCAACCAGCACTTGGATAGTTGTGCTCAGTGCATGTGTTCCTGCACCCATTGCATCATCGATCTGAATGCACCTGGTAGTGCCTGTATAATGTGCACTAGGGCCTCTGCTAGTCATGGGTGTAGCTTCCGCTTGGATGATCTGTCCCATGTGCTTGTTGCAGAGCCTCCTCAAGGTCAGGTTCACATATTGGCTTTTAGTATGTGTTTTTCATTTCATTTTTTTTTTTTTTTCGTTCTCTTATCTTTTTCCTAGATCTAGCTGCATGACTCCCTGTTGTTTTGGAGGCTCAGTGTTCTCTGCAGTTCTCCACTGCCATGGCAAATATTCAAGCAGCAAAGTATAGTTATTATCTGCTTGACTATATTCGAGCTTTCCACAAGGCTTATCAGAGTCTCAGTGGACTTCCTGGACTTTGTTCTCAAGGGGTTTATTCCTCCAATGTTGCCGTTACTGAGGTTGTCAACATGTTTTGACTTTCCAACACTGTCAAGGAAGGGCTCATCTCCCCTACCCAGCTCCTTTTGATGGAGTTGTTCTTTATCGCCACAACTGGTGCTGAAATTCAGGTGATGGGAGTACCTTCAGCCTCCTTTCATGCTCAGTACAATTTTGGCATTGGTCAAACTTGTGTCCCCCACACTTCCCACGAGTCCATTGCACAGTACAACTTCATACTTCCTCGTCGTTTGGACTCATGTCATTTTATAAAGGTAATGTGTTTTTTGTATTTTATTGGTTTAAGAGTTTAAAACCAGTACTAATGTGGAGTCATGTTTTTAAATAGGTATATTTGTTTAATCCCTTAGTGATTTATGGGAGGTGGCATGGGAACTCAGCCCCTCCCCACTGTTTCCTCACTTGACACACTAGGTACTGGCATCTTGAAATTGAGATGTAATGAATTTTTAATCTATGGTACGTTGTTATTCTTTTACATGTGTATCAGCATATTTATAGGTATTCAAAAATGAGTTCTCTTTTGCTCAAGATCGGTTGCACCTAAAAGATGAGATGGCATCATTAATCCCAGGAGGGAGGGATGAGAATCCCAGGTTCCCAGTGGTATATGTCAACCCAGAGCAGTTGATATCACTACCATAATAAATTCAATGAGCACTCAAGTTGATTACCTAGCTAAAGGAATACCACATACATATAGGTCATGATATGTAGAAGACTTCCTGAAGCCATGTTAATGAGCTCAGGAGGTTAAAATGGGTGCTGACAGTCAATGCTTGACAATGTGACTTGCATTCAGCTTAAGTGTGAGGTTAATGAACATTTGGTTTATAATGTGGTATTTGTGAAAGTTGATTGTAAAATTTTTCTTTGTGTTACAATAATGAACATCATCAATGATTACCAACATCATTCTCCATGCCATGTCATTTTCACCATCGGTGTCCCCAACCACACTCTCTAGCAACCATGATCTCATAATAGATAGACCATACATTATTAATGTAGTATGCTATTAATTGTTCTCTTTTAACAATTGTTTAATACAGTTTTTCCCTTCCTATCTGTGATCCATGATATTCATAAGGTAGTGGGCCCTGCCACTTGTCGGCACTATTTCTTTATTATGTAAGTATTTAGACTGTTACTTCCCTGTACATAAAGAAATTCAAAAGTTAGTGGAAAGCTATAACCAAAATAGGCTAAATCTAAGATGCATAATCATTCACTTTGGAAAGAAGATAATGCTATGACATTATACAGTGCATCCAAAACATAAAATTGTGCTATATATACATTTTAAAGCCTTTTGAATTCATTGGAACTAGTTTAGAAATCTCATTCTCACTCATTACTATTTTATCTCATCAATCTACATGATTGATTGCTAAAAAGAGACAGTTTCAAGGTATATAATTGAACTAGCTATATATTTCCTACATGATAGATAGATGCTACAAAATTTACAGCATATAATATATACAATAATTAAGTTACTATCTATACTTTACCTTAATTTTAGCTATTTTACTTTGCTTAAAAAATGCAGATGTCTTGAACCTCTGCTTCTCAATATCAGATCCCACACATCAAATTACCTTGCTTGTCAAGGTTTCTGTCCAGGTGAAAATGGGTTCCACTTTTTGACCTGCACGTGAATCTTCCCACAGCCCCTCTCCCCTTTGAATTTCTTGCTTCTAAGTTCTAGTGCTAATTCATACCTCAGTACTCTATTCTTCTTTCTGTGCACAATCTGTGTGTTCTCCCTTCATTTTATGTGCACCCGTCTCCTCCATCACAAGTCTAGGCCCTTTGGCTTTCATGTCTCCTCTTTATCCTTTCCCTTTGCTCACATCAGGAAAAAAAAACATAACAATATAGATCTATGTAGTCTAGATAGTAGTAATAATTCTTATTGGAAAGTCCCCTATATATTGATCCATATAGACTCACGCCAATGTGCCATAGACATATATAGACCACTGTAGCTACAGTGATAACTCAATTGCTTCATATAGCTGGGCATCATAAAATGTAGAATATAAGTCTATTACTGCTACCACAGTTATGTAGTCAACAGGTAGGTTAGTACTTACATTACATATATATGCAATGCAGGCAATTCCAAATAACCATACAGCCAGTGGATTAAAAACATATAATGTATTGTGACAGTTACTACAAAGCTGTTCCTACACCATGATCTAACCTACATACAGCTAAACCTCTCATTCAAAAACACACTCAACATTGTGTCTTATGCTCTTTGGCCTTCCTGAGTGTCCACCTCACCACCCTATGCTCCACTAACATAACCAAGAACAGGTGGCCTCTCACCAGGATAGACCTAGGTGGAGTGGTAAGTGAATGAGCAAGGTGGAAAATAGGTCAGAATGTACCAGAAAATCTACTATACCACCCCATGCACCAATAAAGACACCAATCATTACTGATGGCAAACAATGAGTAACCCCTCACATGGATCAACCTAAGTGCAGAGGTAAGAGGACAGAGAGGCAGATAATTGGGCGGCACATACTAGAAAATCCACTTCACTGCTCCATGTGTCATCAAAAAGACACCATGCACCACAAACATGGTGGAGAACAAGCATCCCCTTACAAGGATAAATCTAGGTAAAGTAGTAAGTGAATGAGGGGGGAAAGAAGGGATGGCACATACCAAAGAGACTAACTCCCCACTATACAAGTTCTACATTGGCCTGAGGAAGAAGTCTAGTAACACGTAACACAGGGAATGAGAGCTGAAAAAAGAGAGGAAAAGGAAGAGATGAATAGAGGGACATACATAGAACATCAAGATGCTGATATCTAAAAAAACTGGAGAAGAAATAAGAAAGGAAATGCAAAGGAGAAGAATGTGGTGTCAGAGGGAGATATACAAAGAGGAAGAACAAAAATTGTCAAAATGGAAAAGTCAGACTCTCAAAATGATTGATAAACAATATCACATGACTAAAGTGTAGCGGCCCAAAATGTGAACACATCATTTGAACATTTGAACCGTTCAACTGACAATCACTCCTTGAGTCTTTGGAAAGCTTGGCACTAGGCTGTTCCCATGTCTTCTGCCAGAGTATAACTTTTCTCTCTCCTCTTCCCTAAGCCTTTCCCATTCTTTGCCCCTCAAAAACTGGCTGTTACCAGACCTGAACATAATTTTGTATGATTTATTCATATTAGTATGGTGACTACCATAGTTGTTATCATTTCTCAAAAATTAATTTGCAGCACACAATGTAATAATTGAACTGTAAAACTGTAAATAGAATTAGAAAGATTTCATTGCACCAGCTGTACTCTTCCATAATAACAAAAGTGTTTGATTTCTACTTTAAAATATACCATTACATAGGTTACATCACATCACAGATAATGTATAGAGAAGTATGTATATGCAAGCACTATCTAGGTAAAACTATGCAAACTCCACAAAGAAGTATGTAGTCTATCTCACTCTATCCAACAGCACAATGTGCTACACTGTGATATGTTGTTTGTATAGAGTTGTATAGCTTGGCAGATAATCGACATAGGCTACTGAGCTTGGCACTTAGTGGGGGTCACCTAGAGACTAACACAGATAAGCCAAATACTGGGTATGACCTGTACCCAGCTTATTTTTATGGGTTCAGGTCAGGATCTGGATCCATGCAGGTCGACCCGCAGGCACTGCAGATAAATATAGACTTTTAATCTCAGCTGGTCTGGGGCAGGGCCATTAATAAAAATAGAACTGTATTATTTAGTAATCAAATCAACTACTATGTGACTGACAATACAGTACAGTAGAAATTGTCATAATGAATAAAAGCTCATAATGAATACAGGTTTGCAGATGCATGGTACACTGTGACAGCTTGTGGTAGTGAATGAATGCTTGAAATGAATATTGAAAGTCCACAACCAACCTTATTTGTTATGACAATTTCTATTGTAAAACATTTAAAGCTAAAATGGCATTGGGCTCATGGGTGAATAATCCATTATACCCTGATTTACTAGCTGCTACACAGACTATTCAAGCCACAATGGGTACAGCATCCAAGTCTTAAGCATTGAGTGAGAAAGTAGTGTACTATAGTATATTTTAGCTATCTAATTCACTTTATTCATAGAATAAATTGCTTTTGAAAGCACATACAATATTGAAACTTAAACTAATTAATTATAATATGTATGCCAAGCAAGTGCTGTATGAAATGGTGTGGGTACCCATGGGTATGCCCGAGCAAGCCCATAAGGAGACCAGGGAAGGGAAGGGGGCACTAATGTGACCAGCCGCCCTTCAAAAGCGAAGCGCCCCGCCCCGCCCCGTCCGAAACCAGGAGGAAGGAACTCACCAATAACCCAAACACACAAATGAACAGCCCCTCCATGCCCCTCCGCCTGCGAGATTCATTCCTACATAGCTCCTTGAACAAGTCACCCTGCTTCGTGTTATTTTGCAGTACCCGAGGCTGTCACTCGGCCAAAGCAGGCAATGAAGTGCCGTGAGTCGTGGTCAGACTGTAAAGCAGGGCATCCAACATATATCGTAACAAAAAGATAGCAAGTTAATATATCAAATCAGAGAGCAGAGACAGATGAATATTACACACAGCCAGCATCTTATCCTGGCTCATTCATGCTCTCCGTGCCATTTGAAGACCAGGAACAGGGGCTCGCATTATCGCTCTGGCTGGTGGTAGCTGGGCTTCTGGTGGGTTAGAGACATGTAAGGAATGCAAAGTGACAAGGGAGACGGTCGAACTGCCACAAGAAAAGGAGGACCGGGAGGGTGCTTGAGACGATGACTAAAAGACATGAAGGATTAGGTGGTGCGCTATTCGCATGACCTGCTGCATCTCCGGTTTTTATTGGGTTAACTTGGACGAAAACAGTACGTAGCATTGCATCTGTACTACTCCCGCTTCGTCAATACATCACAGAAATGAAAGGAAAGAAGGCCAACCTGAAGTAACGTAGTAGTGCTATTACAGAACAACGCCGCACCCATCTCGCCACCCTTTCTAGTTATCCTCCTCCGTCCAGGCCCTCTCCAGCGCGTCAGCTTACAACTTCATCATCCCCTGCAGCTTGTCGACTTCGAAAGCTACGTAACTCTTTCGATCAAGCCTCTCCAAGTCTTTCACGCCCTTGCGCAGATGTTGATATACGACGTGTCGAGGGAGGCAGAGCGAACTCCAGAGTCGAGATGTTGCCAAGACTGCGATAGTTTGTCAGTCACGAAGAAAGCGTAGAGGTCCGAGGTGACGAGAGCAGGAGGATAGCGGTCATAGATTGCAATGGAAGGCAGCAAGAAGACATACTTGATAGCATTCGAGTTCGACCACAAGCTCTGTCTTAACCCACAACGGACTAAGCCTGAGTACGCCCCTTTGCTCTTGCTACTTCAAAGGATGGCGGGTACGTGGCGAGTATGGTTTCTCCCTGCACCTACGGTACTTTGAGTACAAGGTGAGAGGGTTGGTATGTGTCTCAGTGCTTGACTCAGGTACATGCATTGCTTAACATATGAGCACCTATAGAAGTGTTTGTAGCCATGATTGAAAATTGCTTGCAGTCGAGTTCTCCAGTGTAAGCTTTGAATCTTGATGTTAACTGAGTGAGGGGGGAAAGAAATGTGTTGATGTTACTACACTGTCGTTTTATACCTATACACAGGCCTGATTCACGCAATGATAGAGGCTATTAATAGCTGGCAAGTCAAGTTTCTTCACCAACCGGCATTCAGGCTGCCGGGCATCTTGGTCTTCATTTATCGAACATGTGTGCCATAAATATTATGAACGCTTATGTGGAATGACCACGAGACCAGCGATAAGACCAATAGAAGACTTACTGCTCAACGCTAGAAGTACGAAACATTTCAAAATAGAGAACGGTCCGCGTTGCTTCCACGCTCAGATCTGATAATCAAGGTGCAATGGCATGGAAGATGTCGAGTGTGAGAACACCCTAAACCATGGGGAGAGAGAAGCATACACCGATTGATGAAAGATAAGACAAAGATGTGGCCATGTTTCAAATTTATGCAAGAAGCACACACTAGTACAAAGGATGACAAAATACAACATCGCATACGTACCAGTGTTTTCTGCTCGAATGAACCTTGTCCCCCCATTTCTAACCTATTTGATCTCACAAAATCAGGCTCAGGCCATAGGGGGAGGTTTGTTTCGTTAATTAAAGGGATAACAAATGTTCGAGTCTTAAGTGCTATTCGAAGGTCAGAATGGAGTTTAAGAGTCATGACTCGTGAGTTGAAGAACTGAAGGGGCACGCGCGCGTAGTAGCGAACGAATCCAACAGTGCGACTAATTTGTTTACTTACAACTTCTCAACACCAACTTGCTCAACGATGCACATCTTCAGTTCTTAGAATCTTGAGAATTCCAGATGACTGTGTAGCATCGACGTATGTGAATCGGTGATGCCGTCTTTCTTTCTTGCTTACAGCTGACTTACCGATAGACCTTCGAGTACCTGCGGTGAACCTGGATCATGATCTGAATTATTTCATTACTTGCAGGTCAGGTACAGGTAGCGAATAGACACACCTGTGTTAGTCCCTAGGGTCACCAATCACGCATGTCACACCCCCTTTTCCATTGACCCAGTTGAATATCTCAAGCTACAACTTAGTACAAGCCTCTGATTACCTTCAAATAGCTTGCATTATATACAGTTGAATACTATACTTAATATTACTGAATGGATATGTGTGTATTAGTTATATCATTATAAAATCATGAGTTAATGCAATCTCTCTGTCAAAAATAGGCATCAAATCAGTATTTCTGTCCCCAGCTCTCAGAATTGTAATATTCCGACTTTCTTCAATAACAAATATTATACATTAAAGGTAATATAACAATGTTGTTGAGCCACAATTTTGAAAAATAATCTCTGACCATGATATCTGGTATATCATATGTCATTATTTTGGGGTAACAATCACAAATAAAAAATTCGGGCTCAACAGTCTTATTCTCCTAATAGAACTGATCATATTTCATCACTAACATGAGTTGTAAAATTGAGTTCCCATTGTATGGCTGCAGTTTCAAGTGGGGGTCACTAATTTGACATGTCACACCAGTGTGACAGTGATGCATGCCCATTTTGCACAGACTCAGTGAAATATCTTTTCCTACAGATACTCAATCACTTTAAAATAACTTGCATGATATGTAATTGAGTAGTATATTTAATCTGATATAATTATATTTTTAGTAGTCTAATACCTAAATTTAAATTTGCATAATAGTCCAACCTCTGCCAAAATATGCATCAAATCAGTAATATTGTGCCCAGTCTTCAGATTTTTACTCTATCCACTAATCTTAATAACAAAAGTTATATAATTTAACATAAGGAACAAAACTGTTGAGCCAGAATTTTAAGAAACCTTCTTTAACCAGTCAATCATGCAAGGTAACACACAAGATCTCCAGGTAAAAGTCAAAAAAATAAAAATTCAGGATCAACAGTTCTACTCTAATACTAAATCTGAGTACTTTTTGTCAGTAAAGCTAGCTGTGAAAGTGAAATTCTGATGAGTGGCCATAGATACAAGTTTTGCCCTCCTAAACAGCGTGAGAAACTAGTATAACATACACTCAAGTTGCACTGTGGACCACCATTAGACAGCTATTCTCTTCATAATAATTATTCTGACTCAATATTGTTGTTAATATGTTGTAGCTGAGCACTTTATATCACTATCACTAATTAAAACAATAAGTTTCCATAAAGCAATTGAAGTTGCAATTTCGCTGTATCAAAGAGCATGGGAATTAGCACAGCACACTTGGAAATACCTCACATACACCACTTAAACACTACTGCACCCTTTCGACCAACTGATCATTGAATTACACTGTGACAATGATGAACAGTTGGACCCTCTGTTCAAGGATCAGTGTGATGCATGACAAATGGAATATCTGTTTGTGAGAATTTTTGCGAGTGAAGCGAGCTGCTGAAAAATAGACCCTAACCTCTATTCAAATCAGATATACTACTGTTCAAATTGCTCTGTGATGCATGATTAATGAGACATCTGTTCAAGTTCAAAGCATCATGTGATGCATGACTGAACAGTTGGTTGAAAGTCTACAGTACCTCCAACTAATAACTTAGCATAAATTCATAAAATAAGCTTTATTATACTACATTTGAACTACTGTTTATGATTATAAGAATAATTTAACCAGATATTTTACTAATATCTCTTTAATTCTTCAGTTCAGCAACTGTGACAAAGTTGTGACAAGAAAGGAAGATGTATTTGAGCATTTATGTTTATAGTTTTGACATGGTACATATATTTCAACACTTAGAATAAATAAAATATTATTATTACACAGAAAGAATGAAGAGAAACACTCAGAATTTCACTTCCCTGCATCAGTTTCATTCTGGGTCAAGATTTTCATCACTTTTGGTCACACTATGTGACGTCATGCTAAACACCATATAGGGATTGGTGACCCCCACACTTAGCTCAGTAACCGAATTGGTGTTTCCTGATGCATATTATCCTGTCCATTCCATTCACTTGCTTACAGGTCCCCATTGAACGTAGTACATGCATACCTTTTGCAACATTCCTTCCACAAACTGTTCGCTGCCTCTCTATGTCCAGGGCATTGTGCTCAGTTCTACGCAGGCTTTTGGCCATTGTTGTCTTGTGTGCAGGACTGCATGTGCATCGTATTTTTGGTGGATTTGGGTGCTCACACCATCCATTCATGTCCTTAGAGGTCCCAGTCTCATTCATGTTATGTGTACATACATACTTTCTAGCCATGCGGTATCACCTTGTCCTTTGTATCATGGTGGATCATTAATTATATACATTTGATATTTTGGTCTTACTTCACTGTTTCTTTGTGATTCCATTTAAATGCTACTTGCCAAATGTCATTATTCCTCTCTTCCCCTATCCCTCTCTCCCTCTCTGCATTTCTCTCTTGATCTCTTCTCCTCAATTTTTTTTTGTTGCTCCTTGGTTCTGACATCTAACCTCTCTAGCCTGCCATCCTCCTCCAGGAGTTTGGTGTCATGTGCTTGTATGAACATCTTTCATTAGTCTTGCAATAATTAAAAGTCTCGCAATATTCATATCATGTTCAGCAAATATTGCTGTACTTCTTACACTATTAATCATGTACTTTCCATTCTATTACTTCTTCTCTTCATTTCTCTATCCATCTCTTTCCCTATCTTCCTTATTTAGACAAGCAAGGTTACAGCTGACGCCGTCAGCAATTCCCAGTAGAGCACTGTATTAAATCATTATAAGTAGAAGAAATAGATGTTAATATTTTAAAGGCATTCGTTGGGTATAATGTACAGATGTATTGCTTCAAATTCTCAAAATCTTTGTCAATCTTGGAATGAAGATGATATTTCGGCCGTGAAGTCTAACCAAGTACAATAAGCTTAGTTCGGCTGCTAAACGAGCCATAATTTCATTGATAAGGGCTAGCCAGTTTCCCGGTTTTTCCACTTTCCGAGGTCTCGCGACAAAAATATTCATACCATATCTCACAGTGCTTCAAAAAATGTAGTTAAAGTCTTAAATGGTTTCATACAAGGTCTACTATCTAGCATATGTGCCGAATTCTAATTTCACAGTTACTGGAATTATAAATATCGATTTTCTGCTAATTGGCCAGGTTCCTGAGCTAATACAGTACGTTTTCTCGCGCAATTATCGGGTCCGGAATCGCCGGAGTTCATTAGGTTGACAGTGACTATGTAGTCAGAATAAATTTATTGTACACCATTGCATTCTTGCTTCCATTCGCTGACCTACGGTACGTTCGTTTTCAATTAATTACCAAAGTATGTACGTAGGCCAGACTTAGATATCTTCACACAGAACCCGCGCCGCATTGTTCAGTAATATCTATCTCACGTATAAAAGGAACCCACTTCAATGGTTTCACGACAACCTCCTTGGCCTCGTTGCAGACATGGATCCTTTGACATTGCGCTCTCGTTTGTTCGCCGTCAAGTCGTCCAACTTCCTAGAGCGACGGATTATATCACACGGTGAATTATATTAATTTTTTTTTCCAATCCTGATAACGCTCAATGTGACATGCTCTAATACTAGCTCGCTTTTACACCCTGGATGTTTTGCAGAAAGGGCTTAAAAAAGGACAACTCATCGTTATCGAAAAGAAGAAAGAAACCGTATTTGGAGTCAAAGTCCCTGATGGAGAATCAGTGGTTTTTGAAATCTTGAACAAAAGGTTTTGGGGACGCCTCTTTCTATCAGGAGATCTTGGGCGTAAGTTATCCTTATTTTGCAACCTCAGCACCAGTGCTTAAGCTCGCAGTGGCGGAGGCATATATGGAAGGAGATTGCGAAGTTTCAAGCCTAAAAGACATGATGAACGTAAGTACGCATATATATATCTAAAATGTTTCTTAGCTCGTCACATCTTCCAGCTCTGGTTGGATAACCGTGATAGCCTTAGTGACCTGAACAGTACAATCAGCGCCGTTTTTGCCTATTATTCAGCCGTGATTATAAACTTTACTTTCAAACAGAACTTGAAAATGTCCCGGGCCAACGCAGTAAGAAATCTCAGTTTCATCTTTGTGGCAATATTTGACTGAATGGGATTATGAATTTCACTTTAGGAATTTGCGTATAATATTTCCAACGACTTCATGAAATGCTTTTTAAGCAAAGAGATGATGTACTCTTCTGCTATCTGGGGAGATGAAGAGAACGGTCCTCGCGGCGATCTTACTGTGGGACCAGCTGACGACGATCTGGAAAACGCGCAGCTCAGGAAAATTCAATATTTTCTCAAGCATGCTCGCTTGAGACTTGGAGATCGTATACTTGAAATCGGGTGTGGCTGGGGTGGAATGGCAATCGAGGTACGTATAGCAGCTTAAATTTATGAAGCTGGGTATGACAGTAACATCTATTTTATACAACAGGCAGCACGTCTAGGATGTACAGTTGAAGCGATTACCCTATCCGTAGAACAGAAGCTCTTTGCTGAAATGCGCATTGCCGAGGAAGGCTTCTCGGACTCTATAACAATTCGGCTTTGTGACTATCGTAAACTTCCTCGCGAGTTTGAACATTCATTTGATGCTGTAATCAGTTGCGAGATGGCCGAGGTACGGTATTTACTTTTTAGGAATGTACGTGTTAGCTAACGTGATTGTCAAACCAAAGGCAGTGGGACACAAGAATTTCGGACACTACTTTCGTGTAATCGATTGGGCCTTGAAGAAAGACAGAGCCACTGCTGTGATTTCTGTAAATACACAACCAGAACATCGATACACTGCATTTCAGTGAGTATCTCAACACTTTGTTTTCTAGTGTACATGTCTGATTGCTCTTCATGATTTTCTCTAGGAATGAAGATTTTATGCGACGATATCACTGGCCTAACTGTCACCTGCCAAGTCCAATTGGCTTTTTGAATGCTTTACAGAAGAGTGTCAAAGGGAAGCTTGTTTTATACTCGGTGGAAGACCTCGGTATCCGTATGTTTCGTTTATGTAAGTTGCATAATAGTATCTCATACTAACTGAATAATAGATTACGCCCGGACTCTTCGTGAATGGGGACTGTAAGAATTAAATCGTCTTGACCATTGAGCACTTTTACAATGATATTCATCTCAGGCGGTTTGAAAAGAATTTTAAAGGTTCTGTGGTTGAAGGGATGAAAATAAAATATCCTTATCTTCAGGATCCGAAGAATCTAGAAGTTTTTACGAGGAAGTGGAGGTACATGTTTGTGTACTGCTCAATGGCATTTTCCAGAGCTGATAACTCCCTTCACTACTTCACTTTTGCTCGTCCTGTAAGTTCGCATTTACAATTTTCGTGACTCTTTAATACTTAACGCGACACAGGAAAATGCCTCAGAGCCTTGTGCATAAATATCCTCCATAAATACATCCGAGACCCAACGTACAAATGTCCAACAGGAAATCGACATCATTGTCGCTATTGTAGTACAATAAACATTTGATCTCGGTCGAATTTCTTGTATCTGATCAAGCTCGGTTTCTGTAATGAAAATTGCTAGTTTTCTGCCATGTGTACGAAAAAACCACCAGCTGAGTCAGTCATTCCGTAAGTCGAGGTGCAGGCCGTACATGATACATCTAACACACTTGGAACACACACAGCTCTTGTCGCTAAGTCGTGTCTTTGATAAAACCACTGAGCGACTGAGTATTGGCGCAGAGTGGAGAATTACTACACTCCTGAGTTATAGCCTTAAGGTCTTCCTTCGATTATCTAATTCGCTTGGTGGACGATGACTTGTACTATCGAAGTACTATGTACTCGGTTTGAGCAAACGTGGTTAATATGCAGTATCCGGAGTAAGTACCTGAGAGTCGACTCTAGTATAGCGTCGACTTAACTCAATCCCGGTTACAATCCCGGTTACTGATACATCGTGAGCGACGAATGATGTATTGATTGGATAGATCCTTGGAAATCAACTTGACCAAATACTCCTAAATACAATACCGCTGGCAGTTGGTGTCCGGCGAGGGCCGCTGTAGAGCTAGCGCTGATCCTTGCCTCTTTCCTTGCCTCTACATAGGTCTAACACGCCATGGTCAATCCTGGGTCAATTTATCACATCCATGACCATCCAGTCCTTTATTGCACGGCTTCCACTTCCATTTGTCATCTACCGCTAAATCACGCAGCACCTCTAAAGCTACCTTGGGAAAACACGGGGCATCCGGAATCTTGTCGCTCCGTAATGCTAAGCGGGAGGAAATAGCACCTTCAAGTAAGAGATAACATATGCCGAGCTATTTCTCAGATGTTAACCGGAGGTATTATTAGATCAGATCACAACGCACCTCAAGTTTCTTCGAGTCCAGAACGCCATCAGATTCACTGGCCCATGGTTTCTTCCGATCAACTATTATAAAGGGAAACTCATATGGGCAGCATTGCATTTTTGCTTTCATCCACTGACATCCGGTATGTTCGTTTTGAATTGGTTATCCATGTACGAAGGCCAGACTCATATATCTTCACACAGAGCGGAACAGTATCACTGGTTCAACTCCCGTCTCCATTTCGCGCATACGTATAAATGGGTACCACTTCAATGGCTTCATGGCAATAGGCTTTATTGCAAACATGGACACTTTGACATTGCGTTCCCGCTTGTTTACCGTCAAGTCATCCCACTTCTTAGAGCGAAGAATTATATCACATGGTGAGTTGTATATTTCTTCTCTCATTCTTAAACCACTTAATTCGACATTTTCTAGCTCGCTCTTACATTTTAGATGTTTTGCGGAAAGGGCTTGAGAAAGGTCAACTAACCATTGTCGACATTGACAAGAACAAAAAACACGTGTTTGGGGTCAAGGTCTTCGGTACAGCACCTGTGACCTTGGAAGTCGTAAACGATAGGTTTTGGGGTCACCTCTTTTTATCGAGCGACCTTCGGCGTACGTTACTTCCGTTTTTCAAGCCGAGTATAGATGCTTAACTTTACAGTTGCGGAGGCATATATGGAAAATGACTTCGAAGTATCAAGCCTGAAAGACATGATGAACGTAAGTAGTAGTCATATATTGTACCTCTCGAATGCTTCTCAACGTCAATTCGTATCCTTCAGCTATGGTTGGATAACCGTGATAGCCTTCGTGGCCTGTCTAGTACTATCAGCACGATATTTTCTTATTATTCTTCGGTTCTCATAAACTTTACTTTCCGGCACAACTTAAAAATGGCCCGGGCCAGCGCGGTAAGCAGTTCCAGTTTAACTAACAGCAATACCTGACGAAACAGAATTAAAACCTCAGGAATTCTCGTACAGCGTTTCAAATGATTTTATGAAGTGCTTTCTGAGCAAAGAGATGATGTACTCTTCCGCTATCTGGGGCGATGAAGAGAACGGTCCTCGCGGAGATCTTACTGTGGGACCAACCGACGAAGATCTGGAAGCCGCACAGCACAGGAAAATTCAATATTGTCTCAAGAAGGCTCGCTTGAGACCTGGAGATCGTGTGCTTGAGATTGGATGTGGCTGGGGTGCAATGGCAATCGAGGTACGCATAATAGTTCGCATTTGCGACACGCGTGTAGTAACGTCTGTGTTCTGCGATAGGCAGCACGTCTTAGATGCACTGTTGAAGCAATTACCCTCTCCACAGAACAAAAGCTTCTGGCTGACATACGCATTGCCGAGGCAGGTTTTTCGGACTTCATTATAGTGCGGCTTTGCGATTATCGCAAATTTCCTCCTGAATTCGAACACTCGTTTGATGCATTCCTCAGTTTTGAAATGATTGAAGTACGTGAATTCCTTTTATGAACTTATGCATTCGCTAGTGTGATTGACAATGCAAAGGCAGTAGGGTATAAGAATTTAGGTCACTACTTTCGTATAATCGATTGGACCTTGAAGGTAGACAGAGGCACCGCCGTGATTTCGTCGAATACGCAGCCAGAACACCGATACACTGTATTCCAGTAAGTGTCGTTATTTTACTCTTTGATGCATATCGACATTTATTCATTATTGTCTCTAGGCATGAAGATTTTATGCGCCGTTATCATTGGCCAAATAGTCATCTGCCTAGTCCCACTAGCTTTTTGAACACATTACAGAACAGCGTCAAAGGGAAGCTTGTTGTTCACACTGTTGAAGATCTTGGAATTCGTATGTTCACTTATCATAAGTTGAATGTCACTATCGCGTGCTGACCGAAGAATAGATTACTGCAGGACTCTTCATGAATGGGGACGGTATGGATAGAACTACCGTGATATTTGAGATACATGTTGACTAACAAGACTTGTTTTAGGAGGTTCGAAAAGAACTTTAAAGATTCCGTGGTTGAAGGAATGAAAACTAAATATCCGTATCTTCAGGATCCCCAACAACTAGATGCCTTTATTAGAAAGTGGAGGTACATGTTTGTCTATACGGAAATGGCGTTCTCGAGAGCCCATAACTCTCTTCATTACTTTACTTTGGCTCGTCCTGTAAGAAGTTTACTCTTGAAGATTAATATTGCTCCGTACTTAACGCGACATAGGAGAATGCCTCAGAGCCTTGTGCATAATTAGACAGCTGACCCATTAATGTAAAACAGGAGAAGTATTTCATAACATGCTTCTTGGTTTGAGTTACTACATTTATGCTTAAAGTGTGTACCCGAGCCACATCAGACTTCTCCCACCAGGCACCGGTCTGAGTATAAGTATACTAGGATATACTATTTAGCACGCCTCAATCAGCCTTATCGAACGCTCGAACGGGCTAGTTTGGAAGCCCCAGCCCCCTACAAACGAGATCACGCTGGCAGTATCGATGTGACGGATCGGCCCTCCGGGATACAAAATTGCTACAAACGGCCTACGCAGGACGAACAATACAAGAGATGTGTACCTAAACTACGCCACATCAAGGTCCAATGTTGAAATCATCGAGACTCGGTTGACAACGTTGCGCTGACTAAGTTGTTTTCACTGCTCTCCAGTACTATCGCATACGCACCATCGTTTGGAAACCCAATAGTTGGCCTTAACGTTTTAGCTTTACAAGGAATAGATACAGCACACTGGCTTCGACCTTTTCACTAGAAACCGATAACTAATGCCTACTAGGTGCCTTGTGGCACTTTAGCTTTAGTCACTGGTGGCTGGTCCGAAGTCTCGGAAATGTGTGGGGTGGAAATCATTTGGTTCAATTGGGCGAAGATTGAATCTGATTCTGCTATATACGTCTATTTCAGTATTCGACGTGATGCTGTATACCAACCATTTGGAGATCTCCTCTCCCAACGACATGAGACCGCCTTTCGAAAATAAATAATTGAAAGATTTTGGGCTTGCATCTTCACGGTATGTATCCCAATGGCCTGATGCAGTACATTTGGTCAGTATTGATAAGCTGATACTTGATAATGATAGATAAAAATATGCACCCCGTCCTCGCCCGCTGCCTTCATATGTTTTAATAGGAGCCAAACGGAGCAACTTTTGGATAGGCTCACAAACTATAGTACCATTCCAGTTGGAGAAACCATGACAGCCATGACCGGCTGTAAATATTTATTTCCTTAACAGTGATTAAAGTACACATATATATATGACAGATACCTCCAACGGTTCTAAACAGCTACCCTTCAGTCATAGCATATATGTATACTATTACATTGTGCTCTCGTATGTTTACTGTCAAGGCTTCCTCTTTCTTAGAACGAAGCATCATATCATATGGTGAATTGTCTACAAACTACTATTTTTGGTTGCTAACACATATTTCAACAAATTCCTAGCTCGTTATTACATTCTGGATGTTCTTCAGAAAGGAATTAAGAAAGGGAAACTAACTGTAATGGATAACTTGGGAAGCGAACATCTGTTCGGGGTCGAGATGACCGGCGGCACAGCTCCAGTTGTCCTGAAAGTAGTAAATGATAGGTTTTGGGGTCGCCTCTTTTTGTATAATGATCTCGGCCGTGAGTTGTCTTCAATTCTGCGACGAGTACCGGCTCTCAATGTTAACATTACAGTTGCGGAGGCATACATGGAAGGTGACTTTGAGGTTTCAAGCCTCAAAGATATGATGAATGTAAGTCACTACCCTATATTATGGATTATATTTCAAAACTGATATCCTTTAGTTGTGGCTGGACAATCGTAAAAGCCTAAGCGGTCTAGCTAATACCATTAGCAATTTTTTTGCTTATTATTCTGCCTTCACTATAAACTTCACTTTCCGACAGAATCTGGAAATGGCGAAAGCTGATGCAGTAGGTGAATTTGACTCGTGTTAACTAAAAGCACTGATGTAAGTAAAATCCCAAGGCATTTTCTTATGACATTTCGAATGATTTCATGAAATGTTTTTTGAGCGATGATATGATGTACTCCGCTGCCGTCTGGAGTGACGAAGAGAACGGTCCTCGTGGGGATCTCACTGTAGGACCAACTGAAGGTGATCTGGAAGCTGCACAACAACGGAAAATTCAGCATTTTCTCAAGAAGGCACGTTTGAGGCCTGGAGATCGTCTCCTTGACATTGGATGTGGCTGGGGATCGATATCAATTGCAGTATACTAATTCTATTCTTTGAACAGGATGTCAAATAAATTTTATTCTAATGCAGGCAGCAAGACTTGGATGTTTCGTTGAAGCAATCACCTTATCCGCTGAACAAAAGATGTTTGCTGATAAGCGCATTGCTGAAGCAGGCCTCTCGCACCTTATTACCGTTAGGCTTTGTGATTACCGCGATCTTCCTCCAGAATTTAAGCACTCATTTGATGCATGCATCGGCTGTGAGGTGGTTGAAGTACGATGGTTAATTTCCACAGGTGTAGGAAATTACTTATATCTTATTTATAGCACGTAGGGCACAAAAATTATGGAACTTACTTTGGCGTGATTGATTGGGCCTTGAAGGTGGATAGAGGGACTGCTGTAATGTCATCAACTACGCAGCCGGAGCATCGATACAGCGAATTTCAGTGAGCATTTCTAACCCATATATTATTTCTTTGCGTGGAAGTTCTATTACTTAAATCTTCATCGATATCTCTAGAACGGAAGATTTCGCCCGTCGTTATCATTGGCCAAATACTCATGCTCCTAGCCCAACTAGCTTCATAAATGCATTGCAAAAAACTATACAAGGGAAACTGGTCGTATACTCTGTTGAGGATCATGGAATTCGTAGGTCTCCAGCATATGTTATATGTTCTCACCCCATTCTTAGAATTGAATGACTAGATTACTGTAGGACTCTACGTGAATGGGGGCGGTATGGAAGCGATTTTTTGTGATCTCTTTCAACTGTCTACTGACTATGAAATCTATTGTAGGAGATTTGAAAAGAATTTTAAAGGTTCTGTGGTTGAAGAAATGAAAATTAAGTACCCTTCTCTTCAGAATCCGGAAAATTTAGAAGTGTTTGTTAGAAAGTGGAGGTACATCTTCGTTTACGCAGAAGTGGGATATGCCCGAGCTTATACCTCTCTTCATCAATTTACTTTTGTTCGCCCTGTAAGTTTCCTATAATTGTTATTCCTTCCTGAATCACGTTAATTCTTCACAGGAAAACGTATCAGAGCCTTGCTCTTGAACATGTCTAGAATATGTGTGTATTATATATATTTACGAGCATTACTGCACTGCATTTTAGGGTTGTTTAAACAGTTCGAGTCTGATTTGAGAAGTTTACCGGTACAATAAGCCATTTCATTGATGCTGCTATTAGACTAGTACTGGGCAGACACTCAGAGTTTTCATTTTCATTTTTATACACATAATTAGCGGGCGACGGCAGTCATCGCTCAGTATTAACAATATCGAGTAAGATTAAATATTCATAGGGAACGAATAAGGACGAAAGAGGAAATAGTAAACTCATCAACTTATAACTTACGCGTGGCTAACTAAGCGAAAGATAATTAATATGACTTCCGTCTTCGACGGTGTCCCGCTTCGCCTCTGGGACAGGTTAGTTCTACTTTCAAACTTCATGTTTTCTGCACGCTCGCGCTCGTCAAGCAAATAATACCAATTCGAATCAATGCCATATATATGGGAAGGGAAGGTAAATAGCTTAGGAATATAAGATGAGTTTAATCTGAGTATTATAGAGCCGAAAATAAAAGGTGTTTAAGATAGCATGGTACAACAGTAAGTAACGTGATGGAAATGAATAGTTAATTATTTAGTCCTCCTTGTCTTCCTACTGCGGTGTGTAGCTAACGCTATCGGAACATGTGGTAAGGTAACAGTCGACTTTCCGAATCCCTACAACTTTGCCCCCTACTATGACATCTCTGTATTCGCAATGGGATACAGGAACAGAAGTGAGCATTGTTTTATCATCTTCCTAAGACAATGTATTTGGATATTAGACGGATTTCAAAGGGACCGAAGGTACGTACGAATATCGCCACCATGGTGTATGAAATTTGAATGATTTGTTGCTATTAATTGGCCAAGGAAGTGGATGTTGACGTAAAGGTTGCGATTGAATGCTTAATGCGTTTGTGAGACAAGGGTTGCAAATTGTGTTGGTGTCCTTTCCTCTGAGACTCTGGTATTTAAGTATTTTCCTCATCTGCTGTGAGGTTGCTATGATTCATGAAGAGACTTGGTGAGTTTCATTATTCGGACACCGGTCCGTCCCGAGTACGCCATTATGCAGGAACGTAATAATCCTAATATTCCCGACGTCCTCTCTGTAAGTAGCGTTTTCAGACAAGGGTCATCTAGCACATATCACTGCGCTGTTAAGTTTTGTGATGAGCCACAATACATTAGAATACAACACTGATCGTAGTTGTCAGGTAAAGTACATACCCGAGTACATGCAGAATTGTAGTGCTCCCTTCAAGTTCCAGTTGCTCAAGTCGTATAAATGTGAGTCGCGACAGTCACTTATATCTGGATACGGGGACAGCATGAAGTGATGGGTGTCCTATTTGAAAATATAAGAAAGTAAATTTAAGTCAACAGCCAATGCTATTATTTGGCTAATTATAGTAACTTAGTTGGGTACTCACTAAACTTAAAGCGCAGTCGCGTATTGCTTTGCTTCGAGGGAATTAAGTATCAGAACAAGTAATCTATAACCTTAGATATAGAAATAGACTTTAGCTATTACGAATGCATAAAATAAAGAGTCCTATCTTCGTATTAGCCGAGCGAATGTGCAAGGGGGTTTATATATGAATCTGTGGTGCCTGCTGCAACACGTATTTACGCATAACTCTTCCCCGTTGAGTCGAGTCGAGCGCTTTTGTGTGTTTGTCTTGACTTTTCACAACACTGTCATCGGTCGGTAGGATATCTTTCTTTGGCATTGATTATTCATCATGACTTGTATTTTTCAGCGTTTCTAATTTTGTCGTGCGGACGTATGGCAATCTAAGCTGAGTCACTGTCCCTTCATCGGTTACTTGATTGAATGTAAGTGAATGGGTTTAATATTTCGTGTTTACGTTTTTGGTATCGAGATTTTCAACGTGTCTGATTTTGGATACAAAGTACTTGGTTGTAACCACCTCCACGCCATCACAACTACAGGACGAGAGGACGAGTGTTGTATTTTATTTGAGAGGTTTCATATACTGGAGTTCGATGATTAAAGCTAAAGTATCGGAAAGTACCAGGACACATCTGGATCTGTTACTGAGACGTCCCCTACTCGCCGGGGCTGAAAACTACACAAAAGCTCCAAATGGAAAGTCAGATCCTGGGTGAAATCTATGATGTAAGCTTAACCATAATTACCGTATGCAACGATATGTATCATACCGATCATCCAACAGAGTTGCGATTTTTATGCAATAGACATTAGAAGCACTTGTATACATCTTATGATTGGTATCGCTATGAAAAAGAATAATTCATGGGCACTCATCCAGACATTACGTAGACATATTGTACATACAGACGCTTGACATCCGGATCTTTGTCATATCTATGACGAGCTGGAAAGAACTTTGACTGCGAGCCTCCACGATTCCCGCAGCAACAGTTTCACTTCAGATGCATACTCAATGTCTGACTAACACAGTATATCACCTCGTGCGACAAATGAACGTGTTCGCATATGCTGTACGTGTATATAAGAACCCAAGAATCCAAATCGTGAAGAGCATCGACATTCCCAGAATGACATCTACACTCAAGAGCACTTTCCAACTCTTCCCAAAGCCAAACCGCAGCTTACTTAAAACCAACAACTATCCATTGATCTGGGCTGGTGTCACTCCCTCGTCAACCAACACGTTGGTACGCCTTCTCGAGGATGACTACAAGAACTGGCACGTATACTTTAACAACAGGGGATTTCATAAGTATACCATATACCTTCGTATACTGAGGGAGCGAAACTAACCTCGTTCGATACAGCCATACAGCTCACATTGTATTAGCACTCTGGTCGATCGGAGCACACGAATCCGTCATTAAAGCTGCATTCGACTTAAGTGTATCTATACAACGACCGGCGTTCACCTCCCCCGGCGTCATTGAGGCCAAGAACTGGAAGGAACACTTGGGTGACGAGAAGTAAGTTGAAACCGGAGCCATACGCCCGCCTGAGAACTAATGGAAGCTGCAGCTACTACGATTCCTATTTAAAGTTCTTTACCGATGAAGTTAGGACTAAAGGCTCAGCAGCCAGTCTTGAAGAGTATGTTTTCTCCGCAGACGCAAACGTCGGCAGCGAAGAACCAGCTATGGTCAGCCGATTCGTTGATGGACTTGTACACCCGCTTATCCATACTGGATATGGATTCGAGTTTGGCATGCCTGGAATGGTCGCTGAAGGCGAGTGGACATGATGCCGACTCGGTGAGCAGCGACTTACATTATGTTTAAAAAGGCCTAGCGCAGACAGCTGTGCATCGTACAAAATCCTGGAAGGTCATTCCACGATCGTTGTTCCAGGATACCGTATCCCGGTTAACATCCAAGCTCGGAGAAACTGTTGGTTTGGAAGACAGCACTGTGAAGAAGCCAGCGCATGCTTTGACAATTCTAGCAAGAATTCTTGCTGATCCTCGATTCGGAGGACAAAGCCCTGTTGAAGCTATGTCTATTTATGAAAGTATCTATGATAAACATGGAGATGCCATTAACGCATACGTCGATCAGTGGTCTCTGGAAGGTCCAATTGAGAAAAAAATCGAAGAGCTAGTCTGGATGTGTGCTGTCATCTACGGAATTGGAGGCTTCCAAGAGGGGAAGCACTTGAATGCTGATTTTTTCCAGTGAGTACACTTTTTTGATGGGAGGGATTAAGCATTAACGTACCAATTCAACAGGTTGCATTTTGTCACTTCGTCACTTTTCCTATCTTCCCTCGTCGACCAGCTGAGTCGGTCGTCTCAAGAGATTTTGCTCAGGTCCTACCTTGCGACAATTCTAGTTTGGTACATAGGTCGCGGGCGTGCTCCCATCAATATCGCAAACTTCTACGAGAAGGCCGCAACGACTCCTACTCTCTTCGGTACGGCACCATCACCGCATAAGAGCTCGTTTCCCTCCCCGACGTCCGAGTACGCTGTGACGCCGAATCCTTGGTTGCCAATACTGCAAAACACAATGGTACATCCTGACGATCACTTGGCAAAGCTTCAGCGTTCGCTAGCGCACTTCGCTGGTGTCTATGGTTTAAGCCCTCCAGGCAGTTTTGCAGACGTTGAACTGAAGGATGCTTCCAGACTGGATGGTACGCTCTTCGTTCGTACGGCAATTTTGACTGCAGAAAGATTTGGATGGGTCAGGGATGGAGAAGAGCAGAGGGGTGCCGATAGAAAAGGTTTCTATAGCACTTCATGAAGATGATCAATAACCGTTTGAAGACAAGAAGTGGTTCGGAGTTAACTTGATAAATACCAGAGGCCTTTGATAAGCAAATGTAAATATCTAAATACCTGTGCACAACAATAACACACCGAAATTTTGCTTCAACTGGGCTGGCTTCATACTACGACACGAATGCGTTTTTCGTACTATTAACGCTTGACAAATTTACAAATAAATATATGAGCTGTATGTCGAACATTTATTACAGGCTCCCCATTCTAACCTCGCCGTGCATTCAGTAGGTGCTACAGACAGTAGAATGATCGATACTCAGTGAGAAGAAACCTACTATTGAGACTTAAGAGAGTCGCTAATTTAGATGGAGCGACAACTTGTGTTTCGAATTGATTCCAAGTATACAGCCTGTGGGAACTATTGAAGACCGGAAGTAGACCGGGAAGTACGTAAATTTAGCAACATCTTCTTATAACCTTAATGCTAAGGAGTGGGAATTTCAGTGTGACTCTGTTCGAGTCATACTTATCCTCGCCTCATAAAAGTTCAGTTCTTAAGGAAAACTTTTAACTGTGACACCTGATTTATTATGGCTGCACGGAAAGTTCCTCATCTGATGACCTTGGCCGACCTCAGCGTTCCACAAATCCAAGGTCTCCTCAGCCACTCATATGATCTGAAGCGGCAGTTCTTACCATGGATTCAACCTCACGGATCTCTCCCACAAAAAGTGGCCTCGAACCTCCGTCTTCCTCCCCAAACCCTCTTCAACAAGACCATCGCATTGTTATTCTCAAAACGTAGCAGCCGTACTAGGCTGGCAGGCGAAACGAGCGCTCAACTCCTGGGCGGGCGTGCTCTATTCCTTGGTCGTGAAGATATTCAACTTGGTGTGAATGAAACTCGCAGGGATAGCGCTCGTGTTATTGGAGGCATGTGCCAGGGTATCTTTGCTCGTGTCGGTGAGCATGAAGAGATCGAGGTTGGTTCTCTCTTCAAATATAAATCAGACGAAAATAAGTTGACGTCATAGGAACTCGCAAAATACTCTCCAGTTCCTGTTCTCAACGGGCTTTCATCACTCTGGCATCCCACGCAAATCCTTGCAGATCTCCTGACACTTCACGAACATGCTCACTTGTTTCAACCGCCCGGTTCAACAGTTCCATTGGAAGATGACATGCGTATAAAGTTCAAACCTTTACCTGAACTCAGACCGTTAACCATTGCCTACGTTGGAGATTCCGCAAACGTCCTTCACGATATGCTCGTCACATATCCTCGACTTGGGCATCAGCTTAGAGTAGCTAGCCCAGAAAAGTACAGAGCACCTGCTCCAGTTTGGGACCGCGTCGTCGAACTTGGATGCGACAAGGGGATTTGGTGGGGTAGCGATCCCAAAGAGGCTGTTCACGGAGCTGATGTGGTATATACCGATACATGGTATGGCACATTGACTCATCAGAGTTGGCTTGTGTTAACGTGATCCAGGATCTCTATGGGACAAGAAGCTGAAAAGGCGGAGAGATTGGAAGCCTTTGATGGGTATCAGGTTACTGAGAAGCTCTGCAAAGAGGGAGGTGCGAACCCGAATTGGCAATTCCTCCATTGCTTGCCTAGGAAGCCGCATGAAGTCGACGATGAGGTTCGTTCTTGCGCTGGCTGCTTCTCTCCGTATCTCACATTTCCGTAATAGGTGTTCTATGGTCCACGATCGCTTGTCTTCCCCGAAAATGATAATCGAAAATGGACCACTGTGGCTGTGTTTGAGTTAGTACAAACGTTAACTTACATTTAAACATTTACTCATCTACTCCTTTCGATACAGTTTGCTCTTCGGGAAGTGGAAGATATTTGAAGACGACTTGGTGAAGCAATCTGATATTTTGAAGGACAGCGAATGAATAGCATGTTATTAATTCATTCATAATATGTAACCAAGTAACTTGTCGCTTGGCATTCGCAACAAATATTTAATCTGTCTTAATCAAGCCAATGTCACTGCATTAAGTATTTCCAAGGCGTATAAAGGTGTGGGCGTAGTACTAAGGAGCCCGAATGTTGGGGTTCAATCCCCTACAAATTATGCAGTTAATGAAAGATAAAGTTATGTATTCACATAATAAGTATAATGGTAGAAGGAATTACAAAACTGAGAACTGGGACATTACATACAACGTAATTCCAAGCTCGGAAAGCCATAAAAATAAACATGATACGCCCTACTGACCGCCGTGAGGGCTGGGGAAGTTAGCAGCCACAAGCGGCTCATATTGCAACGTATGGTTCTGCGCAAACGAAGCATCGCTATTTGGACTTCCTACATCAGGCTTCGCAGAGGGTGTCTCGCTGCCGTCATTTTTAAACGAGTGTATATTTACGGCTCCCGCCTTTTCCGGGTCAATAATCGTGATCTGAGACTCGCCGTTTTTCTTCATAAAGGAGAGGGAAGGCTCCATAGCTGTCACTTCGCTATTGGAGACGACAAGATATCCAAAGAGAACTACGCCGGCGATTGTTATGATTGCAAGGCACGGAAGTATACCGACAAAGTCTATTGTTGAAAAATAACCGTTAATCGTAGTGCTAACTTTGGAACAAATGAGACACCTACCCATAATGGCACCAAATCCTACCGGGGCTCCAGGCATTGTCCCTCTCAAACTTGAAAATGCAAACAGCGTTGCGATAGGTACTCCAAGCGCCTCTTTAGGCTGTTTATATCCGAACATAACTTTCATCACCGACCCAACGAAGATCAGTGTAATAAGCCCTGGGCGCGTATCAGACTCGAGATAGCTTTGAAAAGGATATTATAGCCTTACAAACTCCGATGACAATACACACAACGTAGGCCTTAATTAGGCCATTACGTGCGAGCGAAATCCCGTTCACGTAGAACGCAGTGTCTTCGGAAAAGCTGGTGTCTGACGAGGTTTTAAAGCCCCTAGTTCCGTTATGAGTGGTTCATAACAGTACAAAAATAAAGGAAACTCACACAGCGATACCGTAGGAATAGTCAACCACGACGTTTATCAAGTTATCGTTTGTCGTCGAATTGTCTTTCCCATACATGATGAAGTATGCCCCGTATCTGCTTGCGAATTACAATGGGGCTTCTAAGTAGGTGAATTGGACTTACGTGTCAAAAGGATAATTCTGGAGCGACGAATCTGTCGTTTTCCTAGTTCCGTTATTAAAGAGAAGCGATGTTGTTCTGAAAATTGCGTTCGTAGATAATGTGTCATTTATTTCTCCCGGGTACCAGGTGAATATCGGAGTATCTGCTTCCAAGTTTGTCTGGTTCAAATTGTTACCGCTTTGCTGTAGAAGATTTCTGGGAAATCGTTCAGTCTCCATGCCTTTATTACAAGAAAATATACTTACGTATCAAAGTATATACCAACGGGTGTACAGGAGGTTTCTGGATCTGGATCCTGGTAGCAATTGTCGTATGAGATATACCAGTTCATGACCAACGTTGACGACAGCGGGTCCACAGATATAAGCTCCGACTCCATATACACCTTTTAATCGAGCGTCAGATCGGCTACTTGACGTGTTAGAAGTTAGAAACACTGCTCACTGTTCTGAACACATTGGTATCGACACCAGCATCGTCCGCTTTGATACCATTAAAGTTCTTAACCCTAAGCCCATAACCAACAGCAATACCAGAGACAACACAAGCGATGGAAAACAACGCAAATACAACTAGGCAGTAAATGTGCCTGCGGGACTGCGTAGGTTTGGGTGGGATACCGGAGAGGTTCATGGTGGTGAAACGAACCTTGGATACGAGTGGGTGTTCTGCTCGCCCCCAATTTATATGAAATACGTATCCATCCTGTACATAGGGTTGGGCGTTTCTGTGATAGTTCTTGAGAAATTCAGTTATTGCACTCACCTGATGGCATTAAGCGCGACAGATTGACGCTGCGAAGTTCACGGTGACATACGCGCGTTAAAACGCAACTGAGGATCAGCGTAATCATCCATAAAAGTACAATGCCTAGTCGATTGTTATGAATCTTATGATAGGGTAATGTGCCTTGCATTTTGGTAAGCTTATGGTCCGAAACCCATGGCCTGCTCACCTTTTGGAAGAAAGTTGATCATCGATTTATGGATGTCAGCCTGGGAGATCATGATACAGCACAATGCCGTTTAATATCCAGGGTAAAGAGATGTAAGGTCTTGTTCGTTGTAACGTTAACTCATGAGTCACAATTACGAGTTCTATAAGCGCCTTCGGGCGCTGTAATCCTTCGGAACCTGTTGCTACAAGGCGGAGAACTGCGGAGAAGAGTAACATGGTATTCAGGTAAATTCTTATCATCATCCCGGTTAGCGACTGCCGACTAGCAGGCTGCGCTGTATGAAGAAGATTTACCGCAACATTCCTAGTTCCCTGAAGAGCGTCAATTTTACTGTACTTTCTGCCATTCTGGTGAGGGATAATTGCGCGAGAGTAGATTGAGCCCACTTTTTCTGGCCAGTTCCATCATGGTATCAAGGAGATGTGAAATGAGTACATATATAATTGCATAAGAGTAGAAAGCAAAACATCGACAGGGTGAAAGGTGAAAGAAAGGATGTGGTTGAACGTCAAGGAACGATGTCGTCAAGTCTTACTTAACCGATAGCAAGACTAAATTTCGGGTTAAGGTTAGCTTTATGCCTCCGCAATGCGGAGCTCCGTCTCAACCATTCCTCCTCTTCCTCCCTCCTCTCCTCCTCAGCAATGCTCCGTATCGCCCCTCGTGTCCTCTCGCGATGTTCGCCAACAATAAGCTCAACATCTCGAACAAGCACACTTCTACCAAGACGAGGGTACGCGTCGACTGAAGGTGTACGTCGCCCAGTACCATAACACGTGCTTTATCTGAGAAAAGAGGTCGTCAAAACAGCTCAAAAAGACACCATTATACGATTTTCACGTTGAGCATGGGGGAAAGATGGTTCCTTTCGCAGGGTATGCTATGCCCCTATCCTACGGAGACGTTGGACAAGGTGCGTTTTTGGTGCTAGTTTGAATTTTCGGAGGTTGATAAGCGCTGTTATGGTTATTTTTACTACTTGCTTTCTACTGGACATTATATGACTATCACAACATAATATGTCACGGAAACAGTGGCGAGCCATACCCACGTTCGTACAAAGGTCGGCTTATTCGATGTCGGACACATGGTTCAGACGAAGTTTGTTTTGCTCCTCATTCTCTTCCCATTCCCTTATCTTACATTACATGCAGCATTCTGGGCCCAACAGCGACCGCCTTCCTTGAACACCTCACTCCCTCCTCCCTCTCCTCCCTCTCAGCATACAGCAGCACGCTGTCCGTCCTCCTCAACGAACAAGGAGGAATAATAGACGACACCATCATCACCAAGCACGCTGAGGACGCGTATTACGTTGTAACCAACGCTGGTAGGCGGAACCGCGATCTCGCATGGTTGAAGGAGAAGATGGATGAGTGGAACACGGAGGGCAAAGGGAAAGATGGGAAAGTCGAGATGGAGCTTTTGGAAGGATGGGGAATGTTAGCGTTACAAGGTCGGTTTCCTTCCAGTTTCTTTCCTTCATGCCTTTAGCAAATGCTAACAATGAGATAGGCCCAGGAGCAGCAGACTATCTACAACAACTCACTCCCTTCGACCTCCAAGCCCTTCCGTTCAGTAAATCCGCATTTGTACCCATCGAGGGGTACAATCTGCACGTTGCGAGAGGAGGGTATACCGGTGAAGATGGCTTTGAGGTTCGTTTCCCTCCTTCTTTTCGCTTCTCTACCCAACGTCTAACTTCGCCTCTCTCTCACCTTATCTCTATTGACGCAGATATCAATACCCCCGGCACAAGCAACCACCGTCGCATCCCTCCTCTCCCAATCACCTGTGCAGCTCATAGGTTTGGGAGCACGGGACAGTCTTCGTCTAGAAGCTGGAATGTGTTTGTATGGACAGGATTTAGACGAGTTGACAAGTCCTGTTGAGGCTGGGCTGTCGTGGGTTATCGGTGAGTCTTTGTTTCCTATTAAGCTTTGCGTTGGGAACGCTTGGTTGGAGGATGAGGTGGAGATTGCCCTGGTGTGGGGTGGGGGCGGGGCCAGTGGGTCTACTGAGCTTTCCGAAATTCGTGAATTCGTGGATTCCGAAGCACATCTACCCAGTGCTTCTGAGGCTCTTATAGGTCCCAGATCTTCACGTCCGGGACTTTCTTTCCACTACACGTTGCATTTCATCGGCTATAGCAACATGCGGAGTGTTAAGGCTGCGGTGTCGGCCGCATGTATCAGCCATGATGGCGCCACCCGAATTCGAATCCCCGATTCTTAGGGAACTCACCCTGCAGACGTGGTACAAACCTCGTTGAGCAACACGCGAGGCTGTCATGCATGACTTGCTGAGCATTACTATACGTTGTGTAACGTCAAGGGGTGTCTAAGACACCTTTGTGCGGGATTTCCGTTCGAACTGCAGGTTTGGACCCTATCTTCTGACATTGATTCTTGTATTATGCCGAGTGCTCCAAGGTCATGGGATTGCTCTCTCCTGGTGGGCGTTGCATAGCGTTTGCAGGCTACGCCCTGGCACCGAGCAGCTGTGTCCTTGTAACTGAAGCTGCTTCCTGGGTCTACCACTGCCTTACTACTTGTTACCCTGCATCACTGCCTCCACCCTCGTACATCGTCATCTCACTCTTTTCCATTTGCTCTGCTTCCTCATCCCTTCTACTGACTTTATGCACATTAGGCAAAGGCCGCCGTGATCCAAGCACAGCAACGTACATCGGTGCCTCGACGGTGCTCAAGCACCTTAAAGAAGGCCCACCGCGTAGGAGGATTGGGTTGATCGTTGAGGGCGCTCCAGCGAGGCGTACGTTCCCTTCCTCATGGCATTTCTACTATTGCTAACTCTCGCTGCTATAGAGGGAGCGAAGATTCTCACTCCCGGCTCAGATTGCCAAGAAATTGGTTCGTACTCTCCTTACTTCCCCCTATCCCTCTCCTTGGCACTCACGCAGATGCGACAGGTGTTGTGACATCCGGTATACCATCCCCCACCCTCGGGAAAAACGTCGCCATGGGATACGTCAAGAATGGTCATCACAAAAAGGGTACAGAGCTAGAGGTTGAGGTGAGAGGGAAGAAGAGAAAGGCGGTGGTTACCCCCATGCCGTTTATTAAGCCTGGGTACTATAGAGGATAGATGTGAGTAGTGTTAAGTAAACATTCAACTGTTTTTACTTTACATCGACTTATAATAACTTCGTCACACTTTGTAACAACTTCGTAAGAACGAGGTATGATTGTTAGGAATGATTCTTGTAAACATGCAAAACATTAAACAATTTGTAAACTCCACAGAGTCGACTGCTACATTGAAAGCAAACAATGTTGTGATAGGTACGGCGAATGCGTCTTGAAAGTTGACTGCTTGTACCCAAACATAATTATCATTACAGATTCAACGAAGGTTGTAACGACCAGCACCGGAGTGAGTGCATGGATGTAAGGAATTCAAGCCCCTCGAAAAGCATAAGTAAGGAATGAAATTTCGAGATTCTGTCATTCATATCACATCAAATCAAATTAATATGTATAAAAGAACAATAACCAGTAGGCGACTTCAACCGTGAAAGTGGGAGTAGATCGTAGCAAAAGAATGAAATAGTAGCCAGTACTACTGTAGGTAAAAGACGGTCAAAAATTAAAGACACGGATATGAATACAAGAGTTTGGTGGTGCAGATGTGATGTTCAACATTACTTTTTTTTGGGGTACCCGGACTCTACATCTTTTAATTCCAATGCTGGTTGGAATGTGCAGAGAGTGGAGCTACTGTCCAGTGGACTACTACCTGGCGTCTGATCAAACTTCGCATAAACAGGTTCGGAACTAATTTCTGGCGCTTCGATCGTCAACGCAGAAGCCGAATTGCTACCGTTGGTGGCAGTCTCGACATCTTTTTTGCCCGTAAGAAAAATAGAAGGCTCGAATTGAATTTGTTCAGCTTCGGCATTGGATAAAACAACCATATACCCAAACATGACGACACTGGTGGTTGTTATAATGGCTAGGCATGGGAGTATACCAACGAAATCTTCAATGCAACAGCCAGATCAGTTTCTTTCCGACTATTAACTGCCATAAATGAAGTACTTACCCATGGTTGCACCGAATCCATTAGGGGCACCAGGCATCGACCCTCTCAAACTTGTAAAGGCGAACATTGTGGCGATAGGAACAGCAAAAACCTCTTTTGGCTGCTTATATCTAAACATGATCTTCATTACAGATGCAACGAAGACCAAGGTAACCAGCCCTGTAGTGAGTGCATATAAGTCTTAAGACTTTTATTGGCTTTGGAACATAAGATATGATCTTACAGATTCCCATGATGATGCACAGTACATAGGCCTTAATTAGTCCACTACGCTCGATTGAAATTTCATTAAAATAAAATCTTGTTTGTTTAGAGAGGGTCGTATTCGAGATAGTCTTGAACCCGCTTATTTTATGTTAGTTAGGGAAGGCTTGTTACTGTAGAAACAAATGACACTTACACTGCAACACCGTCTGCATCATCCACTTCTATGTTTACTTGGTCATTGGACTGTGTGTCCCTCCCGTAAACCACAAATAATGCACCATATCTGATCAGAACAACTGTTTAGGCTATCGAGGAATTACAAACAAGTGGACTGACGTGTCAAAAGGGTAATTCTGAAGTGTCGAGCTTGCCTTCTCTGTTCCACTGAGAAGCATTGAGGTAGTTCTGAAAATCGGGACCATGTTGAGTTGAGAATTCGAATTCACTGGGTTCCAGGTAAAAATAGGAACATTTGCTGCATCGTTCGTTCGGTTCGTGCTTGGGCTATCATTTGACAGTAAGAGATTCCTGTTTGAAAATTCGAGTCGAAATGCCACATAAATAAAGACATAGAAGTCTGCCTTACAAGTCGAAGAATAGAGCGACAGATGTACAGTTTTGAACCGGATGTAGGCAAGTGTCATTCGAGATAACCCAATCCATGACCAAGGTTGAGGCTATTGGGTCGATGGAAATCAGTTCTGCTTCCAGCGTGACCTGTGAATGGTAAACAGTATTAAGTCCGAAATCAAGTAGTACGCTTGCAAAGCTACTTACAGTTCTGATACTTGAGTTGTTTTCAACTCCGTCGTCTTTTTCGCCATGGAAGTCCTTAACTCTGAGGCCATAACCGACACCAATGCCCGTGGAAATACAAGCGATACAAAACGCGGCGAAAAGGGCTAGGCAGTAGATATGCTTATTGCGAGATGTCAGCTTGGGTGGAAGTAAAGAGGGCCACATGATAATAATGAAAGGAATGGGTGATTAGCAAGTTAAGGGAAGTGTATGCTTTCTCTGAATTTATACCTGGAAATCTGTGTTCTAAACATATCGACACCAAAAGCAGAAAAAACAGAATAGAGCGCGCTGGGGTGCTGAGGGAATAAGGGCGCTGTAACTTGCCATGTATTCATTCTGCCATAATCGACGAACTATTGTTTACTATGCTATGCTGGATACGAATTGTGATGTCAACATAATAGGAGCACCACCTAATAGGTTCTGTAACTTCTGTTGCTCAGCGCTCAGCAGTGGTAACTTGATATGTGCCTGCGAGAAGCTATCCTTGTAGAGAATAATATTGTTCGTAGAGGCCTTAGAGGGAAGCATCAGAATGTTACTATCATTTCGACATTTTGACACAGAATCATCGTCATCCAAATTTGATCCAGATTGAACTTTGAAGATCTCGGTGAATATCCGAGATTTCTAATCGAATCACGAACGAAAATAGAGCATCCGAGTATCAGTTTTACTTCCCCGAATCATGAAAGATTGCTTGATATAGGTTATTATAATCCCTCATGATCCCCAGTCAATAGTTCATCTAGTGATGTCAAATTTAATTCATCTTTTACCTGTGCTTTATACGTTGGCTGCAGTGTAACTGCTTCAATACAGCCTGCGCCGTGCGCCGTGCGGAGCATCGGCAATCGTCTACAACTTCACACGCACTATTACTAATGCAATAGCAACTTGTACAAGTTGACACAAGACCTCATAAGCGTCTTTTTATTGATTTCTGATGCAATATAACTATACTATTACCTGGCCGCTTTTATACTGCTATCGTCGATTTTGAGGACAAACGGTCTCACGGAGTTGAAGATCATCACCAAGGGCGATGAGAATGCGTAATATATCGTAACCAACGCTGGCAGCCGGGGCCGTGATCTCACACGGTTAGATGAGAAGGTCGAGATGGAGTGGGAAACGCTGACGTTACAAGGTTGGTTTCCCTCCTTCCATCCTTCATGCTTTTAGCGAATGCTAACAATGAAATAGGCCCAGCATCCGCTGCAAGGGGGGGTATACAGGTGAAGATGGCTTTGAGGTTCGTTTCCCCCCCTCTCTTTCTTTCTCTGCTTATTGTCTAGCTTTGCCTCTTCTCTACTATCTTTAGCTCTCTAGCAGATATCAATGATCCCGGCACAAGCCACCTCTCTCGCGTCCTGCTCTCTTAAATGCAACTCATAGGTTTGGGTCGCGGGGCGATCTTGGTCTAGAAGCTGAGTTGTGTTTGTATGGATAGGATTTAAACGAGTCAGCGAATCCTGCTGGGGCTGGGCTGTCGTATATTATCGGTGAGTCTACGTTCCCTATTACGCTTTGCGTTGCAAGGCGGTTGGTTGGAAGGTACTATGGAAGAAGGTCTGGCTGCACGAAAGTATGGCAAGTGGGACCGTGTTGAGGGCTGTTGAGGGGTAGGGGCAGTGGTCGCACAAAGGCATAACCAGAGTTCTGATTTTATCCCTGTGGGACTCAGGATTGTTGTCTCGCCGCCTGCTATGCGAAGTAGATCTGCCAAGCGTTATCAAGGTTCACCTGAAGGCCTGAGGCCGTCAAGTTACAACTTAAAAGTACGATTTGCTGGGCGTTACTGCGCGATGCGGAACGCCAGGGGCGTCTACAACATTGACACTTCTGTTCTGAGATTCCTCTCCCTTACGGTGACCGAGCGTTGCCTCTGGTGCTGGACAGCTATTTGTTACTGGTGCTGAAGCTGCTATCCTGCAACTTGTCAGCCCTGTCCCAATTACAGCCCATCCTCAGCGAAATTCATTGTATCTCTCCGTCTTTCCTTTCTCCTTCTCCCTTCTGAATCGCTTCAACGCTAACCCTTGTTCCTTTGGAAAAGACCGCCGCTACCAAAAAAAACAGCAACGTACATCGGTGCCTCGAATTGCTGAGGGCGCTCCCGCGAGGCGTACGTTCCCTTCCTCGTAGTGTTCCTGCCACTTCCGATTAACGCTAGCTGCTATAGAGAGCACGAAGATTTTTCCTCCAAGCTCTGAAGGCCGAAAAATCGGTTCGTGCTTCCTTTACTTCAACCTACCTGCTAACACTCGTACAGCTGTGACATCCAGTATACCATCTTCAACGTCTCCATGGGGTATGTTAAGAACGATCATCATAAGAATGGAATAGAGCTGGTGGTCGAGGCGAGAGGTAAAAGGAGAAAGGCGGTCCCCTATGCTGTTTATTAAGCTTGGGAGGTGTATAGAGGACAGATGTGAGTAGTGTCGAGTAAAAATTCAACTATTTTTTACCTTACATCGACTTATAATCACTTCATCGCACTTCTATAACAACTTTATCAGGAACAAGACATTAATGATAGAAAGTCTAGTCATAAACATACAAATCGTAAACTCAACAGAGCCGACTGTCCATGAAGATGTTGGCGTAATCTTCATGAAGGTCCTACATTTGTAAGATCCAATGGTTCATATTTCAATCCTTGTTGCCGGTTGAGCAGTGTAGACTCGCTGGGACTGCTCACGTCCTTCAACGCAGGTGTCTCAGTACCTTCTGCTTGTTCTGCATCCACAATGACCTTCTTTTCATCCGAGCTATCGTTCTCCATCCTATCTATATATATATGGAAGATGGGGGACTCGAATTTTGTGCCATCACTATTGGAGATAACCATATATGCAAACAGGACTATGCCAGCGACCATTATGATGGCAAAACACGCACCAGTAGCTAACATTGTGATCAATCGCTGTTGGTGACTACTGGGAGTGCGCAATGTTTCGTCACCGGGGTTGGTTGATCACAAAATTGGTCAATGCGGAATCAATTGGAATCAATAATTACTGGTAATTAGTTAGGAATCATTTGTGTGTACTGTAGTTTAAAATCATTGAACAACTGGAGTGAAATCAATGCCGAAAAGTGCGAAATTAATAGGTGAATGAAATCACTACTGTAGTAAAATCAATAAAAATCAATAAAATGTATTAACAATACCCTAAGGTCCCCCAATCGCGAGACTACGTATGATTAAGCTAGTTAACCATGCGGACTTGACCGACACGCCACTTGACCCCCTTTAGATGTAGCGCTAATGAGTATTTAACCAGCAGTGCTATCATTTCTAGTGACTTAGTGAAAACTGGTCGGGCTGTTCTTATGACATAAAGAGACTTTGATATTTCTTTAATCTTCATCTCCATATTATACTAATGCTTCAAGCTTCAGTGCTGAACTACTTATTAATTCTACCATGATTTTGCGTGCTTAACATTATTTTATTTATGGACTACCCTAGAATTAAGTGGAATAAATCAGTAACAGTAGGTTAAATATCCATTAGTGTAGCATTTGCAAAAGGCCGAGTAGTACACCGGTTAAGTTCGCATGGTTAACTAGCTTACTCATAAGTAGTCTCGCGGTTGGGGGCTTTAGGTATTGCTAATGCATTTTATTGATTTTTATTGATTTTACTACATTAATGATTTCACTCACCTATTGATTTCGCACTTTTCGGCATTGATTTCACTTCAGTTGTTCAATGATTTCAAACTACGGTACACACAAATGATTCCTAACTAGTTACCAGTAATTATTGATTCCAATTAAATTTGACCAATCTCGCAATCAATCAACCCCGGTGACGAAACATTGTGCACTCCCGGTAGTCACCAACAGCGATTGATCACAATGATACCCACGACTCATGTTTCAATCTTGATGTCCTTCGATAGCAATTCCATAAAGCCTCATGTTTTGGTAAACTTACCATACTGAAGTGAATGAATGAGCAAAGGGTATGATATATATGGTAGCTACAAGGCGAGTGATGTATTTTGTAATTTAAATTGTTAATTAATAGGACTCCGGTGAAGAAAACAATGTCACTGAAGCTGTAATGATTGAAAGACTGCACAACATCTGGTCAGGTTATATGCTACTGGTTTCGTTAAGCTTTTCCTGAGCTCTATGTGCGGCTTCATTCTCCTCTATTACACCCTCAATGTTCTTTGCGATAACAAGGAAGGCGAACAAGAACACTCCCTGCAAGTTTATGTCAACAACTGCGACGATGAAATCCAATCAGTTAATCTTACCGTCAAAGTAATTATCGCTAAACAGGGAAGAATACCGACGAAATCTACAATAACAGTTAGCGCAGGAGAGGGAAGATTGCTGCGACGACATACCAATGATGGCACCAAAGCCATTTGGTGCCCCGGGCATTGAACCTCTCAAACTAGTAATGGCAAAGAGTGTACCGATGGGAATGACGAAGGCTTCAATAGGTTGTTGGTAGCCGAATATGACTTTAGAGACAGAGCCGACAAAAATCAATGTTATTATCCCTGGAGTCGATGCGATGAGTGCATGCATTGTATCGAACAGAACAATAGTACTTACAGACACCGATGACAATGATAAAGACGTAGGCCTTGACCAAAACACTGCGCGAGAACGTGATAACATCGATAATGAAACCGTTCGTAGATTGGTTGTCGGACGTTGCCGTAAACCCACTGTATTATTGTTTATGAGTTGCTAGAACGAAAAGATAACCATGAAAACGTACACGGCGATACCAGTGCTGTATATGCGCTGAAGTCTAATGGTATCATTGTTACTATCCAATCCATATGCAACCATATATGCTTGATACCTTTCATGAATGAGACTAGGCGACAGCGTACAAAGCTTCACGATGTGACAACTTACGAATCAAAAGGGTAATTTTGAAGACTCCCATCTCGAGGCCCTTTATCACTGGTGAGTTGGGACTTTGAGAAGAGAGAGGACGTCGTTCTGAACACGGGGAGTTTCGAGTAAAACGAGTTATATTGAGCCAAAGGATCCCAAGTAAATATAGGAACACTCGGATCTTGATTATCAAGTTTCTTGTCCCAGTCGTCGCCATTCAAACGGAGAAGATTTCTACCCAGGAGAAGTTATGTTTCGAGTTGGGATCATAAGGAGGAATACTCACGTATCATAGGTTATATTTACAGGTGTGCACAAAGTGGCGTCAGGAATATCACTAGGGTCGTCGGGCGCAACCATCGATGATCCATAACAGGTATCGGTAACAATATACCAGTTCATGACCATTGTTGATGCAACTGGGTCCAGTGAAATGAGTTCTGATAATAAGCCAACCTAGTGAAGTAAGCGACTGCAATAAATCTCAACAAAAAGGCAAATTTACCGTCCTATTTCCGTCATTGGTGTCTAACGTGTCAACTGTGTCGAAATTACGAACTCGAAGGAAATATCCTATGAGGACACCACATATAATGCATACGATGGAGATGATAACGAAAGTGATAAGACAAGCTAAATTCCTGCGTCGTGTGATCTGGATGATCGCTCTTTTGTTAGATTGACTGTTAGGGTCTCCAGCCAGCAGGTTGCGGAAAATCATAGTGACAAAGTTGACAGACAGAAATAGAGAGTGAAAGAAAAGGGAGAAAGAAAGAAAGCGAGAAGAATGATATCCGCTGGTGCCCGTCTACTAATATATGTAAGAGTGGAACATGATTCGCGATTCACCGCTTCCCTTGAATATCGGGTCCATATTGTAACCGTTGGCATCAAATAGACGGGACCTTGTATCGTGCAAACTACGCGGCATCTTAGACGCCCACAGCCCTGACGGCGCCCATGGAATATTCAATATTAATCAGATACTTCAGTTCGCTCGTTAGGGAGCTCCCTCACTCTATCTGTTGGTTGCAGCTAGGTATTAAGACATTGTAAAGCCTCTATGTTAGAAATATTGTCTGTAATTTGAACTGATAGGGGACGACTCCCACTTGTCCTGCTTTGATCATTGATGTCAGGATCTGCGCACCTGAACATATCGCGCTCAACCCTATATGAAATCCTTGGCATCAAACTGCTGGTGGCATTGCTAGCGTCGGCGCTGTGTAGCATACATACCGTGATACCAGTGGATTGGATTGTCATTGCAAGGTGATCCAGGCGAAGTATCTGAGGGCAATGTACAAAGTATCCTCAATATCGTACTCCTCAGGTTTTAAGGACATCCGCCTGCACCTACTAGTACGAAAGGGACCATGACGTTCGTCGCAGGGACACTGAGCGCTGATATGTTATCTCGTTGTTAACTTAATGCCATTGATTATTGGTGGTCTGTCATGGTCACATCGGTGGGACCCACAGAACAACCACAGAAAGCTTGGCGCTATTGAGCTTAGCTTGTATGTAAGGTGCAATGATGAATCATGGTGATCTCTAAAACGATCACAGCTCAACACAGGGGGGGCGCTGATTGATTGATGCCGAGTTAATGTTTTCAACAATAGTTCTTTTTGCTTTAAAAACAGCGACTTGAATTACTTACGATTTTCGGATGTAGAAGCTTCAGCAAGGCTTGAGGTTGTACAGGATTATTTAGTTGAGATGTAACCTATGCGGCAGCCCGAAGTTCATACTCATTTTTGACTTCCACAATACCAATAGTAAGATGATAAGCAGTGGCAAAGCGAGTTCCCCCGTGAGGCTCATTGTGCTAATGTGTAGATGTTGGTGCCCACAAATTCAAGTTTAAGTTTTGCACTTCTGAATCTACTTATAGAGGATTATGACAGCCTAGACAGCCGAGGGCTTATCTAAATTTCACCTCCAGTCAATAAAATTGTCAAGCATTGTAGCGGCCCAAAAATTTGCTTGACCTGTAAGTAGCAGACACAGGTAGACTAAGGTAGCACTGGAGCGCGCTTCAATATACAGCCCTTGTGGGTGTTATTATTTATCGCGTGTATTATCTTACAGTTATTTGGCGTTCATGCTGATGAAGCATACGAATTGTAGTACAATGCCCCTCAAATTTATCGAAGCCTGCAAGGCTGCATTAATGAGTACTTATGTGTGGACATTAAGTATAGGTTCACCCAGGGTTCACCTCTACCTGATTTATAGGCTCCTTGAATATAATGGAATATTGATACTTCTCTAGCCTCTTACATGCTTTCCTTTCCATTAAAGTAACAACAGACCTTCAACCCCTCACTGCAGCGAACCACAATATTTTCTACCGTCATTCTTGACCGCATTTTTTTTAGAACTTCCGCGTGAAGGAGTTGCTACAGGCTGACATGAAGATCATCGTTATACATGTGCACACACAGCGCAGTTAATTCGCCTCCGTAAGCTATAAAGATAGCACGGTCGTATGGGTGTGGAGTATGGTGAGTACTAGGCAATTGATGACCTACAATATTTCCAAAAAGAATGTCCTCTCGTCATGAGGCGAATCGTGAAAACAAATATGTCAGGCATCGAAGGATTCCTAAGATTTTAACGGTTATATCAATACCCCGTTGATATTATATGGTGTTCGAGCCATCCAGGGGAGTATATCTGAGAGATATCCCACTCGCAAGAGTAAATAACACAATGCTATGCTGAACCCATTCCCCGATATCCGTCATGTTCCGGGGGAACAGCCCTCTAAAGTCCACGGAGTGAAATCCAATTCTTCCATCTATCAGGTAGTGTGTCTGTCCGCGACATGATTCAATGAAGGTCCAGATCCACTGAAAAACATGCTGAAGAGGGCGATAAATTCTTCGAGACAACCATGAGGTCTAGAGCTTAAGCGATGAAAGCGGGTTGGTGGAAGATGCTTCGGTAGGCTGGACACACGAGTTGAATAACAGTTTTGACAAGGCTGTAAGGCGCGTTCCTGTATTGTGAGAGCTTGAGAATGGACGAGGCTTTCATTTCGCAGTGTAAGAGACCTATACATCGGAAGGCTCCGGATACGAAGTCAGAGGTAACCATCTGGGGCCAGTGCGAAGCTCTATCTAAACATAGCTAAGTGCGGAGGTTTAATTCTCTCATTCTGGAAGATTATCCGTTTTGCTTTGATTTTCAATATCGAGATGAGGAAAGTTGAAGACTTGCACCCTCACTACCTTGAAAAGCCATGGCTAGACCACTGTAGTCCGCGGGAGGACGTGCATGTTCTATTAATGAACGTTTCCTTAACTTATTTCTATGATATTCTTTTGTAGAAAAGCCACCGTTATTATACGAACCTGGTGGGACCTAACACGATGTGAACGGCATTCTATGTTACCGAATGTCTATCTTTCCCTCGATGCCTTTGAAATTGTCTTCTGCATCATGTGAAGCACTGCGCTGAACTGTTGAAGTGGAGCATCAAAGAAGTTGAGGTGAGTTCCGTAAGGTACAGTCTTCTGTCTCCACCGCTTTCGGGTTGAATGTGGGTGTCGACGAAGATAATTAAAACTATTTGGATTTCTCAACATTGCTGAGTGTGGTGTAATGTACGCGGCTTTCATCGCAGACGCCCTTCATTGCGGCTAAGGCGAAGCACATCGTGCTGGGAAAATGTCATTGGCCACTGAAAACTATAAGTGAATTTTGAACCATATTTAGTCACTGTATATACAAGACATCCGTAACGTATGATATGATTGGACTAAAGAACGGACCATGCAACTTAGCCAATAGTAACGCAGCCGAAACTTGAGGCTGGACGGCTGATTTCTCGACAAAATTATACCTATGATAGTTGATCTTTTCATCCAATCATCACTGACATGCCATCTGACAAAAGAATATTACTAGTTTGCGGCTAGCTATTCTTCGCCTACTTCAAGCCTGCCATGGTCTCGAACGGGACCTGAGAGCAGTGTAACCATTGCCTTCGAGGCCGAGAACAGAACATGAGTAACTCAACAATTACACTCGAAGATAATGAATACAGAATGAACTGGTAAACGGATTTTACCCACCATTTTTTTTAAGGATAGCGCAACGTATCTGATTCTTACTGTGATGGAGATCTTCCTCATAAAAGACAAGAAAAAAAACTTCAGACCTTGACGGTATTTTCAACCAGTGTCGGCGAGCAAATCGGCGCGGGATGATTTCAACCAAGATATTCATATTTCAATGCGGGCAGATAGGTATCTACGCCTGCCAATGAGTGGAAAGGACGTGACATCGTGTCAAGCACCTACTATATGATTCAGCGGAGCCAGAGCGGACAGGATATCTAAAGAAGGGAGATTTCCGGCACGCTGTCCCTGTCACTGTCAACGCCTGTTAGAGGTCTAGACATCTGACTTTCAGCGATTTTAGCCTCCACCCGCGCCCACGTGAGGAAGCATGTAGTAACGGCACGATGGAGTACCCAAGGAAAAGGCCTCAACAACATAAGTACAAATTAGAAAGAGGGTCTATTCTGAACGTATAAAAGGCCGTTGGATACAACGGAGAACTTCAGTCGAACAAAGCACCACAGCGCAGTTCAACTACTCCCCAACCAACTTCAATATGTTCTCCCGCGTAGCCACCTTTGCTATCTTCCTGTTGTTCACTCTTCCCCTCCTTGCGGCCGCCAGTGCTGTTCCCCGCGGTGGTTCTGCCCCCGTTAGCCAGTGCAACGTCGGAAGCATTCAGTGCTGCAATTCCGTCCAATCCGTAAGTTCTGGTTACCCAATAAAGACTACCCACTTTAATTTGGAATATAGGCCTCCAGCCTTTCCGACCCCGTCACCCTCCTCCTTGGTCTCTTGGGAGTCGTTGTTAGCGGACTCACTGGTCAAGTCGGAGGTCAGAAAAATTGTTCACTCATCGTAACGAATTTCTTACTAACCGATCATAACTAGTTACTTGCTCTCCCGTCTCCGTCGTCGGTGTTGGAGGCAACTCATGCACTGCTCAACCAGTCTGCTGCACTGATAACTCCTTCGTAAGTCCTATAACCTATTCTATGGAATTTATGCTAACAGAAGTATAGAACGGCCTTATTGCTTTGGGCTGCACCCCCATTAACATCAATCTCTGAGGAAGAGTGATACAATCGCCAGGAAGTGCTGTTGTGAAGGATGACGTTCTTTACTAACCTATTTAAGCATGGGAGCACATAGTTCATATACAATCTTTTGTTTTGGGATCATGGTTTATGTGTTTACTTGTTTGATGAATGCTATATTGTAACAGTTGTAGCCAAAGTTACTTTGGGCAGTTGAGTCTCGAACGCATAAAATCAATCAACCCCGAAATGCAATGAAATATATAAGTATATATATAGCTCCTCTACATTAAGCTACGACGGGACTCAGCAATCCTACATTATAGCAATTTTACCTTCAGTGGAACTTGGACTCCTTCGTTTTCCCGCCCTTTAACCATAGGCTTGACTGTACCCCCTCCAAGGAGATAAAAATCCAGAACCTCTGAACTACGTTCAAATGAGAAGTTATAAATAAGAATTGACAAAACAATCTGCACATTACATCAATAAAAATGCAGCAAAAATAAATGGGATCAACCTACTTTTATCTCGGCCAATGCTGTAAGTCGGAAGATTTCATCAGAAAATCGACGGATATTAGGGTTCTCGAATCGGATACTTACCAAACGTTCGTCCTAAGCATGCCTTTGTCCTAAAAGCGCATTAGCTAAGAGCTGAGAAATGAGATGTGCACTGGGAGAGTTACGAACCCTTCGCCAAAAGTCAATATATGGCCTTTTGTTCGAATAAGTTCCGCTGCCGAATGTATTCCTTCCTTTTCAATCCACCGCTCAGGCCGGAACTGAGAAGCGTCAGCTCCCCATATTCTCTCATCTACGTTTATTCCATCTCGAATCGGAATTTGAATGACTTGGCCTGCTTTCACGTGAACTTCACGTTGTCCGTTTGTTTCTATAGGGAATTCGAGGGGAATAACGTCGTCATGAGCTGCCTGTTTCTTTCTGAGATACCATAGCAACAGGAATTGAATAGCACCTACGATGCGATTGATTTCTCTGAGAACAGCTTTTGTCCGTAGGGTCTCTCGAACAACCCCGTCGAGATAAGGAAGTGCAGTTGCACTCATGAAATCTTCAAATCCAGGAAAATGACCTTTCTCTGTGTTAAATTTAATGAGTTCCCTTCTTAACTTCTCTTGGATGTTTGTTTGAAGTGCTAATTCATATAAACATTCCTAAAGGGAGCATCAGCTGAGGTAACAAAAACGCGAATCGATGCTTACAGAGATTACATTTGCTGACGTTTCGGATCCCGCAAAAAGAACACCGATAATCTAGCTACATTTCAGCTCAACAAAATGCAGAAAAGAAAGGAGCTACCTGTGCTATTGCCTCTTCCTTGCTTATAGGCCCTTTATTTCCTTCTATGTTCGCTAAAGCACCGTAGTTTATAAATATTCGCCGGTACCAGAAACGATCGAACGTACCTAGCGCATCAAGGAGTTTAGCATGCATACCAACTATATCCTTTCCAGTCCACATTTCTTCGGCGATAGCTCCAAATTCGCGCCGAAGATTATCAGCGTAGCTCTTGATAGGAGATGGAAGATAAACAATATAAGGAAATATAGAGGCGACTCTTTTCATAATGATATGGAAAGCGCTTCCGCTTGGCGAGTTATTGATTTTGTGGAGAAGGTTAGGTATCTCGCCTTCACTTGCACTTAGATTGTGCATGAACATTGTCGTGCTAATGGCATCCATCCTACATAACGCTTGTGTAAGCGAATTACTACTTGATTGATATTTAAAGGATTAACTTCGTACCCGAGCATGTGAATCCCAGATGCAATATCCAAAATACCCGTATGTGAGTTCTCCAATGCTTCTTCCCATCGACGCTTGAGCTTTGAAGAAATGATTAGATAAGAGACTCGGATAGAAGAGTCAAAATGGACACTTACTTCATACGCCAGGTCGAAAAATATATGTGATATCTCTTGTACAGAGTTAAGTCTAAAGAAATAGTCAACTACGAAGCCACATAGAGAACATCCGCAAGCTAGCATACGTAAAGGCAGGATTGAGATATTTTCGCATTTTTCTGTGTTCTTCGCCTTTAATTCGCGTCAGTGCAGAACGACGTAAACCAATAAGAAAACCTACCCTCGACGCTAAAGAGACTTCGTCCAAACTGTTGATAATTGAGTTTGGCAAGTTGAGAGCTAATTTATAGGATGCAATATCTGAGAAACTTACAAAAAGCTCGAGTATGAAGCTGTCACTCTCTGGCCTGATATAGTTCTTTCCCATGAGTACATGGTTAATTCCACGAGGATCACCAAGTATCAGCCAAGGCTCCTAACAAATTGGAAGATGTTAACACGATAGCGAGAATTGATGAGCACACTCACAAAAAAGGGGCCTCTTATCTTATATGTTAACCCATACTCCCTAGACCACAAATTCATCCTTGTGCCCACGGGGGATCGCTCCAGTTCGCCAGCATTTCCAAGAGCAAAACTCGGTACAGGCGGACCAGGAAGCTCCTTCAGTCTTGATGTAGTGAATCTGTACCAGCGATGCACCAGTATAGCAATAAACCCTGCACAGAAGGCGCTGAATATGAAAAGGAGCAGCCTCATGGTGAAGGTGATAGGGATTTGAGAAGAAGGAAGCTCATGTTGATGTGGGGTGGTCAACGAGTGGTCATGAACGGTTTGGCAGAAGGCATCCCTTGTTCGGACCGTCACACAGCCGCCATATGGTGCCTGTCACATCTTGTCACTACCTATAACTTTGTGATCCGATTGTTCGCTTGTAAGTTAATACTTCAGATCTCAGATCTTAGAAAGGCTCAGCAGGGCAAGCAGGGCGCAGCCTCAGCGCTCAGTGCTCACGACAGACTCACGATGTTGATAACATAATCTTGGCGAATAATTGAAGTTTAATTACCACTCTAAACTTCCAAACGACATACGTACCTCAGTGTACTTTCGCTAGCCTAACTGCCAAGCTGTTTGAAACAATTAAATACAAAGATACCCTTGATCCACTATGTAACTATGTACATAGTAAGCTTAATTAATTCGAACTCTATTGTGCGACGATGTCGACGTGTACTTATCAGAATGGCCTTTCCTTTTGCTCCTTTTATATTATCGATTCAACCTTACAATGCGTGCATTGGAACAGATTGGATCTACATGATTCGCATAGTGGGATAAGCTACACGTTGTGATTCAGGTACTTGTGAATCGCATGCCCACACCGGTGCAGTGACGCATGTTAATGGAATATGATCCGAAACCATCAAAGCGGTGATACATCCCGGTATAAAGCTCTATGACAGCCTATGACATGCTGAAGCTGAGTCTGACAGATGATAAAAATATACGACGTCGTGCGGATACTGGGCCAAGCATCTATCTTAGATAGAGGTAGTCAACGCGAGGGTTCAGCTTAAATGTCACGCAAGTCAGTCACTTACTACCACTTGTCGCACTTTCTGATTCGCAGGTTGAACCTGTGATTACACGAGGAGGACGAACGGATATTTCAAAAGTCTAAGAATAGCTTAAAACTTGTCCATTTTTCGCTCTTGTGTTATCTTCCAGTTTTAGGAGATGGATATTACAAAAAATCTGTCCAAATCTTATATGCATGGAATGCAAGAAAAAGAATTGGAGAAACAACCGAAGGCGTACGTAGATTGCGCATATACAAAACATCATCACGGTAAGTGAAGGTATGTACTCAGATCTACAAGGCTGCGAGTGCCTCACAGAGTACCGGGGCGTAGCATGCAAGTGTCATCCTGAATGTCACGGTGGCGAACTTGGGGTTCTGGATGTGTATCACGACTGCTAACCTATGAAGATTAGCAAAAAGGTGAGAGCTTGAATGCAGGACATACCCAAGACTGTTATAGATCGACCATCGAACGTACATTACAACACCCCCCAATCGATCGCCAGTGTAACGTAAGTCTCACAGCCGGAGGCTATTTCATTCTATATTAGCAATTAAACTAGTCAATGCTAACAGAATATAAGTAAATACATTTCATAGCACACTTTACATGAAGCCACTAGAACACCACCGTTCAGGACGAATGTCTTGTGTCCATAGCTCAGTATCTCTTCGACAGCTCCAAAAGAAACCTTACTCACAACATATAACCTTGTACCACAGACCGCACGGACAACACCTACAGCATTCCTAACGCCTTCTATGAACACGACTCAAGTTAAACCTAGCACTGTTACTGAACAAATCATCTTATATGTCTCGGGATTGATACTTTGCAGCCTGAACACGCACAGCTTCGGTAATATCCCCGGAGCAATTAACGCGTCGACATCCCAGAGAGCATTCACGACACAGGGAGGACGAGCTGTCGACAGGGCCTCAAGCGGACGATATCAGGTTTGTGCCTACCACATTGATTTATATGCTCAATCGAGTCTTGACGGTCTGTAAGATGTGCGGTTAGTAAGGAGAGGGAACGTGAAGATCGTGAATGACGACGTACGCATATGCTGCTTTTAGCACCGCACAGCTCCATGGTGAAGATGGAAATGTATGTCGGGGTTAATCATGTGGATGGGTTATGGCGAGAGATACCGAGCAGAGGTCCATACGGTAGCACTGAGGTTTTGTCGACGAGTGTTGCGGTTGCCTGTCTGTGGGGGACAAGTTAGAAGCAAGATGGAGAAGGTGCGAAGACAGAGAAACGTATCTAGAAGCATTTACCATCCCATCCAATAAACCGTACACACCACCTCAAAAAACCTATGCACGAGCACGAGCTTGCGTAGAAGAGTCCCGCGGGTGAGGAGAACATTGTCATCGTGACTGCAAAGTACATGACCCTCAAAGCGTGTGAATGCTAAGCCAGCCGGTAGCCATAGCACATGTTGAAGATAGCGGGAGTGTGTGTGTGTGAGAGAGAGGAAGGTCCATGTATGCGCGAAAGCGGAGGGCCAGGAACATAGAGGGTGCCAGTGACTATGAGGTGCTTCCAAAAGAACAAATTGCAGATTCAATGACTATAGTGTGCGATAACATCGCCTAGGTTTACATACAGAGGTAGTGACGGTGGGCACGATTTCGCACTTCAGACCTGCATGGTTGGACCGTGAAAGAAGGACGTAACGAACACGAAGAGGATAGGTGTCTCGATTCTGTCACCTGTGATTACGTCATACCAATAACCATTGATTTTATTATGTAAAAAGACAGAGTCCACCCAATTCAAATGCACTGAGTCAAACGAGTCAGACAAAGTCAGAATATTCCACTGTATTGTTTAGTCAAGTACATTTGAATAACATTGTCATACTAACTCCGATCCCATTTATATAAAACCAACGATAGTGTTCCTTCTTTCGTTCATCATCCACGCTCCAATGATTGGACAATGCATATTGACATTGCCTTTCTCAACCTTTAAAGCACATATACTTCCAAACGTCGAACATAGCATAAATGTTCGTAAAACGAAGAAAACCTTGAAAGAAGGAGGGTATCTCAAGTCCAACGGGTGGATCGCGTACAAAAACGAGCCTGAAACACAGAGACTCCTAAAAATTTGCGACACAATTATTAAATGTGTTTCATTCCAGGGTGAAAAGCTTGCCCCTACATCCCACTACCGTCAATTCGGTGAATCAGCAACTACGAGCCAAAGTGATACGTCAGGACATGTTTGTTGCTGCTATATTGATGAACCTGGTGAAGTTCCAACTTCAGAAGATGACTGGGCACATCATTTCAGTTATCAAGAATATGATCCAAGTGATATATCCTTAGTAAAAACCTAGTTATTCTCATTTTAATTTTCTCACCTCGTTATAGAATGTTGATATGGCACTCAAAGGGATAAAACATAGTCTCTCGGATATAAGAAGAAGATATTCCTTCGCCATCACCGTAGAGGGTACCATTATACATCTATGGTTTGCTTCTCGGCAGGCAATTATTGCCTGTAAAGCTTTTAACTATATGAAGGCAGGTCATCTGTATCAAAATTTATGGGCTTGCACTTATACATTACACACTGAGCAGGAACCACAGAAACTCCTAGATATAATGCTATCCCTTACTTATGGCAGTGTATCAGAGCTGGGATATGACCCGTCGATCACACGCAAAGTGGATGAACAAGGAAAATGGGTCTATTCCATAAAGGCTTTCAATGCAAAGAATGGTAAACTTAGTGAATCGGGAACATACAGGATAATAAGTATCATGTCCTGTGCTGAAGCTATTCAAGGGCGTGGAACACGTCTCTTCAAGGCACGCCAAGAAGATGAATATGGTAACGTTGTGGGAGAGGCAGTTACTATCAAGGACTTTTGGGTTGATAACAGGCAATATGAGAAGAATACAATTAAAGCAATTACACCCCCAGGCGAGTCAGAGAACATCAAAATTTTCATGACTATTCTCCATGAAGGTGAAGTACTGCTGAATGGAGAACCGGACCACACAGAAAATACGATTTTACATGGGTTTGATTTGTGGAATCGAATCGAGGGAAACAGTCAATTCCCTTTAACTGAAAAAAATATTTTGAATATAACAAATCCTGATTTCAGCTATTCATCGATACATCCAAGTTTTTATCTTCTAAGGAGAGAGCACTCCATTCATCGTTTCCACCCCAAGTTTCATAGGCGTACAGTTTATAAAGAGGTCGGAATCCCCCTTTACAAGGCTCCCACCGTAAAGGCATTATTTCTAGGTTTAATTGGTGCAATCAAAGGTACTTAAAATATCTATTGTAATCTATACATGCTTACTAATGGCAATCACATAGCTCTTGCTATCTTGGCTAAAAGGGGCTATGTACACAGAGACATCAACGTGAAAAATATTTTTTTAGTTGGGGATCAGACCAAACTCACAGACCTTGAATATTCATGTTTCTATAATAATGTAGATACTGCACAACCTCATTTTTGGCCAGTATGTCTATTTAATTCATATGATTGATATCTGATTATTAACCAAACTAAAAAGGATTGTTTGGGTTTCACCTGTTCCGAGGCCTATGAAAATAGGCACACACACCTGACACTATGGTCAGAGAGATCATATGAAGAAACCACACACAAAAAAGAAGCATTTTTCAGGTGTAACCCACTTCATGACTTAGAAGCAGTCCTTTGGAGTGGTTTATTTGCCTTCATATGGACTTTTCCTTCACCACATATGGAGTCCTACATACAAAATAGGGAAAAGCAAACTGAACGAATTCAGTTTATCATAACGAATTTTACACATGCAAAAACTGGTGTATATAAAAAGCATCTTTTCCTGGTTTCAGCTCATATTCTATATGGGGATCTTACAAAGTTCATTGACATTGGAGGTTGGGGTGATATTCAATGCAAAGTGCATTGTAATATCAACAATCAACTGTCATGTGCCTATCAACAAGCAGAATATCCACTTGGATTGGATATGACTAGTATGCTTGACACATCAGCCTTTGAAGGCATTCATGACAAGATTCAGAAGGAATATGAATTGCTTATATCCAATGAGACAAATGTCAACCATTATATTCCTGAAGCCCAAACCAAACCAAGCAGAAAGTGGAAACGAGTCACAAAGAAAAAAAGGATTGACCCAGCTGCCACTAAAATATAAAGAACATATTGTACCACCAAGGCAACAGTTGTGGACCGCAATGAAGTTCGTGGATGGGAAGGCTACGCATGGAAAATCAAAGATTCATACAAAATTATGTATATACAAATACAATAAACTTGTGTTCAAAGATCACTGAGATTTAAGACATTTTTCAGCTTCATAAATGAATTACAAGACAATAATTATAATGTAGCTCATTTTAATATACATAACTTTATCACTCGAACACGGTACATGTCGAACTGGGTAATATAAGGGAGAGTCGAGACTGGGGGTGTAAGGAGACACTCAAATGCGCTCAGGGGCCTGGTGTGCTAAAGAGGATTGATGGAAGAATCATTAGTTTTAGATTGAAGAACGGAAGCGAAAAAGAGACAGGTGGATGGGGTATTTGTAAACGTGCCTCGTCAGGTAGGGAAGATTGCACATGGGAAATCGACACAGTAAACTTATGTTCAAACACATTTATTGTGCCGCACAACTTTTTTTTGCCCGGCCGCAACTCAACTTTTTGCACAACTTATTTTGAGGCAAAGCACCGCTTTCCACTTGTCTTCTTAATTAATTAGAATGACAAATGAAACGTTAAAGTGTGTATTAAGCTAGCAAGTGAATGAGCAACAAATTATAAGAGTTGATAGAAATTTGAATACTGGTCCTTGCACAACCTTCGTGTTGTGCACCGTTCGCTCTATCTCCCAGCATCTATCGAACTAATCAACGTTAGATCTGTCCCATCCCTCAAACCCTGTCCCCGAACTACCTGTATATCGAAGAGTGGACTTTCTAACGGAATCGGAGGGTAGGGAACTTGGGAAGGGAGGACAAACTTGTTATGATGATGGTATAGTCTTGCATGCATGTGGTGGAATGCGCCGGATATCTTGTTCTATGGAGATGGAGGATTGAAATTCAAGAGTCGAAGAAGGCAGAGTCTTGGATGGCAGACGTGCACTTTTACCATTCTGTCTGCGCATAGCCCATGGTGACGGCGTTAACGTCGCGCCTACACAGTATTTAACTGGAGCTCTCCAAGACTGCAACATTGTTGTCGGTTACTTTTCGGCCCACATAATGAAGACTCGTACCGAGCGGCAGACTATTTTCACCACACTCAGACCTGAGACATCCCTTCCGACTCCCACATCGCCCCCATTTCTGCCATTACTATGTCGGAAAAATCGAGATCGGCATATTTGTTCAGACCTGGCCATATCAGGTCATATAAGGCCATCAGCATTTGGGGGGTCTATAGCCCTTAAGAATCAAGCAATAGTGAATCATAAGCATCATTAGGTATAGCTCAGCGCGATGGAAATGATAGCTGCATATATAATTTATGCAGCTAATCAGTACTTATATTACTGTTCATCATTATGAGTATAGACAAGTCTGAAAAGGATGTGTATAGAGTATAATACTGAGAACCATGATCAACAACGACATGGATAATCCAAATGGTCAAGACTGATAATTGTATATATTGCAGATAAGTTTTTTGTGATTCCCATCTATACCTATGGAAGGTATCAGCACGGAAACATTGCGTACAATTAAATCTTTGAGGTAAATAAATATAGCCATTCATAATATACATTCAAATTCATAGACTTGTACAACACACATAACACATTATACTTCGTATCTCAAGAAAATGTCAAGTTCCCTAATTCTGTTATTGATCTCAGAAAACTCGCTCTCCACCGATCCAAACCTTTGTCTTGGTCGAATGCAGGAAAGTAACTTTTGATAAATCAAACTGATTAGCGGGCTACATTCAAGCACTCATAAAATCGAACTCAACTCACCATCAGTCATGTTAACAATGTTTGCACTTCCAAGACTAGTTGTTGGTTTCTGAGGCTGAGAGGGAGGCAGGGTATTGCAAGTTAAAGAGTTTTGCCTAAGTATATATCAGCTATTCAATTAGCATTGTCGAAATATCGAGCACTGTACCAAACAATGGAGAAAGGGTGTCAATGTCACAATTGGGGAATCCGTCTAACTTCGCTATGTCGATACTAGGCGATTATTTCATTTTGAGGACGATGGCTTAGATTTGGTGGGTCTGGACTTAAAACCACGGTTAGAGCGAGACGTTGGGGGGTTTGTTACTTCAATACTTGTCCAAATTCCGACTCAATTATATATGTAGTGTGAATGTGTTGTGTAGTCGGGTCCAGGCTGGCAACTTGGAGCATTGCTCCAACTCCCAAGGATGTATTAGCAGATTTGTGTGGAGGCGAGCTAAGCAATTACATCATTCAAATGAGAGCTTCTGTACGCACCTCGCTGCAGGATGTGTCTGCATAAATGACGAGTGTTGTTAATTTTACAGCATCAAGACATATTGAAACTATGGTCAACTTACCTTTATGAGAATATCATTAACGTGTATCCTTGCATCCAATCGTAGATGGTGGTCAGTCTTGGCCTTTTGAAACGTGTTATGGAGTTAATGCAATGTATGGAAGGGATCGAGCACCAGGATCAGTGCCGCTCCAACAGATGCAAGAGAAGGGATCATGAAGGGAATTGTATTTGGCCATTAAGATTTCATATTTGACGGCAAGCGCTTGAGCACTGAGTACTGAGCGCTCCACGCGTGATAAATTTCACGTGTGTTCGACGCACTCGTCGATCTTCGTTTACGTGAACTTCGGTTTTCGCTCTCCCTTCTCAGCCCTTCTCCTTCCACACTCTCCCAGACAGAAGCACGGGCAGAGATATGTTTCTATGAGTAAATAGTTTAACTTAACATTGATACTAATATCAGTACTTCGACTAGACACCGTCTAGTAGCCATGAACACATCTAACTAGTCATTTTTGTAAATAAATGACTGCATAATATAATACATGCTGTAAAGGATTTCCAGTGGCTACAGTGAACTACATGGGGGAATATGCAACATACATGTGTAAAGGGACAAGCTTATAGACACAGATATAATACAGATATTTTTATTCAGACACACCTATCAGCTATGTATGGTATTGATCATAAGTGTATGACCTGGTAAATAACTGATATGACCATCCAAAAGCGTTACAATACCTTACATGATAATGTAAGTTGCTTACAAGCTTAGAGCGCTAATTTTATGGGGTAATATCAGCTTCTGACCTAGAGTGTAAGTTCATTTATGGACTGATAAATGCGGTGATATGTCTGGAAGTGAAACCTGATGAGCACTGATATGGCTGTCAGAACAGTAAGCGGCTTATCAGGCTATTTCGATTTTTCCGACATACTTTCTTGAAACTAGATATACACTATAAGATACCAGTATCTCGAAAACACAAAAAATGAACATGCACAAGTTCAAACCAATCACATTCATGTCAAGTTACGAGAACACAATTCGAACTTTGAACAACCTACATCCTCACACTGCTCAATTCAACTGTTACTATTTTACATCCTAAAACTAGATATATAAGATTCCACTTAGACAATTGTAAGAATGTGGTTCGAACTTCAAACACATATGAAGTACATAGATATTACAACCCATGCACAATTGACTGTTACTACTTTATATCATGAAACTAAACATATAAGATACCGCTATCTCGAAGACAAAAAATGAAAATAGTAGATAGCGCAAGTGTATTGCGTACCCCAGCATATTCACGAATTGTATGAACATGGTTAGAACTTTGAATAACCTACATTCGCACACCCTAGCGAGAGGATATTACAACCCATGCACAATTTGACCTTATGATTCCATATTATGAAACAGATATATAGGATACTTATTGCTATCTTGAAAACACAAAAATGGAAACACAATATTGAACACATTATTCATGAATTGTATTAACACGGTTCGAACTTCGAACAACCTGAAAAGTATCCCAATGAAAGGTGAATCTTATAGCCCATGTACAATTCGACTGTTCTACTTCATATTATGAAACTAAATATAGAAGATACAACTATCTCGAAAATACAAAAAAGCAAATAAATGTACAAGTCCTCAGCGACGACGCCACGAGTTATAAGAACGTGGTTCGAACAACCTATGTCCGCACGGTACTCTGGCGAGAGGAACTTACAACCCATGTACAGCTTGACTGTTATTATATTATGAAGCTAATACATAAGACACTACTATCTCGAAAACACAAAATGGTAAATAAATGCACGAGTGCCTACTCATCCAACACACGATGAGTTGCAAGAACGTGGTTCGAACTTCGAACGACCTACGTTCATACACCTTAGCAAGAGGATCTTACAACCCATTTACAATTTAGCTGTTACTACTTCATATTATGAAACAAAATATATAAGATTCCACTATCTCGAAAACACAAAAAGAGATCTCAGATATATACTATTGCAAGAACGTGGTTCGAACTTTGTCAAATAACCTACATTCATACACTTTAACGAGAGGATAAACCATGTCCAATTTGACTGTTACTACGTTATATCATGAAACTAAATATATATGACACCACTATCTCAAGACTCAAAAACACAAAAAGGCAAATCTACAGAAGTTTGCTATTCATGAATTGCAAGAACACCGTGGTTCGAACTTCGAACAGTGACGCCCACGCACCCCAGCGAGAGGTAGATCTTACAACCCATGTACCATTTGGCTGTTATTAGTTTATACCGTGAAACTAAATATATAAGACACCGCTATCTTGACTTGAGCAAATCTTTAGAATACAAAAATAAAAACACATGATCGCACCCCCTATAGCCCTTATTGATATCCATGAATTACAACGTGGTTCGAACAACCTACGTCCGCACATCCTAGCAGGAGGATCTTGCAACCCATGTACAATTCAACTGTTTCTACCTCTCACCGTAGAACTAAATATAAGTGTAAAAAGCCGCCAAGTATCTTGAAAACACCAAAAGAAAAAATATGCTACGTATTTAAGGCGATATGCAAGAACGTGGTTCGAACCTACGTCCACACGATATTACCCCAGCGAGAGGCTTACGACCCATACACAATTTGACTGTTAGTACAATTCTATTACAATTTATGATAATACACTAGTGAATACATTTACAAAATGTACATTATTATTCAAGCGGACGCTTTTCAAACAAAAAACCACCTACACAACCCACCGATCAACAAGGTAGCCGGTAACAAAAGCCCAAATAGCCTTCTGCACAAGTTCATATACCTGATCACGTACAGGCCAAGCCCTAACAACCCATCAGCCTCCCAGTGTTTTGAGAAAAGAAGAAACGAACCAAGGAACCCTGCCAACGCCCACCAAACACTCAACGCCCTGATCAGCCCAAACCCTGGATCCCATCAACATAAAATCAACAAAAGGGCCTCTAAATCCACTATGGGCCGCCAACCCACGTAAAGCGCCCGCGAGACCCCCACAGAGGACATTAGCGAGATGGGTGCGTGGGCCCATGTGTGCATCCGCCAGAGGCGGGAGGGAGAGTAGGGAAGTGAGAACGTGCCCTGGTGTTTGGGGGTACATGTGCTGCATTGTGCTGTAGCGCTGGAGGTGGAGGTGGGGTGGCTGCAGCAGAATGTAGTTGTGAGGCATGTTAGGATTGACGCGCTGTTAAGTATGTTACGTTGTTATTTTATGAAGAGTGAAGAGGGGGGGAGGAAGGACGTACGTAGCAGCACCTACGATTCCCCCTCCGAGGCCGTACAGCGCAGCACTGAGTACGGATGTATGATCTGCGGGCTTGCGTGGGCCGGTGGTGGGGCGCGTTGTGCCCGTTAGACGGACGTTGTATGCTGGGTTTGGTTGGATGGACATGATGGTTGTAGAGAGGGAGGAGTCGGGAGTCGGGAGGTGGTCTTAGGTTGACGTAGATGGTGTCATGGCGGAGCTGGTTGGCTAGAACGATCTGAGGGAGTTGTGGAACGTGGAGGGTCCAAGTGACGTACTGAAACGTCGGAGCAAACGCGTCGAGTCTCGGATGACGTACCCTGTACTACCCTGGAGTAGTGGATAGGTTAAATCGTCGGACCACGTTTACTCCCCGACGCGTCCTGTTTCAAATTTCAACCTCCCTAGCGACCTACGATCGGTGCAACTCACCCCTATCCCATTACCTGCCTCCAATGTCCACACTATCCAGCGCCGACGTGTCAACGTTCAACGTACATTACTTACACAGTTCATGGAAGAAGTGAGAAGGGAGAATGGAACAGGAGGTCGTACCGTAAGTATGTAATAACCAACCCAACATCTGTTCATACATGTTCATAGATAATAATGTCCGGTGAGAGAAAGAATGGACACGTTCAACTCGGTTGACGTTGGGCGGGAAGGGGAACAAAAGAACGTGTAGCGTGTGTCGTAAGCGGCTTTTCATTGTAGGCGGAGATAAACCTCTTCTTCCTCCTCTCCTCACCACCCTCCTTATCTCTCCCTCCTCTCGCAACTAATGAAACCAGCCTACGGTATCCAGGAGACCGGAAGCAAATGCTGCAAAATACAAAGACCGAGTCGAGCAACGAAACGCGCTTCCAACGCTTCCAAGCATCGGACCGGGTAAAAATAGTAATACTTCTTACCAGATTAGGTAACCTATGTACGCGTTGTTAGGGCCGCCACGAGGGGGCATGGTTCAACTTTTTTGATCTCCCCACCCACAGACTATATAACCCCATCACTCCTATTGTCCTCTCTCTTACCTTCCCCCTCGTACGATGATGGCTACATACTCTGCTTTCTTCTCCTCCGGATTCTTGGCTACCCATATCCAAATACCCCCTTTCCAACCCCAGTCTCAATCCCAACAGCCGATCCAAGACTCCCTCTTGTCACCTAAAGAAGTCTCCCCATCCTACTTCAACTTTGAGTTCTCCCCCTCTGCCGCTCTGCCAGACAGCGATATCGAAATCGACGATGACGACGAGATGGATATTCGCAGGAGTGTAACTCCCACCGCTCCCCCCGCCCCACCGACATTTACCAACCCCTTCTCATCCACCTCTTCTTCAACACCCCTCGAAGCACGTCCAAAACTAAGAAAACGCCGCTCAAGTCTGACAATCGCAACCTCCGCAATCGCAGCTATCCGGTCTCCCGCGCGTACGGCGCAGGCGAGCGCGAGCGCAGCCCTTCGCGCTCGCTCGGGCAGTGTAGGAACTGCCAACGCCCCAATGGCAGTTGCATCTGAACAAACGAGTCTAGTGGGCAGAATGCGCAGTGGAAGCGTCGGTGTTTCCTCCTTCCGGTTCGTCTTTCCCCCCTCTCTCCTCCCTTCCTCAACTAACCCATCTAAAAAGAGTAAAAAGACCAAATAGAAGAACAGCAACAGTCCCAGCGCCCGCTCCACCACCTACAGCCCCACTCCCCGCCATACCACAGTTCTTATCTGCTCCTCCGGCGGGATACGATATCTCACCGCGCTCGGCACCGCTTTCCGGGGCATTTAGTGCCGTGAATGTTCCTGCTCCTGTTGGTGGTGCGAGGGCGGTGTATGAGAAGAAAGGACGCGGGAGAGCGTTGAGTGGGGCTGTGGGTCAGTGGATTGAGGGGATTAAAGAGAATTAGGGCGATGCCTCTCATTCTTCTTGCTTTGGACCCTTCTCTGTGGAGCAGGCTTATCATCAACGAACATACAATACAACTCGAGCATAATCAAGAAAGCGCAACAAGACGCTTTCTCCACCCCTTCCTCTGTATATCCCAGAGCCGACTCAGTCTCTGGCTATTGTACTATTTATTCTCCCCGTCTCTTATCATCAACCACGACCATCGCCAAAACCACAAAAAGTTCAACCATGCACGTGATGGCGCTCGATGCGCTCTCTCTCCGCACATCAAATCAACACGATCAAGTTATTTATACTCCAGCTTGATTATCTCGTCTCATCGCTCTCGCCTCATCGAATAGTCTAGACACTCTGCAAGCCCAGACTCTGTCAGGCATTGTTTTTCTAGTACATTACAGCTTTAATAATTTCTTAGTACGATGTATGGACTTTCTCTCTCTCGCTCATTATGCTCGCTTAGACGTTGACTTGACGTTTTACGTAGTTATGTAGTTAGTTACGCGATTTATCCATGTGTTTGGGGATGAAAGGTATAATAATATGTGTTTTTTGTATGTGTGTGGGAGGATGAGTGCCTCGCCTGTCACAGACTGCGTCTAGTTTACCATTATGATATAACTTGTCGTGGACTAACACATCTTCGCACAACTCAGGTACGCATCATTCCCAGACTCTTCGATTCTAAAGGCACAGATGAAATTAGACACAATCAACGACATTCTATTGTGTACAAAAATAAAATCAAGGTAACTACGAGACATTGTATCGCTTATACTTCATGTTTATAGATCTCAGGTCAATTGCGCATGGATCTCAGTTACTGCCGGAGGAGCATGTACTTGATAGTTAATTTCCAACCATCGCCCGAAGAGCCCGTTCATGTCCTCATATGACCGGGATGTTTCTTCTAACGCATAAATGCTCTGCTTTGCAACACTCGCAGGAGAGCTATACTGAGCTTGTGAATCATTGGGATCAGTAAGTTTTATAGTCTCATTGATAGTATTCTGAGCAGCCATCCAGTACGATCGTAGATGCTTCGGTATTTCTATATCCCTACGTGCCTCGTAGCATTCCTTCTCCTCTTCAAGAGTCTGCGGGTTATATTCCGTCGCTACAATGTCGTTCAAGCCAACCAACCGTAATTGTTCCAGCCCATTATCATCTATGGCAATAATCATTCTGAGAAGTGGGTGGAAATTGTCCAATAATACGCCACATTCTGCTAGAGACTCAGTGACATTATTGACATCTTCCAGGGTGCAATTTTCTTCAATGATTATATCTTTCCCTGTTGCTAGTTCCGTTACGAATCCCATCACGACATTGTTTGAACACAGGTATCCTAGGGGCTCAAAGGTCACTCTGAGGTACTTCAAAACTTCGTAGTTCTTAATCATTCGGTTGATATTATGCACGCTTCTCAAATCCCAGGCGAGATACGCCGCTGAAATGATAAAATCAGTAACGTTCCATTATGCGAAAGGAATGTACTCGCTAACTGATTGTCCTCGATATTCGCAAATCCAGTAATCATCTTCAGCGACGTACCTTTTAAAAGTCAGCTCACTTTCCATTATATCGTTCAGTTCGAGCTTTTGACTTCTATTAATAGTAACTGAATACAATGGCGAATCGCTTTGCACGAGATGTCCTTGTTCAACCTCGTTCCCCATTGACACAATTGTGGTCCAATTGATAAAACTATCAAAGAGATTCCGGTTCTTACCGTAGTCCTGTTATGAATTATACAATAAAAGAACAATGGATATATATTTCGAATGTTATACTCACAACGTTACGCAGCGTTGTAATAATCTTCTCGATTAGGTGGAAAAAGGAGTAATTGTCGTTGAATACAATATCGCCACTGAGGTCTCCGTTGACACTGACGGGTTGCCATTCATTGTCTGAGAGGACGATATTTATGACTAGAAGCTTCCCGTCTGACGTTCTTCGAAGCAAACTGTCAAACTCATCCGAGGTGTCGTTAACACGTCCTCCAAGTAATTCAATAGGGGAAAGGCTGGCAGTCAGTGGTATCCGAGGACCCATAGTGGATGTAATTGAGAAGTTATGGATGTGTTAGAGATAGCTGGGTTGAGGGTGGAATGATGCTTCAATAGAAAAAATCCGAAGGCCTTTTATACAAGTGTCGCTGACAGATAAGCTGTTCGAAGTTGGACACACAAATTCCTGAGAGTATAACTCCGGTCAACCCATCAACTGGCAAGGTTACTGAACAGCAGTTATTCGCCGCATTTTTTGAAATGCGGTGCTTTATAACACCGAACTTGAATATAACGTCATGCAGCTCAGATACATTTCAGCTACCTATCGTGGAAAGAAACGGAGCATCGTTTTCTCGTTATAGATATTCTGTTAGTCGAACAACTTCATAAGGGTCAGTCAATAAAATTGCGAATAATTTATATGCTTAGGCTGTGCAACTGTCAATCACCGATAGCCGTTGATTTGTTGCAAACTTGTGGCGACTTGATGGTACGATGGGACAGGTTCAAGGTTTTGGTGGGTAAAGGGTCACCGGTCACCTCATAAGTCAAGATGTATCTCACTCAATTGCAAGTTAAAGAAATATACCATAGTAGCTCATCTCAATCGAACAACACTTAAGAAGGAGAAGGAGAACAAGCTGTTTAACAAGAACATTTAAAAGATCCTCGAACACACAGTCCATGCTTCACATTCCCTGAGATTGCTATAAATACCTATGGACTAGATGAGGGCTTAAGTCGTTATAGCACGGCTCAGTACTGTGGCGTGATGATAGGTATTGTTACGCCACCCGAAAAAGATAGCCATGAACTGGCGGATTTCAAACGAGCGTGGTATTTCAATTTATCGTGCGTGCTATGTTGCGAGTAAGTAATATACTCGATGCTTAATCTCTAGCAGAAGGTCAGTAGGAAAAAAACTAGGCCCACAAAGACTAGATCTATCCAGTTGTCAAGTGCCGCCGTGTATTACGCTTTGGATGCTCTATTAACCTCTAATTTGTAAAGATTACAATACTCTTAGAGCAGCCTCGAAATAGCTTAGTAATGCGTCAATGGTCTAACGTTCGAACTTTCAACTCCAACTAGTCTCCACTCCAGCTCAGAATTATTATCAACACGATTTCATTTGATAAAGAGTCAGCTTCAAGAGTACAAGAATCAGATTATGTCTTTATTCTACAGCTTTAACCTTCAACACCGCCTTCTCGCCAAACCTGAATGAAAAAACAGTGGCACAGTCTGTGTTGTGATCTGCTAACGATTGCAGCGTTGGTGTATTCCTATGAATACACAGAATAAGTACACCTACGTAAAAATAGAAACGTACCTCGTTGTATTTAGTCCTGAGTCGAATACAACGTTTGCGATTGGGTGTTTTCAGTGTAGCGTGTATGATAAGTTGAGTCTTCGAAGCGTAAGTCAATCAAGAGCAAGTGTCGAACAAGTCACATGCTACCGCCGATTGGACTATCCGATGATATTCTGCAATCGACAATACTAGATACAGTAGTCTAGTACTTTAAGTAGCGAGTAGATAAGTAAATATACGTATGTACCCTTTTTAGCAACAGTACGAGACTTAGCGCTTAGCCTTAAGTCGAGTCTGGTTCTTACAGTCACGCTGTTAAAGAGGTTGAAAAAGGATTTATTCAATGTGCTTATCTACCAACGTTTATATACATTTCTATGCTACTGTTTCCAAAGTGTTCTCAATACTTCTGCTATGTTGGAGATATATAAAGTACATTCTCTGCTATTCTACTACTGTTGCTGGAACGTTCTCAATGGTCCAGTAATATTGTAGATACTTCAAAATCCATCTAGGCGAGTCCGGAGCTAACCACACTTGGTGATCTCGGACTTTCCTAATTAATACTTCTTTCTCTTTAGGGGTTTTAACGATGGGGTCTGATCAGATTGAGCGGCACAGCCGCGAAATAATGAGAGGACAAGATACAAACAAATGAAGAAAAAAGTAGAAATAAGTGGAAAAGGCGAGGAAATATGCTAATATCTAAGAATAGTTGAATATTCATAACATATCCCCCCCTATTTACGAGACCTTATGGCAGGGAAACTTAAACCTCTACCTCAATGTCGTCATCGTCACCGTAGCCGGAAAAGTGGGAGTCCCAGCTAGGTGTCAACGGAATACTAGTCATAACGACGTCACCTACGTATCCATTATTGTGAAGAGTGTGACCGTCCCAAGGATTGTAGCCGGGGTAAAAGTGAGCGTAGTTGGAGGCGGTAGGGTGAAGGATAATATCGCGACACTCGACATCGTTGGTGAGCTGAAGCCGAGATAGGGATTGACTGATGAGATCCATTTGGAGATCGGCGATAAGATGAGTGTGGTAATTGGCTTGGATGTTCCAGGACCATCTGTGAGCATGCGTAGTTTGGGTGCATCGGGTCTGGGCTTCAGCCATCCAGAGAGCCGCTGCAACGAGATGTGTGAATACTTGAGTAGTGATAAAAACAGAATAGGGAGTTGTGCATACTCTCGATGAGAAGTGCTTGAAGGCTTTCAAAACGAGCAACAGCTTCCTCTTGAGTAGTGCAGATGAAATACAGTGGGTTGTTGACATTTAGATTGAGGGTGTCGAGAACTGTAGGCCGAGTGAGACCGAGGCTATCGAACATGTAGGTGGGGATGATGCGTGTGAAGATCTCCTCGCTAGAGATGATCTCGCAGTCTGGTAGGGGTAACGCAGCGTCCAGGATGGCGCGACCCATATTTTGAAGGGTATACCACAGAGTTTGAGCGATCCTGTCGTTGACAACGTAACCTTGAACGACACCTGGGTTTGCGAGAGAAGGAATACCTGAGGTAAGATAGAAAATGAGAAAGGAATCAACGATGTTTAAATTTGTTGAAGTTATACCATGGATATCAGCGGTGGTGAGTTTGTAACCAAAAGGGCTGAATGCCCATATGTTCGAGGTTAAAAATGAAATGAATTTAGAGGCGAAATCGGAATGAGATGGCTGAGATATAGAAACAAGAGAGGTAGGCGTAGTGGTTTGATTGAAGACGACATCCATGATGAAGAAATAAAATGATATGAATGAGAGAAGTGATGTGGCGTTCGTTGTGGGGTTTCGAACTGAAGAAATAGACGTATTATTGTCTGGTTTAAATATGTTTTTGCCGTCGTGCCTGTTCCTTTTCGAGTCGTTGTTTATCCATCCATTTCCATAGAATATTTGGTGCATTTTTTAGTCCTTGTTTTGATTTCCATTCGTCCTCTTCTGGGGGATATCCTTTGTATCTTATGCGGTAAATGGGTACACGTCGTTTGTTTCTTCCTGATCGTGTTTTTTCCTCAATTATTTCCTCAATTTCGACCTCAGGTAGGGTATTGAAATCATTACGGTCCAATGGTAGCTCTGGACGCTCACCGAATTCTGACGGAGATTTCTGATATTTTTCCAGGTGCTCAATGTTCAAAATGGGGTTTATTTTGTATGATTGAGGCATTCGCAATCGGTAAGTGATAGGGCTTAACTTTTCACTGATTTCAAAAGGGCCATCGTACCTACTATCTAATTTTACTCCTTTACCTTTCAGCATATTAAGTGATTTTTTATTTATAACTACCAAGTCACCTCGTTCAAATTCCCAGCGTTTTCGTCCAGTATTGAAGAATCGCTGCTGTGCTGCTTGTCCTAATAAGAGCGCTTCTTGCGCATCCCGACGCTCGGCTTCAAATCCTTCCACAAGTTCCCGCGCATCTGGATCATTTGATTGAAGTGGTCTAGGGATACTGTCCTCATGGCTAATCAGTCTTGTGGCCGTTATAGGATGGAAGCCATAGAGAAGGTATGCAGGCGCAAATCCTGTTGCCGAATGCGGATTAGTGTTATATGCGAGAGAAATGCCATCAAGTAACTCTGACCAGTTGTCTTTCTTTGATCCAGCGTAAGCGCGAATTGCTATTTCCAAACCTTGATTAAGTATCTCTGTTTGTCCGTCAGCTTGTGGGTGATAAGCTGTAGTCAAAGCACGCGTCGACCCCATAAGTTGACAAGTCTCTTTCCAGAAGTCTCCCTTCCATCGAGTATCTCTGTCAGTAATAATTTGTCGAGGTATTCCATATTTTGAAATTATATGATGAAAAAATAACTTGGCTGTCGCTATTGCATCGACTTCCGTGGTAGTTGGGATAAAGATTCCAAATTTGGTAAGTTTGTCGACTATCACAAGTATGTTGTTGTGCCCATGTGACAATGGTAGCTTGGGGATGAAGTCCATTGAGACTACCTCAAATGGTTGAGTGGGAATCGGAATTGAACTCAACGTTCCAACTGGTGAGTGTCTACGTGGTTTGATTTTTTGGCAAATGTCACAGGTGAGTACGAACCGTTTAATATCTCTTGACATTTTAGGCCAATAGTAGACACCACTGATGCGGTTGTAAGTTTTAAAGTATCCACTGTGCGCCCCTTCTGTAATGATATTGTGTGAATCATTCATGATCTCGGTTTTTAGTGATTGGGGAACGCATAGTCGATTATTGCCATAGTTGTCCTCAAAATATAGTAAGCCATTCTCTTCAAAGTGATAATATGGATAAATTGATTCTGATGGCTCTTCGTGTTGTTTTATATGTAAGATTTTTGCAAACACTGGGTCCTCTTTATATGCATTAACCCATCAAGCTAGCTCTTCCTCAGAAAGGCTGACCATTATATTGTAAGATTGTACGCTCTCTTGTATTATATTTACTTCTAAATCGTTATCTATGCAGATAGTGATCTCAGTGCTCTCTGTTTTGGGGGGCATATCACTTTGTGCTTGAACGAATTTAGTAGCAACTGTAAGTAGTTTATTTTCGAATCGGGGTCCTAGTTCTTCAAACATATTTCGAAGTGGGTCTTCTGAGCCTTTTAATGATAGACTCTCTGAATGATCAGTTGCAGGTCCTAGTTGTACTGGTACGTTGCGCCGGAGTCTAGATAACGGATCGACGTTTGAGTGAATTCGACCAGCACGATGTATTATATGCATATTTGGAAATGCTGCGAATACTAGCCCCCAGGTAAGCAGCCGTCGATTTACATTTTGAAATGTGCGACTCCATGTTAGGGCTGCATGGTCCGTTATCGCATATATCTGCTCCCCTTCGAGGTAGGGTTGGAATTTAATTAATCCTTCCTTCAGAGCTAAAGCTTCTCGTTCAGTTGGCGAGTAATTGCGTTCCGCAGGCTGTAAAACTCGTGACCAGTAAGCTACTACTCTTTCTATATACACAGTTGTGTCTTCAAATACTTCAGCCCATACTCCTTTCACTGGTATATCAGATATATCCGATCCCTTGGAAAGTTGTGTAACGAGATCTGGAATAGGTTCACTATTTTTGTAAGCTTTTTCTAATCGTTCATATACTTTAGTGCCTCGTAAATCCTTTATTAAGATTGGCTGCACTTGTTGTAAAATCGCCGCTAGGGCATAGCCACATGCGTCAGAATAAATTCTATAGGGAAGCCCTGGCATCGCATGCGCACGTACTGGTGCGTTAGTGAGTACCTGCTTACATAATTCGAATGCATTTGTTTCTAACTCTCCCCATATCCACTTATTCGATCCTTTCAGTAACTGAAACAATGGATGAGCAATCCATGCATAGAACGGTATGTAACTTGCGAAGTATACCATCATGCCAAGAAAAATTTGAAGGTCATGCTTATTCGTTGGTTCTTTTAATTGTAATATAGCATCTACTTTCTCTTGATGTGTCGATAATCCTAACCGAGAAACTTTCTGTCCTAATAAAAGAAGCGAGCGATATCCAAAATGACACTTTGGTGGTGAAAGTGTGAGTCTTGCTTCAGAAATAGATTTTAATACTAAATCAATGTGTTGTATATGATCATCAAAGGTTTTCGAAAATATAACTATATCATCAATATATACTAGAGCAAAGATCCATAGATATGGAGCGAGTACCTTTTGCATTACTCGTTGAAACACTGCTGGTCCGTTTCTGTAGCCAAATGGCATTCGACGAAATTGATATAATCCACGGTGTGTTCTAAAGGCTAGCTTCTCACGGTCCTCTGGAGCTATATTTAATTGTGTGAAGCCTGATAATGCATCGAGTGTCGATAAGTACTGACTTCCTGATAGGCTTTGTAAAATATCTTCTTGCCGTGGTAAAGGGAATTCATCTGGAATCACTTTTTCATTTAATCTTCGTAAGTCTATAACCATCCGTGGCTTAGAATTTCTGTAAACGATAAAAACAGGTGCTGCCCATGGGCTCCTTGATGGTTCAATTACACCAAGGCGAAGCCAGGAGTCCATTTGTTCATCGATAACTTCACGCTTAGCTGGAGAAGCTGGAAATGGAGGTATTGAAATAGGTTTAGTATTTGGTACCATCGGTATGTCAGCATTTTCTTCATAATTACCAAGTCGCCCATTAAGACTAAAAGCTTCCTTGTTCCGAATAATTGCTTGCTGTAATGTTTTAAGTTGATTGTCGTCTAATTCATTGGAAATATCAACAGTTGTTAGTAGTTCATTTTCATCGACAATTTCTGGCGGAACTTCAGCAGTCTTAGGTCCTCCTTCTAGAGGTGTTTCACCAGTGTCAAAGGTAAAGTCATTTGTCTTTGCGACATTCCCTTGATGTTCACTACATACAGTATTGGTACTCTCCAAATTGGCTAATTTTGTGATAACCTGCGCATGTGAGTTGAGTGTTTCTAATTCAGTTGGAGTGAATCGTTCCTGGTGATCCAGCCAGGTGTTTGGCTCATGTGCGCGTCCGAGTATTTGCCTGGAAGAAATGATAATTGGTTCCTTTGAGAAATTTGATATGTGTAGATACAGGAAATCTTTGTTGACTAAGGTATCTGCTGATCCATAAACATCATTGACGTTTCGGTTGCTATTTAGCTGTCTTTCAACATATAGAGTTTGGATGTCTTTCGGAAAATTTGCTGTTACCTTGATGAGTTTTGTAGTCTCTGGTTGAATAGAAACTTGGTACTGGGATCGTACAGCATTATCCTTATGGTGTGTATGATGACGAACACGTCGATTGTGATTGTTGCGATGTGCCTTAGCTCTAAGTACACGGTGTGTTATATTTGGATGGGTTAATACCTTGAAAGCATGACCGTCTTCATCCTTAAAAGGAGAATGTGATAAGGAGTTATGAACCTTTAGCTTGCATTTAGAATCACCAAATTGAATATAGCTTTCATTAGGTTCTCTTATAATAGATAATGCATACTGATCAGCGAAGTCATTTCCAAATATAAAAGGAGCAGACATTCCTTTTACTACATAGGCTTCGACATTGATTTTAATGGGTCCCTCATTTGTATCAAATATTAGATCTAAAATGACATAGCCAGAGATAATAGCACTTCCTGTTACTTGGACTAGTTTTATTCGTTGACCACTACAAATTTTCGGGGAATGAACCATTTGCAAAATTGTTTTTTCTGATATGAGAGTAATGTCTGAACCAGAATCAATAATAACTGGAACTAGCGGTGATTCCAGTGTGTTAAGTCTCGCGTGAACCTCAGTAGCCCGAGCTCCAAGAAATGAGCATCCAGGCAGCCTAGCTAGATGTTTTTTGAGTGTAATCATATCAATGTTATCTGTAGAAGTATGAGTATGAAATGAGAGCGATTCATTACCTATTTCTTTAGCAAGTTTTCTACGCTGTCGTCTGCTAATAGCGCGTTTAAAGATACGAGTATCTGGCCATATACTAGAATGAAGAGAAGGAGTGTTATAGGGATTTTTTAATTTTAATTTCCAATCTGAATGTTCAGTAGTAGTTCGATATGTATTTGCATTGCTTACCCCCCCCAGACTTGGATTAATCGGTAAGTGTTGGTCCAAGGGGTCTTCTAAAAATCCTCTTCTTCACTATCGGAACAAAGACTGTAGTAAAGTGAATCATAGTCTTCTTGTGCGGTCGCATCTTCTTCAATTGTATGAATCGCATTCACACGCACACGCCGCTCACCTTTTATTGCATACTTGCACTCGCGATCCCAATGTTTGGAACTACCGCAGTGTCGACATGGCCTCGCTTTATTCTGCTCGGGTGTTCCTTTTGGCAGTTTGGATGTATTTGTATCATCCTTGGGAAACTGTGGTTTGGAAGCTGTATCGGTCCATCCTACGAGATTAACCTGTGCCTTTTGATAGTTATTAAATGGATTCCTTGATGTGAAGTCCCTAGATTGATTTCCAAAGTTGTTGTAAGGTCGATTTCTAGCTTCTGCTTCTAATAACGTGTCCTCGTGGAATTGGACAGCCTGCTGAAATTCGCTAATTCGAGAATACAGATGGGGAGTGAGAATATTATGCCAATATTTAGGAGCTCCTTCCATAATTTCGGCAATGGTTTGAGTTTCAGTATAGTTGTAAACAATACCAAGAAGCTCTTGTTTTCGAATAAAGTATTCACCAGGTCTCTCTCTCGAGCAGCCTTGCTCACGATAAAATGCCTTATTTGCACGTGTTCTCATTTTATCATAGTATGTGCGAGTCATGTAGTAAGTTCCTATAGCTTCCTTTAATGTGTTCCAGTCCTGTTCAATCTCAGCACGAATTTCGGGAGCTTGACTGTAGTACCAAGTCTCAGCGCTACCAGTTAGACGGGTTGGGACTAAAGTACCTAATTGCCTATGTATTGTGTTAGAACGTTCACTTAAACGATTTACCTTAGCTAACCAGCGATGTAAGTCATTCATATTACCATTCCAAATCGGGATAATATCCAGCTTGAGTTTGGTTTCAAATTGAGCTTCAGTTACCTTAAAACTCGGTTCATCTACTGGCTCATGGCGTTTAGAAGACCTGTTATCCTTAGGTGTGTGTGGATGTCTTTTCTTCGGATCACTGTTTTTGTCGTCATCATTATCTGATGGGTCTGGATCAGGGTCTGATGAGGGCTTAACTGGTGCTGGCGGAGAATTATTATCTTTAGATGGCATGTTGTCACGAGAACTATCTGAGTTGAATGGATTTCGAATAGGAGAAGGAACTGTGGGTGTGCTAGGAGTCTTTCCAAACAGGCTCCGTATTCCTGCAGCTTGAGTGTAATCTGTGGGATGTCCATAAGCTGCTGATCCCCCATACTGAGGGGAGTTCCAAAGCGTTGATGGCTTACTTCGCTTAATGTAAGTCGATATGCTATCTCCTGGAAGTCCGGTGTCATGAGGTGAAGATCTTGTTGTCGTTTCCGCAGTAATTATCGGTCCGGCAGATATTGATGGTAAGGGAGTCTCTTGTATTGTCTTAATTTTTTCTTTAGGACCAGTGAAGTCGTAGTACTCACATAGATATACCAAGAAATCTTCTACCTCTTTTCTGAAACATGTAGCAATAATTTCGAAATCTGTAGCGCTGTAGAAGGTATCAATTTTGAATGATCCCCATAACGGAAAGCCAGGAATGCCTTCTCCTGCAAACACTAGTTCATCCGCTGCCTGTGATCGCCTTCTCCGTAGCAGGCGCATCAAATTATTGAATTCGTCTTTGTTTGCCGCAAATCCCTCGTGCTTACCATTGGTTGATTGATATCGTCGGGGTGTATTAAACATCGATTGAAGCGTGTCGAGTTCTCCCTTGAATACAGATCGCATTTGTCGACTAAGGTTTGAGGTAGCATTCTTAGTGAAATTTCGATTAAGTATATTTTCTCCAAGTTTTAGAGCAGTAAGTCTTCGTTCATGAAAGGTAGTTTGTTCTTTCGGAACAACTGCCGGATTCAAAGTGGCCGGAAAAATTCATGTGATGTTTTCTATGTCGCCTGAATAAGATGTATCAATCGGTACATTGCTGAACTCGCTTAATACTAACCACTGTACACCAGGATTTTCGTCGGTTAACTGTGTTTGAAATGGCTTAGGTGAAGTTTCCTCCGCTGATCCGTATTCATTATCGGATAGGAGGGGATTTCTCTGAGGACGATCTGTCATTGCTGTTTTCTTTCCTTTTAATGCGTCGTAATCTGAAGGGTCTTGAGTAGTTCCTGCTTTGTTTGAGTTATTTGTTTTCCTGCCCATTACTGGCTTAGCAGGTGAACTGGAATCGGTCATTGACATTTCTTATCGTTGAGTGGTGATGTGAGCGATAATCAAAACGTTGCACGAAAGAACGGTAGTAATAAAATGGGAATAAGGCAAACTCTGATGCCTTGTTGATGTTGATTTGCGATGGATCGGAAAGAAAAGAAAAAAATATTTGTCTTGTTTCGACGGATAGGTTGACTTGCAAAGTTGGGAAACTCACGTCATACGAGAGAATTTCCCAATGTGTCCACCAATGTTGTGATCTGCTAACGATTGCAGCATTGGTGTATTCCTATGAATACACAGAATAAGTACACCTACGTAAAAATAGAAACGTACCTCGTTGTATTTAGTCCTGAGTCGAATACAACGTTTGCGATTGGGTGTTTTCAGTGTAGCGTGTATGATAAGTTGAGTCTTCGAAGCGTAAGTCAATCAAGAGCAAGTGTCGAACAAGTCACATGCTACCGCCGATTGGACTATCCGATGATATTCTGCAATCGACAATACTAGATACAGTAGTCTAGTACTTTAAGTAGCGAGTAGATAAGTAAATATACGTATGTACCCTTTTTAGCAACAGTACGAGACTTAGCGCTTAGCCTTAAGTCGAGTCTGGTTCTTACAGTCACGCTGTTAAAGAGGTTGAAAAAGGATTTATTCAATGTGCTTATCTACCAACGTTTATATACATTTCTATGCTACTGTTTCCAAAGTGTTCTCAATACTTCTGCTATGTTGGAGATATATAAAGTACATTCTCTGCTATTCTACTACTGTTGCTGGAACGTTCTCAATGGTCCAGTAATATTGTAGATACTTCAAAATCCATCTAGGCGAGTCCGGAGCTAACCACACTTGGTGATCTCGGACTTTCCTAATTAATACTTCTTTCTCTTTAGGGGTTTTAACGATGGGGTCTGATCAGATTGAGCGGCACAGCCGCGAAATAATGAGAGGACAAGATACAAACAAATGAAGAAAAAAGTAGAAATAAGTGGAAAAGGCGAGGAAATATGCTAATATCTAAGAATAGTTGAATATTCATAACAGTCTGGAGAGTATTGCCAGTGGATGGATTCCAAAAATTCTGTTCCTACGATAACCATGCCCACATACAGCTTTGGTAAAACGATTACGTGTAACACGATACGAAAGTTAACCCCCGTTTCAGCATTGGTGAGAATGAAAGGAATAAAGGTCGTTCCAATCGATGACATTGCATTTGTGAGTGTTTCTACACGCTGGCCTGCGAAGGATGTATCGAACGCTGGACGGTGTTCCTTCGGGATACTTTTAAATAAAGCCTTGAAGACATTGATCAAGTAAGAAATTATTCACAGCAAGCATCACTGGAAGATGAGAGTCATACTGTAAGCATGACCTCGCATCCTTACCATTCTACTCGTCCATCCTCACCACCAATGTGCGACATCGCACATCGATCACTTCCGCATTTTATTCCCACTCTTTTTTCGGACTATAAAATAGTTTTTTCTTCATCTTCGTTGCCCACTCTTACTTACGGACAACGAAGATATGTCATTATTGTCTTATCACAATACTGTAGACTCTTACTTACGGACAATGAAGGATACTTTGATCCTGTCACATTACGTTGAGTCAGTGAGGCTGCCGCAACACAACAGCCTTTCACATACCTTGCTAATGAATGCCCCTTGTCCATTGCCGATCATACATATCGAAAACGATCCATCCGTCGTAGGTGCGTGGTGTTCAAGGTAACCAATAAGATTCCCTTTGTTAGCCATGCTTGTGATGCAGGGCTGGCTGTAAGACTTCAAGCGATATGTCTCGTCGTAGAGGGTGAGGAGGGGAGTCTGGGAGCTCATTGTGGGCGGTTCGTGTGTAGTGCTGATGGCAAAAAAGTAGGATTGTGGCCTTTTTATTGATACCTGCCGTTAAATACACGTGTCTTGTATTTACGTCTTAGAACTTGCAGGACAACCTCGACTCAGGTTACCCCAATTTAACCCGTTAGTGACAATATATTACATGCGAATATGTGTAGTAAGTACAATCAAATTCACCTACGTCCTAATTTGTTGCTAATATGTATCCTGTGCTATATGGTAACCATACTGTCAATGACAAAAGGGAAAGAAAGGAAATGCCGCAAATTCCAATGTTGGGAAAGTTGTTCAAGAGAGGTAGTTGATTCCCTTAGTATGGAGGTGGTTCCTGCACGGTAGAGCTCTTAATAAAGTAGACCATTTACTGAACTGGTTCCAATTTTTGAAGTCGGAACCGGCGACTGATCCATTTAGATCCACCAGCTCGCATTTTCCCTCGGATTATCCTACAATAATTGGTAGTGCAAAGATCTATAGGAACAGTCCCTTTGCCTCAGCTCTGACTCGAAGTATGACACTAGTCATTACAACTCCAAGTTTGTATAATCATTTTCCTCATAGGCTATCTCCTGGATATGACTGGGAACATTTTTCTCAGATGGGTATGTTGAAAATTAAGATATGCCCTATGCAACAGTGTTAGACTCTTCAGCTTATTCGATTTACCAGATCATTATGTTTCCATGGTTCTGTGTAAGTTTCTAAGATAAAAATTGCAGAACACACTTATCAATAGTATGCTTCCAATGATTGTAAATATCAAAGTGCTACAAAATTCTGAGGTTACAAGGATTTAAGAAGTGATGGATTCGATCCCGAAGTTACTTAAACCACCATCAAATACTATCGTTTCTGTTGTAACACAGTCGCTTATACTTTGGCGGGACCCTCAGGGATCTTGTTTTGGCTGATCTTTTTACTTCAGGAAAGTCAAGGCTCCTAACAAACATAGATAAAAGTTAAAGGGCCCTGTGAAACTTGAAGTAGAGTAACAGAGACATGTATGTAAGGATTGAGTGCAATGATGAACAACATTAACCAAGCTACTGGCAGAGTGGCACAGCCATGTGCTGGTCACAGTGTCCACTGAGGCTGCAGGTGGCTAACAAAGGCAAGCAGAAAATTTGCTGCTTCAGGAATCGGCCCTCAGTGCATCTTTTGTGTCATACCACTGTCTTGTCACTCAAAGTCCCTATCCCACAGCTTTCTAACTATCACCTGAAGGTGCTGCCAGTGATAGACCTCACTTGACCTCTGTTTGTGGACTTATTTTCTCTCTTGATTCTCTCTGTGTTCTAACTCATCTAAAACACTAGTCTATTCCTCCATTGTAACCTGCTGATACCAATGTCTTTGAGCAATGAGGAGACAATTGATCTGTATTTTCAAAAGAAGAGAAAGATAAATTGTGCATGTGACAGTTGCAAACGGAAAAAGAGTGCATTTACTACAACAAGTTAACGGAAGCAGGATGATGTGGCTAACACATGGTGACTTCAAGGGCAATGTAATGATTTGGACTTACTTCATACAGTGGGGACACAACACTTATTTAACTTATACCAGGCGATGGACCCCAGGCTCCAAGTAATAAGTGTTTGAATTGTATTTCTCAAAGCATGAAGTGTACATATGAGAACAAACCGAAGGTGAGTGCCCTTCTTTATACTATAGCACTATGAAGGTTTACTCTGTACAGAAACAGGGGCACCCTACAGGGTGGATATAATATTAATACTATTAATGGTTCACAAACTCAATGATCCCTTAGATTCATGGAATGACTTGAAGACAGACTTAAACTATTAGAGGGTTTAGTTAAACAGGCATGTTCTCACTTTTGTACATACCAATGATAGTGAATTTACTGACTCACCTTTAGTTATGTCCCAACCTAACTACATTACATGACCTCATCTATCCCCATGACCCCGAATATGTGGAACAATTAACCAATATAACTACACCAACATTGAATTCTTCCAATGCGCATATTATACATCCTTCATGCACATCATCAACAGCAGACCTTGTGGCCAAGGAAACTGTGCTTGACCTAATCCACAAGGTGGTTTCTATCAGCCTTGACTCGCAAGATGATCCTTTCAGAGATGATGACAAAGACTACAGCATGATTTCTGAGCAGATGAAGTCATTATCCATCCAACCAGAAGGTGGTAGGTTTTGGGGTAATAGTAGTGGAGCTTTGTTGATGAAAGCTGCAATATCAATGAAGAATAAACATTCGAGTAGTTTCCAGGCCAAACAAGGGGTGCTGTGGGACAGCAAGCCTTTGTTTTGGAAGAGACTTCCTGTGAGTTCTTCGCCACTGTATGTTAGTCTATTTTATTCTAAATAAATCCTTGCAGTGGGATAAAGATATACACCCAGCTGTGGAATATACATTCCCTTCTACAAACCTCATTATCAAACTTACAGATGCTTACTTTGAGCATGTAAACTTATTCTATCCCCTTCTTCACAGACCAACATTTGAGCAAGGTATTTTCAATAATCTCAACTTGTGTGATGAAGGATTTGGAGGTGTCCTCCTGCTGGTATGTGCTGTCGGTTCACACTGTCTGGAAAACATTGACAAGCAGACATTAGTTGATGGAGTCAACTCAGACTTCACAGCAGGATGGAAGTGGTACAAACAAGTGCAAGTCGTGAAGCCTAACCTAGTAGACCAGCTGACATTGTACGACCTACAGCTTTACTGTGTGAGCATACAATCAACCTCATTTTCTTTATGCTATTTACTGCATTCAGTTAGCAATTGAGTTCCTCTTTGTAACTTGTGGACCACAAAACAACTGGCTTCTTTCTGTCTTTAGTATTCATGTTGCTCAAGACATAGGGGCCCACCATAGACATGTACATTGAGATAAGCTCACTGTAGAAGATGAACTCTGGAAGAGAGCATTTTGGGTTCTGGTTGTGAAGGATTGCATGATTAGCTTGGTGATAGGGAGACCGTGTGCAATATTAGACAATTAGTGCATCAACTGACAAGCATATCTAAACTCAAGCTTATAAACACATCATATAGCTTTGACCTCAACATGCCTATTGAATGTGATGATGAGTACTGGGAGAATGAAGACCCTCAGCAGTGCTTCAAACAACCAGTGGGTGTACTGTCCACAGTGACTGCCTTCAATCAGTATCTTTGACTTACCAAGATTATGGCTTTTTCAATGAGCACTATTGTTCATTCATTCTCTCTGAGTGTTACTTAGAAACTAATTTCCATTACTTAGTACTCAATAAAAACAAAATTCTGGGAGTTCATCTTGCAAGAGTGGTAAAAACACATTGTAACAGATTTAGACTTGGCATTGAACAACTGGTTAAACTCTCTACCTGAATACTGTAGGATGTTTTCACTGGCATATCCTATCCAATGATGCTGACAGATGTTCATGAAAAGTGCACTGGGACCCAAATCAGGTTGATAACTGATTCTTCAAGTTGTCAGGGTCTCTAAGAACACACTACCACTATGTGCAAATGCTTATTCATCACCCATATATTGGAACCAATGGTCAGCCATCACAATGTGCAGCACATTCAGGTGCTCTTGTCTTAGAACAACAGATGAAGTGTTTTGTTATCATATACCCATATATGCAATTGTGCTGCACCTCAACAATGATTGTACTACTACTCAATGCTTGGGGTAGTAAGTGCAGCAGAGTGCCAGACTCAAAAGTAATGAAATACTTCAAAATGTGTCTTGCCATTCTGAAAAAGGCTGAAGGACTGTCATGTTGTGCAGGACCTGTCATGTTTGTTATTCCCTCTGTGTTTGATTTTTTTTAAGATTTGCTAAATTTGACTTGGCATATCCAGGGATCTATTTGGAGACTTGGCAACAACTGATAATGAGTCCATATGTTCTGAGGGCGATAAGAATAAGGTGTCACCATCTTTGTTGACAGTGGGGTATCCATCCAAGAGCAATACAACCAGGATGGGGAACATTCCGGCATTGCCACTTTCCTCACAAGGCAGCTTTTTTACATCTGGTTGATTGGACACAGCTCTGCAAGAAATATGTGGGTATGCAGGATCACAAATGAGCTGTCCAAGAAGCACACAGCCTGATAGCCAGGATTTTACATCATTATCACCATACATACCACCTGCTCAATTATCAGATATGTTTGGAGGACAATTCCATGATGAACTGTATTCCTTGAACTTCAGTCACAGCAACCATAGCATGCAAAGTATTCAATCTCATTTGGTAGATCAGGTTCCAAATCAGAATCTTTTCCCATTGACTCAGGCTTTTGGTTTGGAGCCTGGGAGCTCCACCTACCCATCAAGTCATGTTATGGTGCCACCTCAAGACATCTTTTCTAATTGTGGCCCATATAACATTGTTGAATCTGAACAAGTTCTCTTTGAAAATGTACTACCTCCATATTTTAACCCTGAAGCCCTTATTAGTAATCAGCAAATGGCCATGGACAGTAATGTCATGGCAATGTGGTTCAATGCACCAAGTGGCCATCAGGAAAAACCTCATGTGCTTAAATAGTAAATTTCAGGAGATTTAAGTGAATAAAAGCAAAAATAAGGTCAAAAAAGTAAAATAAATGCTATTAGTGAAAATAGTAAGGGGTACTCCTTATGCCATCCTTTTTTGACCTTATTTACACAATTTTAGTTCAGATAAGGACTAAGTAGGTCATTTAAGGTGTAATATGTACACATAAACAAAACCTGGATGCTTATAAGCACACTATTCTTTCACTCAGTACAGTATAATAGGTGTTAGTTAATTATATATTATTATTGTATGACAATGAAGTGGTTGCAGTAACATATACATAACATATCTACTTACAACAATCAATATAACATATGCACTCCACAGTATCCAGCTACACATATCCACCAATATCCCCCCCCTCACCACCATCCAGCAGCACCACTCAATGACAACAAGTGCACCCCATAACATACAGCCCTACAACATCCAGCCCCATAACATCCAGCCCCATAACATCCAGCCCCACATATCCACCCATATGCCCCCACTCCATCATCCAGCAGCACCACTCATTGAATGACAGCAACTATAGAACTCCTCTACATAATAAGCACACACTTAAAAAGGATGACAACTCAAATACATACCAGAGAACAAAGACCATCTTAAGTGGAGTACAAGCCTGCAGTTGAGTAATGTGTAGAGTGGAAGTAGAGAAGCACTATATGCAAGTCAAATCTTGAAATAGAAAACCAGAATCTTGCTAGATGAACAGGCACAAGTGACAGGCAGGGGAAGGAGGGAGAGGAAGGAAGGAAAGGTGGGGGAATTAAAAGGAGTGTCAGTATGACATTGACAGATCATTGATGTGTCAAGTTCAACATGCATGTGATACATACTATCAAAGCCAAACACAGTGAAGTGATCACATGCTAACTTTCTCGCTTGCCATTTGAACTTAAATGTTTAAACCTTTGATGTTTGTACATCACTATATATATTGTGTATTCCCCCATCACAATGGTTCTTAACTACAATTTATACTAGAATGTATTGTACATGTATGTATTGTGTAGAATTAAACTTAATACATAGTGTTTCAGATGAAATTCTCTGTGAAATGGAATTGTCATAAAGTTGACTTGCTTTAAGTATAGCTGGTATAGTATGCTAAAATTGCTTAATGTCAATTTCATATTGGTTAATTCCTGTAAAACTTATCAACATATATCATTCTTATACTACACCACCAATGCAAACCAGTATTCCCAGAACACCTGATGAAATGGTTCAGTTGATGTTAATAATGCATGTCCTGTGGAGATGTTTGAAATGTCAACAAGATGCGAAGTGTGAAATATCAATGCAATACCATTGACAGTGTCAGTGTGGCCACAGAAAAGTATTAAATGGACACCATACAGAAATGATAATAAGATGTTCCTACATTGTCTCACAATGATGTTGATCAAAATGTATCTAGTTGGTAACACTGAACAGTATATTAATAACATGCCCCAGGTCATTTTTTGACATTCATAGGCCACATCAATTTGAGACTGGTCTGCAACACACATTTTACCCCACCAAAACGTCAAAGAGATACTTTAGTCACATGATGTAAGTTGAACATTTGAACAATCAACCAACATTGAATCAATGTGAATCTGAGTAACACCCCCCTTCCCACTTACCTCCACCACCCTCTGCTCCAACTCCTCTCCCTTCCTCAACTCTCCTTGAAGCTCAACACAATTAACATCTACTTATACCTCAAATCTCTCAATGTGTTTGAGACTTCAAGTTCACAACCAAACCTCAGTTCTACCATCTACTGGTATCATTACTATGTTACTGTGCTCTGCTTGGGTTGGCCTTACTGTAGCTCCTGGAGTCCTGAACACTTCCTTGCATATTGGTCTTATGGGCTGCATCTTGCTCTAGTTTATTCTTGTGCTCTATCAAGCTACCAGTGGGATATTCCTTAATTCTGGCTTTGTCTGCTGCTAGAGTGCTTTCATGTCTTCTGTTGTGGTTGATTGGATCCACTATGGGACTCTTATAACAAATCCATGTATAACAAGGAGGAATCTACTTACACATGGAGTGCTGGGGTCTATTGATAAGAATAGTGTTCTTGCCACTGGTGAGCATTGATGTTCAAGTGTTGTCACAGCTCATTGCTGATGTACTTATTCCACAGTGCTGAAATAAAATTGAATGCCCTAGATATCATAGGAAGGCAGGATTGATTCACTCTTTTAGTGTCCTACTCCTCATCTATACCTACTTCTGTGTAATTAACCTTTACAAATACATTCATATTGTTATATTTTAGTGTATTTGGTGTGCAGTGATGAGGAAAATGTATGGTAGTGCTGTTATCATTACAAGCTGCTGATATCACTAAGTGAGCTCTCAAGTGCCAAAATAATATTTCATGGTAATGTATCTCAGAGAGTGATGAAAAGTGTTGTTATGAGGTGAGCTATAACCTTGCTGCAAGACTTCCATGCTACCTCAGAATTATACTTAACATCAAAAAATGCTAAATTGATTATGGATGTGTTGTGGGTTTGAGATTTTGGACGGCATTCAGCCACAGAGTGGCACTGTTATTTATTCGATCATGCCAGCACATTTTTTTGATACTCTGTTACATTGGTGGTGTAGGCAATATAAGTACAAGTAAGTGTGCTTAACCATTGTACCAAACTTAGGAACACTTATCATGCCTCACAATAGGCAACATAAGTACAAATAAGTTTACCTTGCCATTGCACCATACTTATGAACACTTATCATGCTTCACAATAGATAATATAAGTACAATTGAGTATGAATTACCTGATATTAGTAAAATTTGGACATGGGTAAAGCTTTTTTCTACTAATATCACTATTTTAGCAGATGGGGATTTTCCTGATGTGATTTTGAGTAAGTTTTAAGTAAAGTTTTCAATGTTATCTCACACTGATGATTATAGACCTGATGAATGGCATTCATTTCTTGCTAATTTTGTGGAGTTAACCAATGAGCTCAATAACGATGATCAACTCCCCTCAACAGATGAACCTCAAGAGCCATTTAGAATGTAGGTTGGGGACTGAGGGATTGTGATACTGAAGATGGTGTTTAAAATTGTTGATTTAGAAACCCCATTCATTTTACTTTAATGGATATATTTCTTACTTGTGGATTGGTGAGAAGTTGAAAATTCAAGCTCAAATGCACACATCGTACTACTACAATGGCTGCAGCTGCACAGCTGATTACATAATACACGGTGGAAGAGTTTGAATGTTTTATTGATGACTACTGACTACTGAGTGCTGAGTACCAAGCCTTAGATTCAAATTCACAGCTGCTTGATTTCCTATTGTCAGTTGAGCTAGTCAAGTGCAAACACGGACAGTTGTTGCAGATCTAGCGAACAACATAAATTAGAAGTTGCTTGACGCCATTCCAGCTACAGGGATAGCCAATGTGAGTACTCATGGGTACCAAAAGTGATGGCAGTTCCCACACTCAAGGTTACTCTCTCCTTTGTGCTTATTCTATTGTCAGAAGTATAGCACATCACAAACTGCTTGTAGTACTCTACAAAATTGTATGGATGTAGTATATTGTATCCTGTACTATATTGCAAATTTACATATTACCTGAATTACTATTGGCTGTGATATATTTGTATCAATTAATAAATGATATTTGTGAGCTACAGCCTACTAATCAGCATGTGGGGATCTTCATAGTGGATGATTCTGCTCAATATTTTGAGGGTATGAACTTTCCGACATAAAGTATGGAATAGACAAAAATTTCATGTATAGCATGTCTATGTCTTGATATATGATGCAATTAAACTGAGTCTCGCTCCATCCCTGATTTGAGTAAATTAAACACTATAGTTTTCATCTTCTAAATATTGCTGGGATGGCATAATATCTCATGAATATTTATAGAATGAACACTGTAGACAAATAACATGTAATTATACTGCTACTTATTCAATTGGAGGTAGATATCCAATTGTGGAGGATGAAGCTCATGAATCAACAATGCTGAATATTACAACTTTAATTGTGGGTCACCATATGGTGCATAATATATATAACTTGAGTCATATATGTTATGTAGTTGGGACTATGTATAAGAGAAATATTGGAGCATTTTAAATTCCACAAGAAGTTCTGTAAGGCAATTAATCTATCCTGAATATGATCATGATATTTCTAAGAAAACAGCCTGTATTATGGTATAAAATAGACTTATAAATATATAAATTATCATATATATTTCATACATCATATAGTACATAATAATAAAGTATTAAGTCATTCCAAGCTGTATGTGTGATGCTACACTTAAAAATATATGAGGAACTGTTCTCCTGTCATGTGGGAACTGCCATCACTTTTGGTACCCACGAGTATTCACTTATGCCTTGTGGCTTCGACAGTATTCGATGATCCGACTCCGGGAAAACGCCGGGACTCTGACGATAGCCAGCGACGCTTCTCTCACCCACCTAGCTCAATGACTGGCTATCCATGGTTTCACACTACCATTCGGTCTTTTCGCAATATGATTACACATTATTAAAAATTCATTTGCTATCTCAGGTGCTGCTGTTCTTTGGCCATTCTCGCCAGTTGGATACTATGCCTATAAATATGATAATGGGACTGGTTTCACACAAAATAGTACTATGTAACTTTGGCCTCTCTCTCCGTGCCGCCGTATCCTCGTCAACTGGCGATTTTATATCCTACTAAATGTTAATCAACCCCACTCAAAGCTCAAAATAGGGACCATCGCTCGGGACTGTTCGCTCTCAGCGCTCAGCGCTCAGCTGCGATCCCCGGCGTTCGAAGAAAACGCTCTTTCCCCGTGACCATGTTTCTCTGATATTTCTGATGTGCAGCGAGGGATCGAGTGTTACGGGTACGTGGTCGTACTTCTACTTGCTCGTGTTTTCTCTGCGTTCTGATTGCTGGAAAAGTAGGCTGACAAAAGTAAGACAGTTTCTAACTATAGCATCGAGCTGTACCACAACCACATCGATTTTACACCCTAACATTCCAGAAAACAAGAACAGATTCCGAACTCAAGAGGAGACCAACGTCCTACTGTATCGGACGGATTGCACACTTTGAGGTGCCTTTTAGTCCTATATTTATATACAGATATCCACGCTGAACATCAGGAAGTACGAGTTTGATCCCCACCTCAGACCAACCAATCCCTGCGTGTCGAATCCGACTTGGCACTTAAGTTGTACCTGTCACTGCCTCTTGTTTGCTAACAACGTTATCGCCCTAGCTTTCCTGCTTTCACTCAATGGATACCAAGCAAGTGTTTCTTTCTTAAGTATATGTCTAAATTAATACCCAGTATCCTTAATTCTCTGTAAGCCAAGAATTAAAATGCGAATGCAATGGTCGGATTCAGTACTGCGTACAGGTTGTTCGTCAGCAGTCATCCAACAGTTAGGTATTCATTTCGGTGCCATTCGATGCGGTAAGTATTTTTAAATTGCGACCATGTGCTTCCGTTTCTTCAGGCCCCCACACTGCCACTCACCAGCTTCTTAATTCAAGCAGAAGCAGACTGTCTTCATGACACGGGTGCAACTGACATGTATGTCTTCCTATTCAGTATATTCCATCTGTTGTTTTCGACCACAATAGTTACTAAGTTAGATATAGCGAAGTAGTACATGATAGAAAGATAGATAGATAGTCAATGAACCAATTTATATTCAATAACTTTCCCGTGTTCATTAGAGCATAGTCTGTATCACTGACTGTGACTGATATCGGATTCTCTAAGAAGTTATCGCGCAGCATTAACCAAAGCAAGATGTGAACACATCTTACATCAGTGCTTGCTTCCATTGGCGCGCGTCTTTACTTGCTCTTAGCGGCAATCTGTCATTCATTGAAACACAGCGTTCAGAGTTGCCAATTGTAGAACAATGAGAAGAGCCAAGCACAAAATTCCTCCTATAAATTCAGATAAGATAATTCCGTAGTTGCTTCAAACCGCAAAAAAACCAACACTCGTACTATCTCCCATACCATGCGCCCTTGGACCTCCTTACTCCCACCTAAACTATCTCGCAGAAACAGGCATATCTATTGTCTAATCACATTTGTCCTATTTTGCATTACTTGCATTTCCACTGGCATTGGAATAGGCTTCGGGCTCGGAGTCAAAAACTTCGAAGGAAGTGATGACGGTGGCCTCGATATCCGAACAGTGAGCACTAGCCCTTGAAGCACGTCCACCAACTATAACCTAACAATCTCGATTATAAGGTCATTTTATCAGCGGAACTTATTTCTGTGGACCCAAATGCATCCACCATGGTTATGAATTGGTTTATATCCGGCGACACTTGCAATAGTAATTGTTCACCTGTCAATATATACTTTGATAAGTAAGTTGAAAATTTATTCTTATTCATTAAGAACTTGGTACTAATTTGTTTTGATCAACCAGCAATCTTTTACAGCTCGGGGGTGACAGTCTTAATGTGAACATGACGAACCAAGCACAAGAAGATCCTATCTTTACATGGTATCCCAATGAAGCAAATGATGCTTACGCCACAACCAGCATTTTCAGAACCACGTCATTACTTTTCAATAAAGCTAAACATAACCAGAGTGCGGATTCAACGCTTCAAGATTACCCGTTTGATAGGTAAGCCGTGTTGCTATCTTGAGAGTAATGGAGCAATAATTTGGTCATTATGAACAGTTATGAAGCAACATTATTCGTTTATGGGAATGAAACAGAAACAAGTAACATGATCAATATAATAGTTGGATATAGTGAAGGAATTGCAGTGTGAGTACTGTTCATTTCTGGGATGTCAGGCTCCGCCAACGCATTAAAAATTGAATAGTGGCTTCAAAACTTCATCAGAACTTGTTCAAACTGAAGTCACATACTACACTACGATCACACTCCAGCGTAGTGGCCTGGTAAAGACATATGTTTTAACTATTGTCATTGGTGTCTGTAAGATCATCACTAGCTTCTTTTACTAAGTATACTAAGAGACTTACACACTTTTTGTAGGGCTGGTCACGCTGATATTCGTTGGATCTGCGATGAAGGTTTTGTTTAGGTTTGAGCAGCCAAAGGAGGTATTTGCTGTACCTATTGCGACACTTTTTGCCTTCACCACCTTGAGAGGGACGATGCCTGGTGCTCCTACAGGATTTGGCGCGACTATTGGTCAGTGTTTAAATTTGTTGAAACCATACTGAATGTTAACTGTTTGCTGTAATTGAAGACTTCGTAGGCTTACTTCCATGCCTAGCCATTATAACAGTGACCAGCGTAGTGCTTCTAGCATATGCGGTCATTTTAAATGGCAAAGATGAAAAAAGTGGTTGGCGAGCTGCACCCCCTGCCTTGGACTTCTTAGTCAGAACGTATGATGATTCAGAGACTGCTGTTGAGCCAGAAAAACTAAAGGGTAGTACAAGGCCATATTTCACGACGAAGGACACAGGTAGTAGCCGCAGTGACGTCTTCTTCGGAAGGTATGACGATCCAGAGACTGCCATTGAGCTAGAAAACCCAAAGGGTAGCGAAAGGCTACACAACACGAGGAAGGACACGAGTAGTAGCCGCAGACAAGATTCATCCCCGAATACCACTGTGTATGAGCCATTAGAGTTCGAAGTGAGGCCATGAACATGTATATAATTTGGAGACGGCTGGTACATACTATGTATAATATTAGTGACAAGGATTGAATATTGAATGCTCATTTTTAGATATTTCTATTTCTTGACTGAGAGCGGAAATACCAAGTTCTTTCGCGCGTGGCAAAATTTTTGCTACACCTAGTCCTGTGTGTTACGGTGTATCACCAGGCCATACGGTGATTTTTATACATAATCCCACTGTAATTACAGTGGGATGGTAATGTATACATCACGGTAGTTATAGTGGTAGCTTGTTATAATGAAAGTATTGAAGTCCGTTACTAAGCGTGCTGATACACGTGTCGTTGGAAGCTGATGCACATGCATCCTTAGCAGCAAACTATTAATCGCGCCAAAATCGCGCCTTCTCCCGCCCTTTGCACTATATTTCTAAAATAGGCATACTTCATTTGCTTGAGCGGGATTGATTAAGTTTTCTTCTTTAAACCTTCGCCTCCTTTTCTCCGTTTTCGATATAAAAACATATGACAGAATTTGAGATAACATAGAATACTATTCTCTGTAGCTAACCACACCCCACATAAATGTAAAGCATACAATTATGTTTTCATTAGTGCGAATAGCATTTTATTTCAATACTTTCATGCGTCTAAACAAAAGAATGTTTATTTCTTTTTACCCTGAAGAACAAATGTAAACCAATTGTAGCTACATATATTGATACATTGTACAGCTCGGAGTTCATTAATGATAGAAATGAGCTTCTATATCATTATAATCATGAAATTTATTTGAAAACTATACCTAGTAGGTGAGGACTGCATTTGTTTTAACGAAGTTCCATGTACAATTAAGCAATCTATACACAAGGCTTTGAAGTTTCGTCAGACCGAAACTCAAAGTCATTCTATGAGCTTCATAAACATTATTATCACTCTTTTATAACTTGAATATCAAACAATTTGCTGTTTTTATTCATTATTTCATTCAAGAAGGGACTAAAAACCATTTGTTTTCCTCTTTCTGAAATCTCCGCATGATACGGCATCCGGCGCGATGGATGCTATCACGTGGAATATACGCTTAATACCCATATCTTCGAAGGCGATCTTATCTCGGATATTCCCGGACTCCCGATAAAAGACTCCCCCTGCCCGCTATTCCTGCACAGTTCTTGCCTCGCCCCGCCCCTCCACATGCCCCAACCTGTTCACTTTATATAAATGCGTAAGTAGATACACAAAATAATAAATTTAACCATGTAAATTTTGAGATGGAGAGATTTTTTATACTTAAAGTAAGTATCCACAAATTGGGAACGTGAAAGGTGTTCCGATTTTTGCAACACTGTAAGCAGAATAAGCTTATGGTGTTGTTCAAAACCTTCCGATAGTTCAGCTTCGAGGGCGCACTACTGTGCAGCTGTACATACAGGGTGCTCGTTGCGCTGTGCGATAGTTTGGGCGGGCCCAGATCTATCGGGTACTCGTGTTGATATGGTGCATTATTTAGTTCAACTTACATAAGGACATGCACTGTAACTACAGTCAAGTATACATTACGTTCTCACTGTAATTATTATAAAGATCACCGTATCTAGTGGTATCACGGTTACTTGAAAGATCCCGGGCGGACAATGGTATAAGCAGAGATAAGTCCATCGATCGCTAATTTAAGAAAAACCTCTGAGAAAGAGCGACGAACGGCGATCTACGCTTACCTATACTATTACAATCAAGACGAAATGGACCACATATATATAGATGATCTATACTGCCTTCAAGAGTGAAATTATTCCAGCAAGGCGGTGACGTGCAGTAAAAAATGATGTAATTCGCGTACATTGGTCCCCGTTCAGCTTCAACTCAAAATACCCGGAAAACAATAGACCTAGAAATTTGGAGAAGGCTGTCCTTCCTGCAAAGCTTTGAAGTACCACTGCCACCGGCGTCCACTATCTAAAAGAGGAAGGACTTGAAGCTGGGAGTACTTCAATGTGTAATGTGATCCGTAAGTAACCTTCCCTGGGCCGGTACAAACTAAGCACTTATTTTCAGACCAGTCACTTTCACATGTCGACTGATATAGTTTCTAGTAATAAGCAAGTGGTATTCGACTAGGGGAATATGCTAGAAACAATTTATCAAGGGTAAATAACTCAGAGTCTTGTATGTGATTACTGTGCCTGACATGAGAGCCCAACATGAAATTTAGAGGTGAGCAGTCTTGAAATACATCGTACCACGCGTAGGCTTTGCTAAGTTGTTATTTTGAGCGAAGTAGCCTGAGAAAAAGGATGCACCATTGTACTAAGCTGCCATTCAAAAGTTACTCAGCGGTCTGTAGGGAGTCAAGACCAGCTCTGGACTTGGAGTTGACAAAGGCTCGACTTGAGTACATGAGCGAGGTCCCTCGTTCGATTCCGCTGCGTCAAGTTGGCGTGTTGAGAGTCCAGAAAATGTGGTTGACGTCTTTCGTGGAAGTTACATGGACAGTGCATGGTATGTCAGTTAACTTTCCGATTCAGATCTTGAACGACGTTGATACATAGACCGTTGGACGTGTAAAGGTCGAGAACACCGTAGGCATTGCACTTGGACCCGCGGGAAGGGCCTTGAGGCCCATTTAATTGGTCAAAAGAAATGGCCGGTCAGTATCCGCAAAATCCAATTGCCTCTCGAGGAGTATTGAAACTTCCATACTGCATTCACTAGCTAACATATCACTACTACTGGTGCACTGCACTCATCAACATCACCTGTATCGCGGTCTGCATCAAGTCTGCATCCTCCTGCCTCCAGTCTCCTCCGAGTCCCAACAACCTATCACCCCCACCAGCATCTCACCCACACGGACTGCCCACTCCACTCACCCGTTCCTTGTAATCGCTGGGCCTCTATCTTCATAGAGTTGCGCACAGACGCATATGATACCGATTACGACCCCGTCATGAACCCAGAGCTCAGGCTCAGCCACGCCTTTTCGCGCACCTCGTAGAGCCGCCTTTGGACGTTGCCCTCGACGCTTGACGGTCCGGTAGTAAAGGCCGTTTCGTACGAAGCGGGTGCAGACCTAACCCGGTCACTCATCCTGTCCTTTGTCCTGAAAAGGTGCTGCGCGTCCACCGACAACTGTTCCACCACCATCGACAACCGTGCCTCCATATTCAACTGCACCTCGTCCTCCAACACCAGCGCCACCTCTAACAACCACACCGCCACCGCCACCAACCACCACGTCACCTATCACCGCACCACCCACCTCGAACCCACCACCATCAACTACCGCCCTGCCGCTAGCTCCCAACAATACGCCCACTAGGATACGCTCTCCTTCAAGGTCTCCTCTTCGCTCGGTGCGTCAAGATTCGACTATGAGTGTGGATGTGGACGTGGAGGATGAGTTGCCGCTTGTTTCTCCCAAGATGAGGAAGAAGTGGTTCGGTTGACCGATAGCTGATGGAAGGGATGGGAGGGTGCTGCTGGGGTCGAGGGTGTGGATGGGAATCGAGAGGTTGAGGGTAGGTACAGTTGGATAGGATGGAGATACGAAGGATGGTGCAGGCACGGAGGAGGACAGGGAGGAACCAGTGGGCGATATCGGTGTAGGGTCTTGTCCTATTTTCCGTCGGGAAAGGGTACGTTTTCATTGATTGTATTCTATCTTTTCTCATCGTTGACTTTGTAGATCATTTGATTAATGGGTTTGAAGTCTAGGTCGTAGATAGTAATATTAGTACCTAGACAGGTAAGCTACGTCTTCTCATACCTTTACTCTTGTTGACCTGTTTCTGTAAGCGATGTAGCCGTTACGCGTCACACTCTCCCACTTCCCCCACCTCCTGCGACGTCGCCCTCGATGCGTTTTGTCAAGTTGTCATTTATAATGCTAGTCACGGGCGCTTAAGTCGCCATGGGCCAGAACAGTGCCTCGATTTCGGAAATGCTGGGAGTTGGGCTGGGTCAAGGGAAGGGCAAAGGCAAGGAGAGGGTCGTGGATGTTGATCCTGGCGTGGAGGAGGGTTTGGGATCGCCTCTGATGATCTGGAGTACGTTTACGCTTAAGGATTCATTAGAGGTTAGCCAGTTGTCAAGCGAGGAAGAAGAGGAGGAGGAGGCAGGGGCGGAGGTTTCGTCGCCGAATACACTTACGGCTGCGTTGTCGCCACATGAACATCCACCGATACCGATGGAGGAGCCGTCTGCATCTGGAGATGGTAATGTCGAGACGGACGAGCTCGACATTCCACCTACGCATTCCATGTATGACCTTGGAGAGGAGAACCATCTGTCCTCAGCTCTTGTACATGAAGATCATTGCCGGAAAAGCATCAGACCTAGAAGAAGAGGAAGTTGCTGCGGAGTGACATTAAATCATTCTATTAGACGGAACGCACACTTTGTCGAGCCCCTTAGCCGCTAATTTGTCTATAGAAATTCAAGTTTGCCTTTTATTCTTCTTTTCTCTACTTGAATTTGTCCCCACTTTTCGGCCAGATACTTAGCGATGTCCTTATTCGTGCATCACCTGGCAAGGGCTTAGGTAGTCCGTAATCGTTTTCGCTTTTAGGCTGTTTAAAGTTGATATTAACCAATGAAAAGTTAGGGAATTCGATTATGGTGAGGAAGATAATAGGAGTCTTCATACGTATCTGTCAATGATACGCCGAATAGCGAAGCAACCGTAACACCCAGGACTAGGTGTATGAAAATACCGTCATGAGTAAGGACTGAGAAATACCAAAAGATGTCCATTCAACTCCAATCACTAATCTTAAATACACAATACCACCTATTGTTAACATACATGGTCAAGGTTTCCAGCTGAGTTCTAATGGCTCATACGTGTTATCCAGGAATCAAATATACTATGTGTTCAAGGTTTCCCGTTGAATTCCAATGGCTTACTGACGTACGCGGCGGTATCGGATAGGAATTAACTGTCACTGCGACCGCTACCTATGTCCTTCATGTAGAGCGTAGTAGCAGTTTCTGGATCATTGGGCGTTCTGACCAAGAAATCCAATGCCGGAGGTGCTGCACGCCGACCACCTTTTTCATCTCTTCCATTTAAAATGACCGTATATGCAAGAAGCACTACGCTGGTGACTGTTATAATGGCTAGGCATGGAAGTAAGCCTACGAAGTCTTCAATTACAGCAAACAGTTAACATTCAGTATGGTTTCAACAAATTTAAACACTGACCAATAGTCGCGCCAAATCCCGTAGGAGCACCAGGCATCGTCCCTCTCAAACTGGTGAAGGCAAAAAGTGTCGCAATAGGTACAGCAAATATCTCCTTTGGCTGCTCAAACCTAAACAAAACCTTCATTGCAGATCCAACGAATATCAGCGTGACTAGCCCTACAAAAAATGTGTAAGTCTCTTAGTATACTTAATAAAAGAAGCTAGTGATGATCTTACAGACACCAATGACAATAGTTAAAACATATGTCTTTACTAGGCCACTACGCCGGAGTGAGATCGTAGTCAAGTATGTGACTTCAGTTGGAGCAACATTTGATGAAGTTTTGAAGCCACTATTCAATTTTAATACGTTGGCGGAGCCTGACATCCCAGAAACGAGCAGTACTTACACCGCAATTCCTTCGCTATATCCAACTAGTAAATTGATCGGGTTATTTGTTTCTGTTTCATTCCCATAAATGAATAATGTTGCTCCATAACTGTTTGTAACGACCAAATTATTGCTCCATTACTCTCGAAATAGCAGCACGGCTCACTTATCAAATGGGTAATCTTGAAGCGTTGAATCCGCTTTCAGAATATTTGTAGCATTATTGAAGATTAACGACGTGGTTCTGAAAACGCTGGTTGTGGCGTAAAAATCATTTGCTTCATTGGGATACCATGTAAAGATAGGATCTTCTTGTGCTAGGTTCGTATTGTTCACATTAGGGCTGTCACCCCCGAGCTGTAAAAGATTGCTGGTTGATTGAAACGAATTAGTACCAAGTTCTTAAAGAATAAGAATAATTTTTCAACATACTTATCAAAGTATATATTGACAGGTGAACAATCACTATTGCAAGTGTCGTTGGCTATAAACCAATTCATAACCATGGTGAATGTATTTGGGTCCACAGAAATAAGTTCTGCTGATAAAGCGACCTTATAATCGGGATTGTTAGGTTGTAATTGGTGGACGTGCTTCAAGGGCTAGTGCTCACTGTTCGGATATCAAGGCCGCCTTTATCACTTCCCTCGAAGTTTTTGACTCTGAGCCCGTCGCCTACTGCAATGCCAGTGGAAATGCAAGCAATGCAAAATAGGACAAATGTGATTAGACAATAGGTACTGCGAGACAGTTTAGGTGGGAGTAAAGAGGTCGAAGAGCGCATGGTATGGGAGGTAGTACGAGTGTTGGTTTTTTTGTGGTTTGAAGCAACTACGGGGCTGTCTTATATGTGCTTCGCTCTGCTCATTCTTCTATAACTGGTAGCTCTGAACGCTTTGTTTCAATCAATGACAGATTGTTGTTAAGAGCAAGTGAAGACAAGTGCTAATGGAAGTAAGCACTTAGTATGTAAGACCATGTGTTCACATCTTGCTTTGGTTAATGCTGCGCGATTGATAACTTCTTAGAGAATCCGTCACAATCAGTGATACAGATTGTGCTCCAATGAACACGAGAGGGTTATTGAATATATTGGTACATTGACTATCTATCTTTCTATTGTGTACTACTTCACTATATCTCACGTAGTAGCTATTGTGGTTGAAAATAACCGATGGAATATGCTGAATAGTGTCATGACGATAGTCTGCTTCTGCTTGAATTAAGAAGCTAGCGTGTGGCAATGTGGGAGCCTGAAGAAACGGAAGGATTGTGACCAAATCGCGTGGGTCGCAATTTAAAAATACTTACCGCATCGAATAGCACGGAAAAGGATACCTAACTATTGGATGACTACTAAAAAACAACCTGTAACCAGTACTGGTATCCGACTATTGCATTCACATTTTAATTCTTGGCTTATATAGAATTAAGCATACTGAGTTATAATTTAGACATATACTTAAGAATGCGCAGTGCTTACTTCCAGGTACCTCCTGATGCACAGCGGTGATCTACTAGTTTATGTATACTATTACAATCAAGACGAAATGGACCACACGCAAATCCCGTGGGTACACAATATAAATAGATGATCTACGCTGCCTTCAAGAGCATAGTTGTAATCTAGACATATACTTAAGAATGCGCAGTGCAAACTTCTAGGTACTTCCTGATGCACAGCGGTGATCTACTAGTTTACGTATACTATTACAATAAAGACGAAATGGGCCACATGTAAATCCTGTGGGTACACAATATAAATAGATGATCTATGTTGCCTTCAAGATCGAGGTTTTTCCAGAAAGGCGGTGACATACAGTAAAACAAAAAGATGTAACTTGCATACATTGGTCCCCGTTCAGCTTCAACTCAGAATACCATGAGAACCAACAGACCTAGAAATTTGGAGCAGGTTGTCCCTCTTGCAAAGCTTTGAAGTATCACTGCCACCGACATCCACTGTCTGGAAGGGGAAGGAAGCTGGGAGGACTTCAATGTGTAAGCGTGGTCCGTAAGTAACCTTCCCTGGGCCGGTACAAACTAAGCGCTAAGCACTTATTTTCAGACCAGTCACTTTCGCATGTCGACTGATATAGTTTGTAGTAATAAGCAGGTGGAATTCGACTAGGGGTATATGCTAGAAACAATTTATCAAGGGTAAATAATCCAGAGTCTTGTATGTGATTACTGTGCCTGACATGAGAGCCCAACATGAAATTTAGAGGTGAACAGTCTTGAAATACATCGTACCACGCGTAGGCTTTGTTAAGTTGTTATTTTGAGTGAAGTAGCCTGAGAAAAAGGATGCGCCACTGTACTAAGCTGCCATTCAAAAGTTATTCAGCGGTCCGTAGGGGGTAAAGCTAGCTCAAGACCAGCTCTGGACTTGGAGTTGACAAAGGTTCGACTTAAGTACATGAGCGAGGTCCCTCGTCCAATCCCGCTGCGTCAAGTTGGCGTGTTGAGAGTCCAGAAAATGTGGCTGACGTCTCTCATGGAAGTTATTTATAGACAATGCATGATATGTCAGTTAAATGTGCGATTCAGATCTTGAACGACGTTGATATATAGACCGTTGGACGTGTAAAGGTGGAGAACACCGTTGGCATTGCACTTGGACCCGCGGGAAGGGCCTTGAGGCCCATTTAATTGGTCAAAAGAAATGGCCGGTCAGTATCCACAAAATCCAATTGCCTCTCGAGGAGTACTGGAACTTCCATACTGCATTCACCAGTTGACATATCACTACTACTGGTGCACTGACACTCATCAACGGTCAAAAGAAATGGCCGGTCAGTATCCACAAAATCCAATTGCCTCTCGAGGAGTACTGGAACTTCCACATTGCATTCACTAGCTAACATATCACTACTACTGGTGCACTGACACTCATCAACATCACCTAGGCCTGTACCGTGGTCTGCATCAAGTCTGCATCCTCCGGTCTCCAGTCTCCTCCGAGTCCCGACAACCCATCACCCCTACCGACATCTCACCCACACGGACTGCCCATTCCACTCACCCGTTCCTTGTAATTGCTGGGCCTCTATCTTCATAGAGTTGCGCACAGACGTATATGATACCGATTACGACTCCGTCATCAACCCAGAGCTCAGGCTCAGCAACGCCCTTTCGTGCACCTCGTAGAGCCGCCTTTGGACGTTGCCCTCGACGCTTGAGGGTCCGGTAGTAAAGGCCGTTTCGTACGAAGCGGGTGCAGACCTAACCCTGACATTCGTCCTGTCCTTTGTCCTGAAAAGGTGCTGCGCGTCCACCGACAACTGTTCCACCACCATCGACAACCGTGCCTCCATATTCAACTACACCGCGTCCTCCAACACCAGCACCACCTCTAACAACCGCACTACCACCGCCACCAACCACCACGTCACCCACCACCGCCCCACCCACCTCGAACCCACCACCACCCACCACAGCCCTGCCGACTAGCTCCCAGCAATACGCCGACTAGGATACGCTCTCCTTCAAGGTCTCCTCGCTCAGTGCATCAAGCTTCAACTATGAGTGTGGATGTGGAGGATGAGTTGCCGCTTGTTTCTCCCAAGATGAGGAAGAAGTGGTTCGATTGACCGATAGCTGATGGGAAGGGAGGGGAGGGGGAGGAGGGTGCTGCCGGGGTCGAGGCTGTGGATGGGGATCGAGAGGCTGAGGGTAGGTACGGTTGGACTGGATGGAGATACGAAGGATGGTGCAGGCACGGAAGAGGACAGGGAGGAACCAGTGGGCGATATCGGTGAAGAGTCTTGACCGATTTTCCATTGTAGGAAGGGTACGTTTTTCGTTGATTGTATTCTATCTTTTCTCATCATTGACTTCGTAGATTATTTGATTAATGGGTTTCGAGTCTAGGTCGTAGATAGTAATATTAGTACCTAGACAGGTAAGCTACGTCTTCTCATACATTTACTCTTGCTGACCTGTTTCTGTAAGCGATGTTGCCGTTACGCTCTCCCACTTCTCCCACCTCCCGCGACGTCGCCGTCGATGCGTTTTATCAAGTTGTCGTTTATAATGCCAGTCACGGGCGCTTACGCCGTCATAGGCCAAGGGGGCACCGAGATTAGAATCCGGGACCGGGGGTAGGGGGGGGGGGTAGGTCAGAGGTCCAAAAAAAAAAAGTTGGAAGTCATTTTACCAAGTCCACTTTTGGTTGATAATTCGCATTTCACACCCTTGTAAGTAAATTTTATTTGGTTTTCATGAACTTTCTAGTGCACAGTATATGTGTAGGGTACATAATTTAATTAAACAGAGCTTGAAAGCAACTTCAAAGTTGAAATATTGAATAATAACAACCAAGTAAACTGTACTAATAACGAAATTCTTGAATACAAAAGTTTAAAATAGAAAAGGAAAGAATAATATATTAATACGTTGCCTGAGAGTGGATTTACTGTAAGTATCAATATAATCATCATATCTAATTATCACGCTGTTGTGTCCCTCTTCGCAACAAATATGATTGCATGTGCTTCACTGCCATTCTCTTCACCTTGCTCTACTAGGTGAGAGGCTCTACCTCACTTGCACTACCTACACCAGGAACCTAATTACATCATAATGTTTAAATATAAGAAAATGAGTTTTATATAGAAAACAAGTCATTTTTTGTGCATCAAGAGCCTGAGGAAGAGCTGAATGAATTGCTGTCTGATGTATACAAGATAAATAATTGTGCCAACAACGGTAACTCAGCTACATTGATTCCTTCAATTTTACATATTTTGCTAATACTTATATAGCATATACATCATATTAACATTTATAAACCATCAGGAGTAGTACGGGAGATAAGTAGTTGACAAGAACGGAATAGAAGAGATATGATTAGATAACTCGGAAATCTCTGTATTTTCCGTTTTTAGAATACATTACATAATGGGTAGGGGGGGGGGGGGTCAGCTAGCAGGCCAGTTTGAAAAAGTTCGACCCTAGTTCCTTTTTTTCAATCCCAGTGCCCCCTTGTCATAGGCTAGAACAATGCCTCGATTTCAGAAATGCTGGGAGTTGGGCTGGGTCAAGGGAAGAGCAAAGGCAAGGAGAGGGTCGTGGATGTTGATCCTGGTGTGGAGGAAGGTTTGGGATCGCTCCAGATGATCTGGAGTATGTTTATGCTTAAGGACTCATTAGAGGTTAGCCAGTTGTCAAGCGAGGAAGAAGAAGAGGAGGCGGAGGCAGAGGTTTCGTCGCCGAATACACTTACGGCTGCGTTGTCGCCACATGAACATCCACCGATACCGATGGAGGAGCCGTCTGCATCTGGAGATGGTAATGTCGAGATGGACGGGCTCGATATTCCACCCACACATTCCATGCATGACCTTGGAGAGGAGAACCATCTATCCCCAGCTCCTGTACACGAAGATCATTGCCGGAAAAGCATCAGACCTAGAAGAAGAGGAAGTTGCTGCGGAGTGTCATTGAATCATCCTATCAGATGGAACCCACACTTTGTCGAGCCCCTTAGCCGCTAACTTGCCTATAGAAATTCAAGTTTGTCTTTTATTCTTCTTTTCTCTGCTTGAATTAGTCCCCATTCTTCGTCCAGATACGTAACGATGTCCTTATCTGTACATCACATGGCAAGGGCTTGGGTAGTCCGTAATCGTTTCCGCTTCGAGGCTGTTTAAAGTTGATATTAACCAATGAAAAGTTAGGGAATTCGATTATGGGGAGGAAGATAATGGGAGTCTTCATACGTATCTGTCAATGATATGCTGATTAGCGAAGCAACCATAACATCTAGGACTAGGTATATGAATATACCGCCGTGAGTAAGGACTGAAAAATACCAAAAGATGTCCATTCAACTCCAATCACTAATTTTAAATACACAGTACCAGCTATTGTTAACATACATGGTCAAGGTTTCCAGCTGAGTTCTAATGGCTCATACGTAGTATCCAGGAATCAAATATAATATGTGTTCAAGGTTTCCCGTTGAATTCCAATGGCTTACTGATGTACATGGTGGAATAGGGGAACTGGCTGATGGACATTGGCAACGGAGTAGGAGCGCATGGAGAGGAGACAGACTAGCACGGTCATGGGATCATAGTAGATTAGTCAGCATAGGCATACATTGGTCAGACGATAGATAGTCAACTCAAGAATATACTATGAGCATCCACTCATCATACCGCCGTACCACTCCATTGTGGTGACGAGAGTGTGATTCACCTCACCCCCGAAAGACCCGTCCTTAGCCACAAATCAACACGTCAACACGTCCTTCGTTCATGTCCTCTGTTCAAGCATTTCCTTCCACTTGCTCTCTCTGTTCTTGTCTCAGCTTCTACTTCTCTCTCTGGCTCTTTCTCGCTATCTCTCGTGTCTCTCGTAACTTCTGCAACTTCCAGTGAATTACACTAGTCTCAACGCTCACACTGGCGCCTCGCCCTCGAAATAAGAATGGACAGTTCCAACCTTGGACTCCTCTAGAACGTCAATTCCAGGCAAAACTATCAACACTTTCACCTCTCACAACACCACCATTGTCCCCACCGCCTTCTCCCACACCACCACCGTCTCCTACCCCTGCATATATCCACCCATTGCCTGCACCGCTGCCTGAACACGCATATATCCACCCTACACCAAGAAAAGCATTCATCAATTCTGTTTCCTCAATGGCTGATATTCCAGTTTTCTCTGGCGACCCATCTGATGGAGTTTCTGCTGAAGATTTTGTCAAAACATTCAGGTCCAAAATGCTAATTGCTGGAAAAGACGACGCTGAATCTATCATTATTTTTGGGGAGTTCTTGAAAGCACGCTCGGATGCCGAAACATGGTTTGAAGAGGAGAACACTCCCAAGACCACTTGGGCTGCATTCCAAAAAGCCTTCCTGGCCCGTTTCCCCACCGGCTCACAAGTCATGAAGTCTACGGCTGATGTAGAGTGGGAACTCCAAGAGCTGTGTTTAGCGGATCAAGACCTCATGAAGGAAGTATCATATGGTGGCCACTTGATCTACTCACATGTCACCTTCGCTTTGAAGGCCCTGGCTCTGGCCAAGCGCACTGGTATTGCACAAACCGCTTCTATGATTGGGACCGTGCACCGAAACCTCCCAGGCATTCTACGTGACCATCTAGACACTGACTTCACAGATTGGTCTAAGTTCACTGATGCGATTTCTGCTATTAAACTCACCCGTATCAGAGAAGGACTGGAGCGCAATTCCATATTGAAAAACGAGCTGAGGGCTGAGCTGAGGACCGAGCTTGAACAGGACCTTAGGAAGCAGTTTACGGCTCAACCCCTCCCAGTTCCACGCCTCCCCCCTGCACGCAACCCGCCAGCCTCTGTTATGACACCCACTTCGTCCACCTCTACTCCAGCCAGACAACCCACTAACCGTCTTGCTGATGACGTTTTGGCCACCCAAATGCGTGCTGTTATTGCAGAATACCCTGTCCATCCGGACACATCAGACGGACACGCTCAATGGATGGCACAGTGTGTGGCCTGGCACACCAAATACGCGCACCTCAAGGAACCGACAGATACCAGTGGTTTTCCACTCCAACCGGGAGGAGCACCTATTTGTTCTGGCGAATGTTGGAACTGTGCTCAAACTGGCCATCAAACCCTCACTTGCACATCCTCAGACCCGGTGCCTGCCCAAGAACGTAAATGGCGCAGTCGAGCAGCGATGCGATTGGGCAATTTCAATCGCACTGTCAGAGTGAATCAAGTTTCAGTCATGGAGGATGCGTTTGCATGGATGAACAAAGGGCAGGGAAAAGGGGAAGGGCCGTCAGTGTAAATGACAACCTGACGGCCCTATCTTCGACATCTGTCGGAGTAGGGACCACCACAGATCAGCTACACGATGTAATTACTTGTGCAAATGACGACATTCTTGACCTGTATTCTGTGGATCCTAAGGCCCCTACGAACCAACCCTTTGTACATCAACTAGTTCTCAATGGTGCAAACAACCATCCTATTCCAGTCTCTGCATTGTTTGACACTGGCGCGTTAGTCAGTGTTATGTCAACACTCCTTTTCCAGATGCATAAACACACTCTCATGAACTGGCGCCCTTCCCGGAAGCGTTTACGCCTAGCAAACAGTTCTGTTGTCAATTCTCTGGCTACATGGTCTGGCTCAATGACACTTGGCTCCATATCAATACTGGGTGACTTTGAAGTCTTTGACAGTGGTGGCTCTTGGGGCTTTCTACTCGGAAAACCACTCCTGCAAAAATTCCGTGCACACCATGACCTGACCACTGATACTGTCTTCCTCTGGGACGCAACATCCCGTCTCTGGTCTTTACTAACTAATAGTATCTGTTCTGCATCCCCACCTGCCTCAGGGAAGTTACCAGTCACTTTGGTAGGTGGAGGAACCCGAGTCACCATTGAGGAAGATGTCGAACAGACCAATGCTGTTGGAGATAAAACCATGCATGTGTACACCACGGGGGGGAGTCACGCACCCCCCTTGAGGGAAGTACAACCGACTATAGCAGAACATTGCTCACCGAATACTGACCTACCTACCCCAGTTTCAGTCTCTCCTTACAAGAGACAGTGTCCCACTATTGAAGAAGTACCTGATGAGGACATCCTAGGAATGAAAGGCGAGACCACACCACATGGCGAGCTACTGTTGGATGAACAAGATTGGGAAATTCTACTAGATATGCCGACAATGGGCAGTCGGCATACGCGCGTGTACACCACAGGGGGGAGTCACGCACCCCCCTTGAGGGAAGTACAGACTGATAATCCCCAATCTGAGACAACCGACACTGAACCAACCCCTACAGTTTTCACCCTCTCTCCAGATGATATAGACAACATTTTTACTCGTCATACAGACCCTTTTAAACCAGAACGCATAGAACATATTTTGCAAGAAATACAAATTGGTCATGATCTTTCAGAAGAGCAGCAAGAACAGGTTCATCTTTTAATAGCCGAATTTGCTGACTGCTTTGCACTTTCTCTACATGAGGTCAATGCCATTCCGGATGCTGTACACAGGCTCGACATACCACAAGGCACTAAGTTTCCAACAAAAGTGGGACAATGCTCCCTCAACCCAGTACAATGTCACTTCATGGACCAGCAGATTGACACTATGCTGGAAGCCGGTATAATTCATCAAATTCATCCTAAGGATGTGAAGGCTGCAGCCCCTACAGTAATAGCAAAGAAAAAACATACATATGCTGGTCTCTCTCTTGAGGAACTCCAACACCACGTAAATGACCAATGTACTGCTGCCGGATTGGACCCTGCCTTCAACATACCACCTCGACCATCCTCTGTTCCACCATCCAACGAAGCCCCACCCCCCCCTAAATGGCGACTATGCCATGATTTTAATGAAATTAACAAAGCCACTGAGATTGCTCCAATGCCACAAGGTGATCTATGGGCTAAGCAACTTCATGTCTCAGGTCATCGCTTTATACATGTATTCGACTTCACAGCTGGGTTCTATGGCATTGCAGTACACCCTGACTCCCAGCCATACATCGTCTTCTATGTGGAGGGCCGTGGCTATTTCTCTTATGACCGTATGCCCTTTGGTGTGACAGGTGGACCTTCCGAGTTTGTGCACATGACAGCCCGCTTGTTGCATGACCTCATCGCCAACGGCACCTGTGAACTATTCGTTGATGATGGGAGCTCAGCTGCGGACACCTTCGAGGAGGGTATCTTCAAACTCCGGACTATTCTGGAATGCATGCGTAAGGAAAAATTATCCTTGTCTGCATCTAAACTACGTGTCTTCATGACTGAGACTGTCTTTGGAGGTGCATTGGTTGGCCCTAATGGTGTTTCACCAGATCCTTCAAAACTTACAGCCATTGTGGATTGGCCCATTCCACAAGACACTTCACACTTGGAAGGGTTCCTCGGCCTAACTGGTTATTTTAGGGATCTCATTCAAGGTTATGCCAACATTGAGAAGCCACTTCAAAATCTACTATGACAAGTGGAAATTCCTGTCGGTACTAGGAAACAAGCCTATCAAAAGGCTATGCGTGCATTCAAACTCTCTACCCTATGGACTCCGGAACATACCAAGGCCTTCTTAGCACTCAAAGCAAAGTTGGTCGCTGAACCAGTTTGTGTGGCCCCACAGTATGACGGCTCTCGTTTCATTGTAACTACTGATGGCTGTGTGGATGCATTTGCTGGTGTCCTTTGTCAGCGCCAGGAAACGACATTACCAACTGGTAAAACAGTACATCGCCTCCACCCAATTGCCTTTGCTTCAAAATGGACTTCTCAAGCTGAGACCAAATACAAGCCCTACCTGCTGGAGTTTGCAGCTTTGAAATTCTCCTTAGATAAGTTTTCTGACATCATCTACAACTTTCCTGTTGAGATAGAAACTGACTGTCAAGCTCTCCGTGACGTCCTCATGAATGATAAACTGTCAGCTACTCATGCCCGGTGGCGTGATGGTGTTCTTGCCTACAATATTGTGGATGTCCGCCATGTTCCTGGCATCCTTAACATCACAGATGGCATTAGCCGGCAATATGAAGGAACACCCAAAACTTCTTGTGACGGCAGCCAATGGACAGTGGACCCCAATTGGGAACACTCGGCAGGACTCATTAACTTCATCTCCCAGGTACAACCATCTGCAGACATCATTGCACTGAAGGAGCGTTTCACACATGAACCACTCTTTACACAAGTAATAGACGCACTGGTCGGACTGAAGGGGGAAGGAACATTACAGGACAGGAAGAGAGCTCAACACCGTGCAAGTCAGTACATGATAGAAGATGGTAAACTTTGGCACATTGCAGGCGGCTCAGCTACAAGGGCAAGTAGGCGGGAATGCGTCAGCAAACAGGAGGCAATACAACTGGCCCAGATGGAACATGAAAATGAAGGCCACTGGCACCACAATGGTATTAAAATGGCATATTGGACAGGATCCACAGCCCTAACCTTGACAGCTCAATTGTATCGGCGATTTTGAACTGTGCCCATTGCAAAAACTTTGGTGGCACACTCTTAAACTCTCTCTTGCAACCTATTCTCCGTCGACACCCCTTCGAACTCCTGGTTGGTGACTACCTTTCTCTGCCTGTTGGGAAAGGAGGTTATCACACTGTCGGCCTGTATCTCGATACCTTCTCTCAACATGTGTGGGGCTTTATGTTCAAAACCAACAGCACTTCAAAAACTACTACCTGCACTTTACACGATATTTTCCACAACTTCTCCCCCCCAGAAGTATTTATGTCGGATGGTGGTTCCCACTTCAATAGCCATGAAGTTGCCAAGTTCTGCCATACCTGGGGAGTTCAACCACACATCGTAGCCGCCTACTCTCCCTGGATCAACGGACTCATTGAGGGTACTAACAAACTTCTACTTTACATCTTAGCACGGTTATGTGCACCCCAACTTGGAGAGGATGACTGGAATTCCACATCTTGGGAACGTCTACCAACCACCTGGCCAGATCACTTCGAGAAAGCCATTCGCATTCTTAACTGGCGTATACTCCCAGCACTAAAGTTTTCACCTAAGGAATTGCTACTGGGCCTCGTTGTCAATACTAATAAAACACCCCTAGAAGCCAGCTCATCAATTCTACCCCCCCCTGATGTCGACACACACCTCGCCTATGCTGCACAACAACGCCTCGATGGGTACTCTGAAGCAGTTCACCGAGCTATCACCCACAAGGCAGCCTTCGACCGCAAAGTCGCCAAATCTGGCACAGGTGATATTATCTTCTCCAAAGGTGACTTAGTCCAAATCTATCGTAGCGATTTGGCGAAACCCATCGGTACGGAACGAAAACTAGTTCCTATGTGGTCACCTCCTAAGCGTATCGCGGATCGCCTCCTAAATTCATATAAACTCGAGGATTTAAACGGCAATCCAATCACCGGGGAGTTTCATGCACGGCGCCTCCGGAAGTTCTCCACAAGAGACGGTTCACCCTTGGCTGAAGTCCAACGTAACTTCCTACACAACGCTGGCCTTCCAACCGAGGTACCAATTCCTCAAACAGAACATATGTGTGAAAAAATCGTGGGGGGAGGTAGCGCGCCCCCCTCCAGGGGAGTCCACACCAATGACGTACCTAGCATTACCCATGACACTGACTCTCAAGAGACAGATCTACCACGCCCCCCTCCAGATCCACCATTGCAATCACACTTTTATGAGGACGAACCTGACCCGGAACCCGATCCTGCTACTATCGCTGCCAGAGTCGCTCTAAGACGACGTGGACGTCGCCTTCTTGAAGGTGGGTAGATGGAATAGGGGAACTGGCTGATGGACATTGGCAACGGAGTAGGAGCGCATGGAGAGGAGACAGACTAGCACGGTCACGGGATCATAGTAGATTAGTCAGTGTAGGCATACATTGGTCGGACGATAGATAGTCAACTCAAGAATATACTACAAGCATCCACTCATCATACCGCCGTACCACTCCAGCGGCGATATCAGATAGGAATTAACTGTCACTGCGACCGCTACCTGTGTCCTTCATGTAGGGCATAGTTGTGGCATCCTGTGGTTTTTCATCAGCAATTTCTGGATCGTCGTGCGATCTGTCGAGGAAATCCAATGCCGAAGATGCTGCACACTGACCACCTTTTTCATCTTTTCCATTTAAAATGACCGCATATGCTAGAAGCACTACGCTGGTGACTGTTATAATGGCTAGGCATGGAAGTAAGCCTATGAAGTCTTCAATTACAGCAAGCAGTTAACATTTGGTATGGTTTCAACAAATTTAAACACTGACCAATAGTTGCCCCAAATCCTGGAGGAGCACCTGGCATTGTCCCTCTCAAGGTGGTGAAGGCAAAAAGTGTCGCGATAGGTACAGTGAATACCTCCCTTGGCTGCTCATACCTGAACATGATTTTCATTGTAGATCCAACAAATATCAGAGTAAGGTCCGAGTCAATGATTGACGGTCGACAGGTCAATCACTGACTGGTCAATTGGAAGAGGCCAAATTATATTACTAAGCAATGGACCGAGCGTTAAATGTGGCTTTGCTCGGCACTCTAATTCCTGGGTCATGAAAGGTGTGGGAACGATTTTAATTATGGACCCTTTGCGACCCCGTCAATACCTTCGACAGACCCGTCTATAGGTCAGATGGCGCATGACATAATCAGACCATTCGGACCTCCATTGACTGACCATGCCAACACTGTGTACAAGTATAGTAGATGCGCGCCGCAAGACTATATCATATGTTCACATTTCACTTTGAATAACAACTGCGTAACATTACCGATAATGTGATGCAGTTGATAACTTCTTAGAGAATCAGATATCAGTCTAACTTTACTCTACATACATATGTACTGCCGCAATGTACTACAAGCGGTGCATCTATGATCATAAACAACCGAATGAGAATAATAGTAAAAGCTTCAGTTGACTGTATTCCGTTGAATAAGCAGGGGGGAGTGGTTGGATATCACACTATTGATTAACTCTGCAGATTCATTGGCTATCTTTCTATCGTATACTGCCTCGCTATATATGACTTAGTAACTATTGTGGTCGAAAACAATAGATGGAATCAGCTGAATAGGAAGACATGCATGCCAAGTAGTCTCTACTTGAATTAAGAAGCTGGTACATGGCAGTGTGGGACCTGAAGACACAAAAGCATTCCGACCAAATTTCATGACCATGTGGACTGCATTTTAAAATACCTGTTGCATCGAATAACACCGAAATGAAGCATAACGCGGCCTGTATCCAGTATTAGTATCTGATTAGATTCAGATCTTCATTCAAAATATTCAAATATTCTACTTTCAGAGTAGAAGTTAAATCTATTCTTGGATGAGAAAAATAGGGAATTTTCAACTGCATGTGTTCGTGTTTTAATTAAGAAGGAAACACTTGCTTGGCATCCATCGAGTGAAAGTGGGAAAGTTAGAGCGACAACGCTGTTAGCAAACAAGAGGCAGTGACAGGTACAACATAAGTGAAAAGTCAGATTCGACATGCAGGGATTGGTTGGTCTGAGGTGGGGATCAGACTATTGTCATGTGCAGCGCGTACTTCCTGATGCTCAGTGGTGATCTATACTTATGTACACTATTACAATTAAGACAAAAGAGCGAAATTCTTCCAGCAAGGCGGTGATGTACAGTAAAAAATGATGTAATTTGCGTACATTGGTCCCTGTTCAGCTTCAACTCAAAATAGCAGGAAAACAATGGACCCAGAAATTTGGAGAAGGCTGTCCCTCCTGCAAAGCTTTGAAGTCCCACTGCCACCATCCACTGCCGAGGAGAAGAAAGAAGCTGGGAGGACTTCAACGTGTAAGCATGATCCATAAGTAACCTCATCCCTGGGCCGGTACAAATTAAGCACTAAGGACTTATTTTCAGACCAGTCACTTTCGCATGTCGACTGATATAGTGTCTAGTAATAATCAGGTGGAATTTGACTAGGGGAATGTGCTAGAAACAATTTGTCAAGGGTAAAGAATCCAGAGTCTTGTATGTGATTACTGTGCCCGACACAAGAGCCCAACACGAAATTTAGAGGTGAACAATCTTGAAATATATCGTACCACACATAGGCTTTGTTAAGTTGTTATTTTCAGTGAAGTAGCCTGAGAAAAAGGATGTGCCACTGTACTAAGCTGCCATTCAAAGTTATTCAGTGGTTTGTAGGGAGTCAAGACCAGCTCTGGACTTGGAGTTGACAAAGGTTCGACTTAAGTACATGAGCGAGGTCCCTCGTCCGATTCCGCTGTGTCAAGTTGGCGCGATGGAAGTTACATAGACAGTGCATGATATTTCAGTTAAATGTTCGATTCAGATCTTGAACGATGTTGATATGTGGACCATTAGACGTGTAAAGGTCGAAAATGTATTCGGATTTGATAGCATTCCGGCTACTTATGGGGATTGCCTATGAAGTTCCAAGTGTTGAAAAAGTCGCGCCCGCCGTAAATCGGTTGTGCCATGTGCCGTATCCATACTGCATCATTGGAATTGCTGGTTTTTCTCAATTCATCTGGTTTATATATGAATGTAATATTTCCTACATAATATGAAGTGCGTTTGACTCTGTTTTATACAGTATTTTCCATCTTTTTGTATGTTTTAGCACCAGAAAGTAAGTAGTTCCCATGCTCCTCTGCTCACCATTACTCACCATCAAACTCAATGCACATTCAAATTCCTTTGCTGTGCGTTCATATATAGGATCTCACATTCTTCGTATTCCCATGAAGATTTTGTGGGTTATAGGACACAAGTCATAATGTACAAGTAAAGCTGCGATTAAGTGAGAGATAAAATTTAACAGATCATAAATTCAACATAAATAATTTGAATGATATACTATCTTATTGAATTTTAGATATTGTAAGTATGATCCTTCATCGTTGCATAAATGTGTTGGGATACTTGCAACAACACATGGAAGAGTGATATTACAACCGAGGGGACCTAGCATAAACTACTAGAACTATAGCTTAAACACATTTACGTGCCCAGTTTATTCTTTATATTATTATATAGTTTACGATACTACAGTGCATTTTATACACCGAGATGCAATATGTTTGAATCAACCACTATCCGGTAGATTTGGTACCTTTTCGGAAGGCTTAACAGTGTGCGGGGAGCGTGGGAACTATCCTTCAGATGATAAAAACATAACAAAAAGACAGAATACATCTCTGATAACAGTGTCAAAATGCATTGAATATAATAGTACATGTTTTAATCATAAATATACAAAATGAGCAAGAAAAAACAGCAATCCAATGATGCAGTGTGGATACAGCACACGGCACAACCGATTTACAGCGGGCGCGACTTTTTCAACACTTGGAACTTCATAATTGTCAAGATGATTTGACAGCGACGCTAGCCTAGGCCAGTGACGTTTCTCAAAATCTCAACCAAATCTCAACCCCTTCCTTGCATCACCCACCTAACTCGACCTCCCATAGAAACATATAGAAATATAAGGGTCGAGCTGACTGCTGCATAAGCTGATTATTACTTCTGAGCTCTAAATACTTTACTGCAATTGTGTCCATACTGATGAGATATTGACCTTAGAACACAAACGAAGAGGATTAAAAGTGTGTACACCATGATTATGCCATCTCAAAGTAATTCCCTTAATTCCCCTTCAAAACTCACCCTCCAACATCTCACAAGAAATGAAAGCATTATGATTAGTGAGTAAACCTATTGCTTACTGAGACTCAAGAGAATTTTAGGTTCATTACGGGCTGCTAACTTTTCGAGTTCTTGTCAAGTTTTTCGAGTTAAAGTCGAGTCTCACTTAAGTTATAGTCGAGTTCCACTTTTGAGCTCGCTTAACTTTTTCAAGTCAAAGTTAAGTTACCTCAAGTGGCCATTTTCTTATTTCGAGTGGATTCGAGTTCCCTTCTTTTTATTTTGATAAAAGTCGAGTTCCCTCGAGTGGACTTAAGTTCCTCACTTATTTTTTTTGGTGAAAGTCAAGTTCCCTCAAGTAAACTTAAGTTCCTCACTTATTTTATTTTTTGAGTTAAAGCCGAGTTCCATTTAAGTTTTTCGAGTGTACTTAAGTTCCTCACTAATTTTTTTTTCTGAAAGTTGAGTTCTCTCGAGTTAAGTTAAGTTCCCCACTAATTTTTTAGTGAGTATAAGTTGAGTTCCCAATCACTACTGCTGCTACCACTGCTCTCTGTCCCGCACCCTGCCTAATTTCTTCTACATTTCCCACGCACTCTGCCCACCATTATTTACTTTTGTTTGCATGTAGTGTTGAACCATCACATCTATCATACACAAATATTTATCACTGCGACATCAACATGTGAACATCAATGCTCATCATGCTCAACAGTGAGCAAGTCTTTTCTGATTTCCCAGCTCAATTCTTGCTCTTTTTATTTCAATCTTTTTGTGTCACCTAATATAAGTTATTATACATATAGTAGGCCACATTATACTAAGTACTAATGTAAATAAACTTATAAAAATGCGAGTTACATATGTATTTAGTCTTTATTATTAATATTTCCATGCTTTGTACAACAGATTATGTGATTTGTTTAGGAATGTGTATTAATTGTATGGAAAAATAAGAGCGGAGGCGTGGGAAACTATGAGCATGAGGGCGGGAAATGATGAAATGCGTGGGAAATTGCGAGCGGGAGGGCAGGAAATAATGATTAGAGGAGAAGCGGAGGCGTGGGAAATCAAGAGCGGGAGAGCGGGATAGAATGAGTAGAGGTCAGAATGATAGCGGAAGCGTGTGAAAATGTTGAGTAGGAATGCAGACAGCAGTAAACAACGGAAATTATAAGCGGAGGCGTGGGAAATCATGAGCGGGAGGGCGGGATAGAATGACTAGAGGTTAGAATGATAGCGGAAGCGTGGGAAAATGTTAACTGAGAATGCGGACACCTGTAAACAGTGGAATAATGTTGAAAACTTTATAATTCAGACATTGCTCAATAAATACCTTCTATAATGTATACAGTATACATTAATATATTGGAGGAAAACTTAACAAATTAATGAAAGGCGGAAGCATGGGAAATTGTAAGTGCGATGGCGGACAACAGAAAAGAGCATAGGAAACATTGAACATGAAGGTATGTAAGCGCGAATGTTAAGCAGAGGCGTGGGAAATTATGAGCGGAGGTACGGGTGACAATGAGCAGAGTGTGGGAAACATTGAGCATGAAAGTATGTAGGCGCGATATGTTAAGCGGAAGCGTGGGAAATAACGAGCGGAGGTGCGCGCAACAATGAGTATGCTGGGAAATGAGTAAACATTAAATTATAGGCATGGGAAAGAATGGGCGGGGGGGCGGGAAATAACACAAACTACTGTATGTATTATTGTAGGGTACTCCATACAATACAATTGTAGAACTTGCTTATTTTTCAAGTAAAAGTTAAGTTCCCTAGCGTAAAGTTAAGTTTCTCGCTTGTTTTTTTGAGCAAAAGTAAAGTTCCATTGAGTGGAGTCAAGTTTCTCGCTTATTTTTTTTGAGTGAAAGTTAAGTTCTATTGAGTGGAGTCGAGTTTCTCACTTATAATTTTATTCGAGTGTCAGTCGAGTGGAGTTAAGTTCCTCACTTATGCTAAATTCAAGTGTCAGTTAAGTTACCATCAAGTTACCTTTGAGTGATAAATACCACTCGACTCCACTCAAATTTGAGTTGAGTTCCATTCGAGTTCCACTTAAGTTCCAGTCGAGTGTCTAACTTAAGTTCCTCAAGTTCCATACCAAAAAACCCATACTTTATGATTGTACTCATTGTTGTCGCGATCCCTTAGCTCGTTGTTTCCCACGCCCACCCATGCCGCCGCAGATGTGTAAAAATAGCGCCATCATATCATCCATCAAATCCCTGATCATTCCACTCGCTTCTGATGCATTGATGGTGATCGCGTCGCACTTCTTCCATCATCATGCTCAACAGTGAGCACGTATTTTGTGCATTCTTCTCTCACTTTTTGAATTCTTCCTGTGATTTTTTTTTGTGGTGTGAAGTTAGTTATTTTGTATGTAATATAATGTCTTAGTTGTATAAACATCATGTACTGTGCTTATAAAAAATATTATATGAATAATAATAATTGCAGCTTTTCATACTATTTCATAAGTAATTTAGCTGTACTGTCAAAGCATTTAATATACATTCATATTCACAAAAAAAAATTGAGAGGAATCACCCAAGAATTCGACCAGAAATGAAAATAATGGGTGCTCACTGTTTATGACAATGACGAGGCACATGAATGCGATCAAACGCGCCGCGGAAACAATGCGCGGCACTCATTGATTAATTTGATAGAGGTAGAGGCATCAGATCAAATTAATGATCGACATTCAGGGGCGTGGGAAACAATGAGCGCGGAAGCGCAATAGTGAGTGATCATTAATCTAGCAATCCATAGTAGTGTTAGAATGTCTGTGATATACCATACAGTTTACATTTTTCGAGTTACAGGTAAGTTCCTAAGTTAAGTTCCAGTCAAGTTCCAGTCGAGTTCCATTCGAGTTACCGGTAACTCGAAAAGTTGACGGCCCGTTCATTACACATGAATCTCATTTTAAATTTCACTATTTCTATTTAATTAACTTAAGAGACATTTTAAATCATAATAAACGGTATGAGATACAAAAACAAGATGTGAACAGGTCAAGATAGAAGAGTGACTTACCACCAATATGAAGGTTGTATTTCATTCTCAGAATGAAAATCGGAGCAACGGCCATCAGGTGGCTATATTATTTGCATATGTTTTGTGCCAGACCCTATGGGAGGTCTCAGTTCAATCCCAAAACAGAACATGAGATAAATATCTAGACTTAATCCATTCCCCTTTGACTCTAAATAAAGAAATTAGACCGGAAAGTGGCAGAGCCCACTACCTCAGCAATTTGATTAGAAGAGATAGGGTTCACAGCAGTATGGCACAAGTTACAGTATTAGCAAGGATTTTTAAAAAAGATTCGGGGGTGTGAGCTGGCAGGAATGCCAAAAGACGGACGGATAGACGAGAGGGGGCTTGGATGAGGTTGAAAAGGATGCCGAAAAGACTCTGTGTCAAAATGTCGAAATTGTAGTGACGTTCTGATGTTTCCCTCTGAAGCCTCTACGAGCAATATTATTCTCTACAAGGATAGTTTCTCACAGACACATATCAAGTTACCACTGCTGAGAACAGAAGTTACGGAACCTATTAGGCAGTGTTCCTATTATATTGACATCACAATTCGTATCCAGCATAGCATAATAAACAAATAGTTCATCGATTACTGCGGAATGAATACATGGCAAGTTACAGCATCCTTATTTCCAACAGACTTTCGGGTATAAATCCAGAGGGGACGTACACTTCCCTTAACTTCCTAGTCACCCATTCCTTTCATTATTATCATGTCGCCCTCTTCGGTTCGATCCAACCAGACATCTCGCAAGAAGTATATCTACTGCCTAGCCCTTTTCGCTGCATTTTGTATCGTTTTTATTTCCGCGGGCATTGGTATTGGCTTTGGCCTCAGAGTTAAGGACTTCAATGGCGGAAAAGACGACGGACTTGAAAATAACTCAAGTATCAGAACTGTAAGTAGCTTTGCAAGTATGCTACTTTATTTCACGCTTAACACTGTTTATCATTTCTAGGTCATGCTGTCACCAGAACTGATTTCCATCGACCCAGTAGCATCAACCTTGGTCATGGATTGGATTGTCTTCAATGACACTTGCCTATATTTGGATCAAGACTGTACATCCGTTGCACTATTCTTCGACTTGTAAGACAGACTTCTATGTCTTTATTTATGTGGCATGTCGACTCGAATTTTCAAACAGGAATCTCTTACTGTCAAATGATAGCCCAAGCACGAACCGAACGAACGATGTAGCAAATGTTCCTATTTTTACCTGGAACCCAGTGAATTCCAATCTTCCACTCGCCATGATCGCGACTTTCAGAACTACCTCAATGCTTTTCACTGGAACAGAAAAGACAAGCTCGACATTTCAGAATTACCCTTTTGACACGTCAGTCCACTTGTTAACTGTTCAATTTTTCATTAGCCTAAACACTTGTTATGGGTAGATATGGTGCATTCTTTGTGGTTTACGGGAATGAAACACAGTTCAATGATCTAGTTAACATAGAAGTGGAAGATTCAGACGGTGTTGCAGTGTAAGTGTCATCTGTTTCTACAGTAATAAGCCTTCTCTAACTAACGTGAAATCAGCGGGTTCAAGACTATCTCGAATAGGACTGGCTCTGACCAAAGTAGAGTCTATGTAAATTTCATTTCACTCGAGCGTAGTGGGCTAATTAAGGCCTATGTACTGTGCATCATCATGGGAATCTGTAAGATCACATCTTATATTCCAAAGCCAATAAAAGTCTTAAGACTTGTACGCACTTACTACAGGGCTGGTTACCTTGGTCTTCGTTGCATCTGTAATGAAGATCATGTTTAGATATAAGCAGCCAAAAGAGGTTCTTGTTGTTCCTGTCACCGCATTGTTTTCCTTTACGACTTTGAGAGGGACGATGCCTGGTGCCCCTAATGGATTCGGTGCAACTATGGGTAAGTACTTTACCTACATTTAATAGTCGGAAAGAAACTGACCTGGCGTTACATTGAAGACTTCGTTGGTATACTCCCATGCCTAGCCATTATAACAACCACCAGTGTCATCATGTTTGGATATATGGTTGTTTTATCCAATGCCGGGGCTGTTCAATTCGAGCCTCCTATTTTTCCTACAGGAGATGTCGAGGCTGCCACCAACGGTAGCAATTCGACTTCTGCGCCAGAACCTTTTAATCCGACGTCTGGTCAGGTTGTTTTATCCAATGGCGAAGCCAAACAAGTTCAACTCGAGCCTCCTATTTCTCCTACGGGCGAAAAAGATGTCGAGGCCGCCACCAACGGTAGCAATTCGACCTCCTCTACGCCGACGATCGGAACGCCAGGAATTAGTTCACCTGTTGATACGAAGCTTGGTCAGACGCCAGGTAGTCCACCAGGCACTAGTTCCGGACCTGCTAATATGGCGGTTGATCAGACGCCAGGTAGTCCACCGGGCACTAGTTCCGAACCTGCTAATATGGCAGTTGATCAGATGCCAGGTAGTCCACTGGGTACTAGTACCGAACCTGCTAATACGACGTCTGATCAGATGTCAGGTAGTCCAACGGACACTGGCTCCACTGCCTGCACAGAATCCCAACCAGCACCGGGACCGAAAGATACAGAGCCCAAAGAAAAGTGATGTTGAACATTATCTGCACCACCAAGCTCCTGTATTCATATCCGTGTGTCTTTAATTTTTGACTGTCTTTTACCTAAAGTAGTATTGGATACTATTTCTTTTCCTACTTTCTACTCCCACTTTCACAGTTGATACGTCTACTGGTTATTGTCCTTTTATACATGATAATGTGATTTGATGTGATATGAATGACAGAATGTCGAAATTTCATTCCTTACTAATGCTTTTCAAGGAGCTTGAATTCCTTACATCCATACACTTACTCCAGTGCTGGTCATTATAACCTTCGTTGGATCTGTAATGATAATTAGGTTTGGGTACAAGCAGTCAACTTTCAAGACGCATTCGCCGTACCTATCGCAATATTGTTTGCTTTCAATGTAGCAGTCAACTCTGGCGTTTTCAAATTATTTAATGTTTTGCATGTTTACGAGAGTTATTCCGAACATTCATACCTCGTTCTTACGAAGTTGTTACAAAGTGCGACGAAGTTATTATAAATCGATGTAAGGTAAAAACAATTGAATATTTACTCGACATTGCTCACATCTATCCTCTGTAGTACCCAGGCTTAGTAAACGGCGTGGGGGTAACCACCGCCTTTCTCCTCTTCCCTCTCACCTCGACCTCCAGTTCTGTACCTTTCTTATGATGCCCATACTTGACGTATCCCATGGCGATGTTCTTCCCGAGGGTGGGAGATGGTATACCGGATGTCACAACACCTGTCGTATTTGCGTGAGTGCTAAGGAGAGGGATAGGGGGAGTAAGGAGAGTACAAACCGATTTCTTGGCCTTCTGAGCCGGGAGTGAGAATCTTCGCTCCCCCTATAGCAGCAAGAGTTAGCAATAGTAGAAATGCCATGAGGAAGTGAACGTACGCCTCGCTGGAGCGCCCTCAACGATCAACCCAATCCTCCTACGCGGTGGGCCTTCTTTAAGGTGCTTGAGCACCGTCGAGGCACCGATGTACGTTGCTGTGCTTAGATCACGGCGGCCTTTGCCTAAGGTGCATAAGGTCAGTAGAAGGAATGAAGAAGTAGAGTGAATGGAAAAGAGTGAGATGACGATGTACGAGGGTGGAGGCAATGATGCAGGGCAACAAGTGGTAAGGCAGTGGTAAACCCAGGAAGCAGCTTCAGTTGCAGGGATACAACTGCTCGGTACCAGGGCGCCAGTAGCTTGCAAGCGCCATGCGACGTCCACCAGGGAGAAGCAATTCCATGACCTAGGGTACACAACATAATACGAGAATCAATGTCAGAAGATAGGGTTTAAACTCGCAGTTCGAACAGAAAGCATGGATAAAGGTGCCTTAGACACCCCTTGACGTTACACAACGTATAGTAATGCTCAGCAAGTCATGCATGCATGACATGACAGCCTGGCATGCTACTCAACGAGGTTCATACCACATCTGCAGGGTGAGTTTCCCTAAGAATCGGGAATTCGAACTCTGGTGGCATCATCATGGCCGCCACATGCAGCCGACACCGCAGCCCTAACGCTCCGCATGTTGTTGTAGCCATATGAAATGCAATATCTAGTGGAAGGAAAGTCTACGACATTGGAGATGCGGAGCCTATAGGCGCCTTAGAAGCGCTGAGCAAATGTGCTCAGGAAACCACGAATCTCGGAAGGCTCAGCAGACCCACTGCCCCCGCTCCCACCTCATCACTAGGGCAATCCCCACCTTATCCTCCAGCCAAGCACTCCCAACGTAAAGCTTAATAGGAAACATAGACTCACCGATAACCCACGACAGCCCAGCCTCAACAAGACTTGTCGACTAGTCCAAGTCCTGTCCATACAAACACATTCCAACTTCTAGATGAAGACTGTCCCGTGCTCCTAAACCTATGAGCTGCACGGGTGATTGGGAGAGGAGGGATGCGACGGGGTTGGCTTGTGCTGGGGGAATTGATATCTGCGTTGATAGAGAGTTAAAGAAGGCGCCGTTAGACGTTCGAGACGGAAAGGAAGAGAGGGTGGGAAAAAGCCTCAAAGCCATCTTCGCTTGTATATGTACACCCCGATGTTAACACCTTCTAAAATCAAATTCGCAGCTGCTTGATTTCCTGTTGTCAGTTGAGCTAGCCAAGTGCAAACACAGACAGTTGTTGCAGATTTATCATCTATGTAGCGAACAACATAAATTCGAAGCTGCATTCCGGCTACGGGGTCCAGGATAGCCGATATGAGCGCTTGAGCATTCGCGTTCGTGCTCGTGGCTTCAATAAATGTTCAATGATCGGGACTCTGAGTCTAGCACTAGCTATGTAGCGACGCTTCTCAACCCTTTCTCTCTCACCCACCTCTCGATGACAGTGGCTATCTCATGTTTTCACACTACCATTCAGTCATGCCACAATAGGATTACACATTGTCATCAATGCCGTTCTTTGGCCGTTCTCGCCAGCTGGATCCTATGCCTACTGCAGAGATATGGGACTGGTTTCACATGCAATAGCATAATTGTTCTCTCCCTCCGTGCTACCATATCCTCGTCAACTGAAGATTTTACATCCGACTAAATGTTAATCAGCCCCGCTCAAACTTCAATAGGGACGATCGCTCGGAACTATCCGCTCTCAGAGTAGTCAGAGCCACAGCTCAGCGCTCAGCTGCGATCGCCGGCGTTCGAAGCAAACACCCCCTCCCCGTGACCATGTTTCCCCGATGTCTCCGATGTGCAGTGAAGGATCGAGTGTTGCGCGTCGCATAAGACAAACTTTGAGGGGTATGTAGTCGTACCTCTACTTGTTCGTACTTTCTCTGCGTTCTGATTGTTGGAAAAGTAGGCTGACAAAAGTAAGACCGAATCTATCTATAGCATTGAGCTCTACCACAACCCCGTCAAATTCCATCCCAACATTCCAGAAAACAATAACAGATTCCGAACACTAGAGTCCAACATCCTACTATATCGGACGGATCGCACATTTGGGGTGCCTTTTAGTCTTATATTTAAATACAGATATCCACGTTGCTCTTTCTCCGAGGTTTTTCTGAAATTAGCGGCGATCGATCTTATCTCTGCTTACACTATGGTCCACTGGGGATCTTTCAAGTAACCGTAACACACAGTAACACACAGGACTAATGTGTGCCACGCGGGAAAGAACTTTGGTATTTCCGCTCTCCTCCAAGAAATAGAAATATCGAAAAGTAGTCATTCAATCCTTGTCACTAATGTTACTGAAATACATAGTAAGCACCGGCTGTCTCCAAATTATATACGTGTTCATGCATTCATGGCCTTCTTTCGAGCTCTAATGGCTCATACACAACGGTGTCCGGTGATGAATTTTGTCTGCGGCTACTACTCGTGTTCTTCCTCGTGTAGTATGGCCTTGCACTACCCTTTGGTTTTTCTGACCCAACAGTAGTCTGTGAATCGTCGTACGTTCTGGTGAATATGTCACTGCGGCTACTACCTGTGTCCTTCCTCGTGTAGTATGGTTTCGCGCTACCCTCCGGCCATTCCGACTCAACGGCAGTCTCTGGATCGTCATACCTTCCGACGAAGGAGCCCTCAGTGCGGCTACTGCCTGTGTCCTTTCTCATGTAGTATGGCCTTGCACTACCCTTTGGTTTTTCTGGATCCTCATACGTTTTGACGAAGAAGTCCAAGGCAGGAGGTGCTGCACGCCGACCACCTTTTTCATCTTTGCCATTTGAAATGACCGCATATGCTAGAAGCACTACGCTGGTGACTGTTATGATGGCTAGGCATGGAAGTAAGCCTACGAAATCTTCAAATACAGCAAACAGTTAATATTCAGTATGGTTTCAGTCTCAAAGTAAACGCTGACCAATAGTCGCGCCGAATCCTGTAGGAGCACCAGGCATCGTCCCTCTCAAAGTAGTGAAGGCAAAAAGTGTCGCAATAGGTACAGCGAATACCTCCCTTGGCTGCTCAAACCTGAACATGATTTTCATTGTAGATCCAACAAATATTAGAGTAACCAGCCCTACAGAAATTGTTTAAGTCCGATAGTATTGTTGGTAAGGAAGTTAGTAATGATCTTACAGACACCAATGACAATGGTCAAGACGTAAGTCTTTATTAGTCCACTACGTTGAAGTGAAATTTGGTTGGTATAAGTGAGGGTGTCGTTAGAAACGTCGGACAACGTTTTGAAGCCCCTATTAAACGTGTTACATTAGCGAAGTGTGATGACTTGGTGATGACTTAAAGCGAAATTAATTACACAGCAATTCCGTCGGTGAATTCTACTGCTATATTGATTGTTTGATTCGTTCCTGTTTCGTTCGCATAAACAAATATTTCTGTTTCATAACTGCACGTGTAAGCCTACTTCTTAATCCTGGAACTATAGAACAATTAGAAGACTTACATATCAAACGGGTAATCTTGAAATGTTGAATCCACATTTTTTTTTCCCTTTGCCCTATTGAAAAGTAATGACGTAGTTCTGAAAATGCTGGATCTGAAAAAATTGTCATTGGCTTCATCTGGGTACCATGTGAAGATAGGATCTTCATCTGCTTGGTTAGACAAGCTGACATTGGAGCTATCCCCGAGCTGCAAAAGGTTGCTAGCCGAGAATTGTTTTAGTACAGAATTGCTGTAGACTTCAGAAAACAAATAATTAGCTTACTTGTCAAAGTATATATTGACAGCTGTACATGCATTAGCATCTGCAATCGTATCGTTGTAGCAATCGTCGTCATCGATAAACCAATCCATAACCATAGTCGATGCAACAGGGTCCACAGAAATAAGTTCAGCTCCCAGATAGACCTTATGATAGGGATTGTTAGGGAGGAATGACGAAAATGGTATGCTTCAAATGTTAGTTACCGTTCTGATGTCCTTAAAAGTTTCATTTTTTTCTCCCTGGAAGACCTTCACCCTCAGTCCATAGCCGACTCCAATGCCAGTGAAAATGCAAGAAATACAAAACAAGACGAAAGTGATCAGGCAATAGATATGCCTGTTGTCACGAGACGGCGGGAATAAGGGGGCCCGGGGGCGCATGGTATTGGAAGTGAAAGAGTTGGGGGTATTTACAGTTTGAAGCAACTACATACTTGAATTATCTTATCTGAATTTATATGTTCATCGGGCTTCCATAATTGGCAACTCTGAACGCTGTGTTTCAATTAATGACAGATTGCCGCTACGTACAAGTATAGTAGACGCGCGCCATAAGACCATATCATATGTTCACATTTCACTTTGAATAACAACTGCGTAACATTACCGATAACGTGGCGCAGTTGACAACTTCTTAGAGAATCAGATATCAGTCTAACTTTACTCTACATACATATGTACTGCCGTAATGTACTACAAGCGGTGCGTCTATGATCATAAACAACCGAATGAGAATAATAGTAAAAGCTTCAGTCGACTGTATTCCGTTGAATCAGCAGGGGAGAGTGGTTGAAGATCACACTAATGATTAACTCTGCAGATTCATTGGCTATCTTTCTATTGTGTACTGCCTCGCTATATACGACTTAGTAACTATTGTGGTCGAAAACAATAGATGGAATCAGCTGCATAGGAAGACATGCATGCCAAGTAGTTTCTACTTGAATTGAGAAGCTGCTATGTGGCAGTGTGGGACCTGAAGACACGAAAGCATTTCGATCAAATTTCATGATCGCGTGGACCGCATTTTAAAATACTTGCTGCGTCGAATAGCACCGAAATGAAGCATAACGCAGCCTGTTTCCAGTATTAGTATCTGACTAAATTATTCTACTTTCAGAGTAGAAGTTGAATTTATTCTTGGATGAGAAAATAGGAACTTTTCAACAGCATGCATTCGCTTAAGATACACTTAAGAAGGAAGCACTTGCTTGATATCTATCGAGTGAAAGTGGGAAAGTTGGAGCGACAACGCTGTTAGCAAACAAGAGGCAGTGACAGGTACAACTTAAGTACAAAGTCGGATTCGACACGCAGGGATTGGTTGGTCTGAGGTGAGGATAAGACTATAGTTTCGCGCGATGCGTACTTCTTGATGCTCAGCGGCGATCTATACTTACGTACACTATTACAATTAAGACGAAATGAACCACATATACATCCTGTGGGTACACGATATATATATATATGATCTACGCTGCCTTCAAGAGCGAAATTCTTCCAGCAAGGCGGTGATGTACAGAAAACAATGATGTAACTTGCGAATGTTGGTCCCCGTTCAGCTTCAACTCAGAGCACCAGAGTAACCAATAGACCCAGAAATTTGGAGAAGGCTGTCCCTCCTGCAAAGCTTTGAAGTCCCACTGCCACCGTCCACTGCCGAGAAGAGGAAAGAAGCTGGGAGGACTTCAATGTGTAAGCGCGATCCGTAAGTAACCTTCCCTGGGCCGGTACAAATTAAGCGCTAAGGACTTATTTTCAGACCAGTCACTTTCGCATGTCGACTGATATAGTTTGTAGTAATAAGCAGGTTGAATTCGACTAGGGGTATATGCTAGAAACAATTTATCAAGGGTAAATAATCCAGAGTCTTGTGCCTGACATGAGATCCCAACATGAAATTTAGAGGTGAACAGTCTTGATATACATCGTACCACGCGTAGGCTTTGTTAAGTTGTTATTTTGAGTGAAGTAGCCTGAGAAAAAGGATGCGCCATTGTACTAAGCTGCCATTCAAAAGTTATTCAGCGGTCCGTAGGGAGTCAAGCTAGCTCAAGACCATCTCTGGACTTGGAGTTGACAAAGGTTCGACTTAAGTACATGAGCGAGGTCCCTCGTCCGATTCCGCTGCGTCAAGTTGGCGTGTTGAGAGTCCAGAAAATATGGTTGACGTCTCTCATGGAAGTTATTTATAGACAGTGCATGATATGTCAGTTAAATGTCCGATTCAGATTTTGAACGACGTTGATACGTAGACCGTTGACATGGCACTTGGATCAGCGGGAAGGGCCTTGATGCACATTTAATTGATCAAAAGAAATGGCCGGTCAGTATCCGCAAAGTCCGAGCTCGGGTGGCGTATCTACCGCCATGATCAAGCCTCTCGAGGAGTACTGGAACTTGACTGGAACTTCCAAACTGCATTCACTAGCTAACATATCACTACTACTGGTGCGCTGGCACTCATCGACATCACCTGTACCGTGGTCTGCATCAAGTCTGCATCCTCCGGCCTCCAGTCTCCTCCGAGTCCCGACAACCCATCCCCCCCACCGGCATCTCACTCACACGGGCTACCCACTCCACTCACCCGCTCCTTGCAATCTCTGAGCCTCTGTCTTCATAGAGTTGCGCACAGTCGTATATGACACCGATTAAGGCTTATCCACGCCCTTTCGTGCACCTCGTAGAGCCGCCTTTGGACGTTGCCCTCGATGCTCGAGTGTCTGGTAGTAAAGGCCGTTTCGTACGAAGCGGGTGCAGACCTCACCCAGGAGGAACCCGTGGACGATATCGGTGAAGAGTCTTGACCGATTTCCATCGGAGGAAGGGTACGTTTTTCGTTGATTGTATTCTATCTTTGTAGATCATTTGATTGATGGGTTTCGAGTCTAGGTCGAAGATAGTAATATTGGTACCTAAACAGGTAAGCTACGTCCCCCCACACCTTTACTCTTGCTGACCTGTTTCTGTAAGCGATATAGCCGTTACAGTCTTCCACTTTTCTCATCTCCCGCGACGCCGCCCTCGATGCGTTTTGTCAAGTTCTCATTTATAATGCTAGTCACGGGCGCTTAATCCGCCATAGGCCAAAACAATGCCTCGATTTCGGAAATCCTGGGAGTTTGGCTGGGTCTAGGGAAGGGCAAAGGCAAGGATAGGGTCGTGGATGTTTACCCCGGCGTGGAGGAGAGTTTGGGATCGCCTCAGCTGATCTGGAGTGCGTTTACGCTTAAGGATTCATTGGAGGTTAGCCAGTTGCCAAGGGAGGAAGAGGAGGAGGAGGCGGAGGCAGAATTTTCGTCGCTGAGTACGCTTACGGTTGCGTTGTCGCCGCATGACCATCAACCGATACTGATAGAGGAGCCGTCTGCATCGACATACCACCCACGCATTCTATGCATGACCTTGGAGAGGAGAGGCATCTGCTCCCAGCTCCTGTACGTGAAGATCATTGCTGAGGAGTGTCATTTTAGGTGGTGTTAAAGAAGTCCAGGAGCGCATGGTATGGTATGTATGAGAGTTGGATTGGTAGCGGTTTGAAGAAATCCTACTGGGTTATCTGAATTTACAGGAGGAACTTTGTGCTCCGCTATTTCCATTCTTTAATTGGTCACCGCGCACTGCACTGTTTGTATCGAATCTACTCATTCTCTCTTCAACCCTTTTCATTCTATTATTTAGGTACGCTAAAAGCTCCGGATAAATCTCCATACTTCATATCTTTCGTTTTTAGAATTATTAGATTAATTTTAGGTAACGGTCTCTAGTGTTGCCACTGAAAGCAGAGTGCAACAATTTTATTGTGTTCTAATTACTCTGGTGCGAATTTTGTCAAGTCCAAGTCCCGAGCAAGTTACCACAAAAAATTGAAGAAGTCCCGAGCCGCAGCTTACAGCATTGGTACATCCTCTTTCATTGAACATTTCGTACGTGTCGCAGTATTGAGGAATCTCCTTCGGAATAATTTTTAAGGCACTTGATTGTTGCTAGAGAGTAGTACATGTTTTGTTTATACCGGCTAGGGAATTCCTTTCTCCCGACGGCGGGACCCCATTCACCTGAGACAACCTGCTCCAGATTCCTGGGCCTAGTATTGACTCTCCTTGTATTCCAAGTTGAAGTTAATCAGGGAGCTATTTATGCGAATCAAATCATAAAATTTATCTTCCTTTGTGGAAGAATTTCGCTCTCAAGGATAGCATATATCATATAAATATATATCACGTACCCACGCCACATGACCCATCTCCTATTCATAGCAACAGAAGTTTCCGTAAACATATATCGTTGCCGATCATCTGTAGTACATGATTCTAATAGAGGGCACAAATAGAACACAGCACTCACCTCAATTTCATGCGGTGCAACTAGTAATTTAAAGGGTCTTCGGCGGCTCGTGTGTGAGTCGATTAATTTCCATTGTTTTACTTCGTTGATTTCTGAAAATATCGATCATCGTGGGTGCTGCAGAATTGAAATATCATTGAATCAAGTTAGATGAGAGTAACACGCGCCAGCTTCCAAATACAAATAGAAGCAGACGCTGAGAAATGCACAGGTATAACATCTACTTCTCTGGTAGATTGCTACAATATGTTACCGATGACTCGATCCTAGTACACTTATTAGTTAACCATCATCGTCACGCGATATCATGTAGCTGTAGGTTACGAAGGGGATATATTCATATAGTATAGTATTAGAAGAATAATATTCTGCGGAAGTCCTTGATTGTGATATAGCTCTACTGAGAAGAAGCCGATGCGAGTAAAATGGTAGCTATAGTACAAAGCTATAACATATTCATTCAGTGTCGAATGCTAGTAAAATTCCAAAAACAGCTACAAATCTGTTTACTGTTTGAAGTGAAAATAAGTAGCTGTATGACCCTTGCACGACTGGATAAGAAACGACTCAAGTATATTCGGGTAATAGGTACACTCGTTGACCATAGACTGGTGAAAATACAAATATAAAATACAAGCAAACATCAGTTTCCATAGCAGATAGGACGTCGATTCTATATCGTGATGTTCAGCGCGGCCGCGAGTTCGGATCTGACAAAGATGTATTTCCCTTGGCATGGCGAAATGAAGTTTCTATCTATAAATCATATGACCTTCGTCATACATGGCGAGACTTGAAATAGAAACTTGAGCTTGAACGTTTGAACACGCGCTGAATGACTCCGAGATTAGTATGACTGGCACGGCAGTGCTACACACTGTGTAGTGTGCACTATTAGGTCTCCAATAACCGGCATTGCAAGTAGAGTCAGTTAGCTTCAGTTGGTTCGAGTTTCGCAGTGGGCCGCACAATGTTGGCACAATGCCACAAACAGTGAGAAAGCGGTGGGATCGTGACCGGAAATATTTACGTAATCATGATTTGGTATAGCCGAAGCAAGCCTAGTACCGTCATCAACCATTATACGCGACAACAAAACTTGAAGCTGTGATTTCACATCATTTAGCACACATTATACTATAAAAATTGTACATATGGATAGACATAATCATATAGAATCGCTTTGTATAATTTTTACCGCGCTGTGTTTTAGTAGGGAGTGAACATTTGCAAAATAGTTGAGGGGACTGGATTTTGATCAAAACCATGTGGCGTGACAGCTGCTGATGGCAATACAGTTTATTACAAAACACTTCAAAATTAAAGATTGCCAAAGTCCGGATCATTAATATAAACAAAACCTCCTTGTCTTGCAACACTGAGCACTTCAGATTTCTAGTGATATCAGTGAACATAGATGCACTTTACTCATGAAAACATTTATACAAGTTTATTACATTGAATAATAGCACTTATGTTATAAAAAGTTAAATCAAGTACTTTTGTTGAGTAATACATGCCATGTATTTTTTGTAAATCTCATGTTTGGGGTAACTCTCCAACTTAATTTATGTGTCATATATCTATTTCAAAATATATCTGTAAAAATACTGTTGGAACTCATTCCTAGAATACTATGCCTCAAAATACAAAAAGAATTGTAGTGATAGTCATAGATTTGAGGTGAGGAGAAGCCAATCAGTCGAATTTGTCATGTGAGGTGGGGGTGTCATGTTTAATGGTTGATGACTGTATGGAAAGCCAGACAACCACACTCGACCATGTCAAAGTATTTGGGCTCTGACCTTCAGCTCTGTGGCTTGCCACATATATTCAGTTCAACTTCTCAGTTCTTCATTTGAATATTGAATATTAAATACTATGGAAAGTCTAATGATCATGCTCAAACACATCAATTATAATTGACCTCTGGTGTCCGGCACCATGGCACCTTGGTTAGATATTGCAATCTCAGTTTTGGAATTTCATTTAAGTGAGGCTGAGTGCTTATTAACCAAAGCATGGTCATCTGGTAACTACTACATAGTATGTATGCTCAAACAATTATTTAGTTTGTTATAGTAAATAGAATAATATATCTATATGAGCTTCAATATAAGTAATTGTGGACTAGATGAATTGATAATGTAAGTTATACTATGTGGTGCTCACATTAGGTGAACCAAACTTGTTGATACAATGTCCTCAGCTTGTTCTGAGTTATAATTTACATTGATATAAGAGAATCCGGACTCATATTACATGAAAGGTGTTAGTGTTCAACATATCAAGACATTCCAAATCACATTACATAATCTTCTGATCACATTGGCACCACTTGTCCTTACATGTTCTGTTTGCATTCTCAGCCTATCCTCACCTCCCTACTTGCCCTGTTCCCACTTTTCTCAGGATGTACATCTTCGTGCACTGTTCTGATGTATACCCAACTCTTGTGACACTCCGAGCTCTCAAAATAGCTCTGACATCAGCACTGACACAAGACCCTGATGTTTGACAAGAAAACACTTGTACCTCACAAACCTCAACTCACTGGATTTTCATACTCAAGTTTTCCATTCCTTACACATATTTCAGGCTATATCTTTTTTATTCTTCTACATTACTTTGTCCAATATACAATTCCTTGCCTAATTTAGATTTATTGGTTTTATTAGTATATAAATCCCTGTAGTTATTCTGCAGACCATCTAATTGAGTTTACTTTGTCTAGAACTCAATCTCTAACTCTCATAGGCCAGTTTAACACTAATTCTGTCAATTTATTCATTATCATGCTCTTTCCAACTATCTCTTCACACTGGAACTTCATCTGGAAGTTCAATCTCATTTATTACACTGCAACACTCATTTTACTTTTCTAACACCATTGTCTTCACCTTAGAATTCCCAGTCAGACAGACATCTTGATGACTTGCATATTTTGTCTTTGTTAGGTACATGAAACCACACCTTCACCTCTTCATTGATTAGTGACTTGGGCTCACTTGTGACCATAAGGATGGAAACTTCCCCAAATTTACAGTCAGGCAACCTCTACATTTGCAAGATGAGGGAGCATACAAACATTTTGCATATCTGGTTCAACTAAAAATTCACCTTTGTAAGCCCCAGCTTATGACCTACTAAGCACCTATCATTTGCCTAATCCACTCTGACTCTAATTGAAGTAGTAGGTGCTTGGACCTGTGGTGTGTTGTACTGCAGTCTGTACACCACAACCATTGTTTTCAACACAAATGTGTGTTTTTGTAAATTTACTTATATATCATGTACTCTGATTACCTACTCTGTGGTTTTTTTACCTTGGTCATCACTCTGCATTTATAAGAAATACACTTTGTTTTTTGATAAATCAGTGCTGCAGCTTCTAATACAAAGCCCTGAAAAATATAACATGATATGAGTGTTGTGTTGCACATATTGTTTATATCTCGGTTTATATAGTCCACAGATGCTTATATCAGATATCTTACATATTTTATTTTATTTTACCACAATGAACTAAATAATTTCTTGAGTGCACATACTAATAATTACCAGATAACCATGCTTCAATGAGTAAGTGCTTGGTCTCGCTTAAATGAAATTCTGAAACTGAGATTGTAATATCTAACTGAGATGCCACAGTGCCAGATACAGGAGATCAATTATAATTGATGCATTTGAGTGTGGTCGTTAGACTTTCCATAAAATACTAACCATTAATTCAAAGATCCACATTGTAGATACTGATCTATAAACCTATGCTGTAAAATATAATCTCACATTTCTTTCTCTATTTATGAAAATGATGCTAAGATACATGTTACAATCTATAGTTTATACTTGTTTCTCAACTGGGCTGATGGTATGTCAATTCAATGTTAAGTTTATAAGGCAATATACTATAGAGTGGTGTGATATTTGAAGCTGCTTCCCACTAAAAGATGAATTTTCATTGAGATATATGTGAAATGGCTACAATTGACTAGTATAGTCAGTTAAAACTGAGGAGTGAGTGTTGCTGGAGTGTGGGGGATACATTTCATCTCCTCAAAGTTAATAGAAATTTGTGATTGCTCATTTCAGACAAGTTCAAACAATCAACAATAATATATTCAAACATTCTATCTAATAAATTACTATATATTTTCATAAGGTGAAAGGAAGTGGTTCTTGTAAGTATGATCTAAGCATTATAAACTCCAAACTGATCACCACTTGTTTTCCTTGGCAATGATACAGAAATCACTGTAGCATATTGTGTATCACCAGGTCTGATTCCCCTAATAGACATAATGATAAGCACAATAACTTTAAGCATGATATATATGCTGGTGCTGATCAAATGAATTTGCTGGAGGATAATTTCCATGCTGTATCAGTCTCATATACAATAAGCAGTGTCATGGTGTATAAGTATTCTATTCATCTTCCATGAATACCCAACAGAAGAACCTAAACAATGTTAATTAGGTATTCTTTAATTGCCAGTCCACTGGGCCTATGACTGGGAAATCCCATGCCACTGATAGCTCATCAATGCATCAAGTCTCTGTTAGTAACAATTGTTCATCTGACAATTTCAGAGTGATACCAACAGTTTATTTACATGCAGATGGTTGCACTCATATAGCACTCCCTTCCCTGTAACATCTTCACTCCTTATGACATTAAGAAAGTGTATACAAGACAACATCAATAAAATAAATGCGATGTGCATCCTTTGAACAAGTTTTTGCACCAGACAACTCTTTTTGACAATTCATTCAGCTCTCTATTGTCGGGAATCTTTAGACTTGCAACACAGTTTAAATCAGGAAGCTGGAAGTTATTAACTTTATTATCACTAGTTAAAGATTACAGTAAACTATCCAAAATATAATAATACACATTTATTCTCATACTTTTTCAATCAATTATCTGTATGTTTAAAAAGCACTAAAACTCATGTTCATGAACATAACTCTCTCTTCATCCAAGAATTGCACCCAAGCACTTAATTCTTCCTTTGACATTGTATGAATATATGGCAAAGTTGACCAGATGGGCTCACTGAAACATTCATTATCTTGAAGTACACTTGGTTCTGTTACAAGCATCCACCATCCTTTCTTTCCCAGTCCTGAGGTAGTGCCATTGCCATGCCAATAAGCAATGGCATCATGTACTCTTCCCTTTCCAAAATCCATCACATGAGGCATGACAGTTTCAAGCGTTTTGACTCTGGTTATAAATCAGAAGGGCCTAATGTACCTCCCAGTACTGGAAGGACAAATAACTGCTGTAAGGTCATTTCCATAATTGAACCAGCAGGTGTTATGTGGTCCCCATGTCAACCAATTCAAATATGGTACATCAATAAACAAGATATCAGAAAATTCATCAATGTCCAAAGTTGGAATCAAAGGTTGAACAATGCTTAGCTGTGAACAATATCAATAGTAAATACTAAGAGAGAATTTTTGGATCAGTTATGAAATGGCCTTTCTTTGGAATAGTGTACTTGTGATCCTCTGGATTTAGATTGTAGATAGGAAGGTGAGCCTCATAAAGGCAGCTGCAGAAATGTCACAGTTGTCTCCTGTGCAACTCCCTCCTTTTGTAGATTCAGATCCTTCCAAAACCATTACTGAACATGCTTATCCTGTATGTAATTTTGACATGCCTCTCACCACTCTGTAATTTACCTCCTATACAGATAGTTGATCAGTTTAGTGGAGGAGGAAAGCACCATCTTTTCTGTAACCTCTCCACATTCATTGTAAGAGTCATTTATAATTATCAATAGTCTTTCATACTGACAATTTCTCAAAGGGAGAATACCCAGTGGGCACACAAAGAAGATATGGTTCATTGGTAGGGTCTTGTTGTTCTCCCTCCTTCCCTTACCCCTCTTGATGCAGTGGGGTCATGGCCACTGTCTCCTCTTTACATCCCCTTTCCCTGTCTGTCCCTTCACCCTGTTAACACAATCCTTGGTGATTTTGATATGTTGTTGTACCCTTTTTGTCAGCTTTCTGGTATTATATATCTTTGTGACATGCAACAAACTGAGATGCAAATGCAGCCAACATTAAGTGTGGAAACATGGTTCCTCAAATTATGCAAATTTTCTTGTTTGGCTATAGCCTTAGTAACAACGAAATGCTCAGAGGTGCTGGGTGCCAGTGTGGGTTTCATGCTGATGCACATGAAACATATCTGGAAGTTGATAACCACTGGCTTTCATGGATTCCTTATTTCCAAATTCAAGGGTTCTCATGAATCAGGCTGGGAGATCATTTGGTTTGTTTTGGGACCTGACAGCTCTGAATATACAGGTTTCATTCTATGGTGTGAGAATATTATTCAATATTTTGGCCTCAGCTGGAGCCTGGGACACAATTTAAGTACAGCCAGATTAATCAGGAAAATTCTGGTTATGTATCATTGTCCTTGGATATGTACTATAGCCACTATGAGTAAAAAATCTGTATTTGCTGATGTACCTCATCAGTCCAAAGTTTTATCAGACCCACCTAATGAATGCAAGTGTTGAACTTGTTTTTTGAACTTACTTATCATCCACTTCATACAGATCCAGGGAACAGAGCTCAAATTCAATACTCTGCCAATTTACTTGCAATCCATATTATAATCCCTCCTCTAACAGGTAATAAGATAACACCACATGAGCAAAATGTTCTACATAATTAGACCCTCTTGTACCTCTACCCCTAAGCAGACATCACCACACCACTTATTAAACTCTTATTTTACAATCCATACTATAATTCTTTAAAATTATTTGTTTCTGGGTTGTTATTGATTGTTATTGTTTTTTTTTTTGCAAACAAGGTTTCTGTCGACGTAGTCGACACTTCCAAGTCTTAGCATCATTTTCATAAATAGAGAAAGGAATGCGAGATTATATTTTACAGCATAGGTTTATAGATCAGTATCTACGATGTGGATCTTTGAATTAATGGTTAGTATTTAATATTCAATACGCAAACGAAGAACCAAGAAGTCGAACCGAATATATGCGGCAAGCCGCAGAGCCGAAGGTCGGAGCCCAAATACTTTGACATGGTCGAGCGTGGTTGTCCGGCTTTCCATACCATTCAGCTCCAATCACTAATTTTAAATACACAGTACCAGCTGTCGTTAACATACATGCTCAAGGTCTCCAGCTGAGTAATAATGGCTCATACATGGTATCCAGGAATCAAATATACTATGTGTTCAAGGTGGTATCGGATAGGAATGAATTATCACTACGACCGCTACCTGTGTCCTTCATGTAGGGCGTAGTTGCGGTATCCTGTGGTTTTTCGACAGCAGTTTCTGGATCATCGTACGTTCTGACCAAGAAATTCAATGCCGTAGGTGCTGCACGCCGACCATTTTTTTCATCTTTGCCATTCGAAATCACCATATATACTAGAAGCACCACACTGGTGACTGTTATAATGGCTAGGCATGGGAGTAAGCCTGCGTAGTCTTCAATTACAATAGAAAAGTTAATATTCAACATAATTTCAGTAAATTAAACACCAACCAATAATCGCGCCAAATCCTGGAGGAGCACCAGGCATCGTCCCTCTCAAAGTGGTGAAGGCAAAAAGCGTCGCGATAGGTATAGCGAATACCTCCTTTGGCTGTTCGAACCTAAATATAACCTTCATTGTAGATCCAACAAATGCTAATGTGACCAGCCCTACAGAAAGTGCGTAAGTCTCATAGTATTGTTGGTAAAGGTCGCTAGTTATGATCTTACAGATACCAATAACGATGGTAAAGACATAGATCTTTATTAGGCCACTACGTTGGAGTGTGATCGTGTTGATGTAGGCGGCATCAAATAAACCACCTGAACCATCATCTGATGAAGCTGTGAAGCCGCTATTCAGTGTTTAGTACGTGAGCGAAGCCCCGGGAGGAGTGGTACTTACACAGCAAGTCCTTCACTAAACCCAACTGTTATGTTGACTGGGTTGTTTGTCCCTGTTTCATTGCCATAAACAAATAGTTCTGCTTCATAGCTGTTCATACGCGAGTAGTAATAGACTAAATATTACTGCTAAAGGTTTCCAAATAGCTGCAAGACTTACACATCAAATGGGTAATCTTGAAGTGTTGAATCATCAACTTGATCACTTGTCCTAGCGCTAGTGAAAAGTAATGATTTGGTTCTGAAAACGGGGGATGTGGAGTAATCGGTATTATCTTCCGAGTCATTGGGATACCATGTAAAGATAGGATCTTCTTGTATTTGGTTCGTCCGGTTGACATTGGAGCTGTCATCCCCGATCTGTAAAAGATTACTAATTGGTCATTCGAAATTAATTGCTTAGTACCAATTGCCAAAGAAGCCAATTTAACCGTACTTATCAAAATATATACTGACAGGCGGACAAGTACTGTCACAATTGTCGGACAAGATAAACCAATTCATAGTCATAGTCGATGCATCCGGGTCCACGGAAATAAGATCTGCTCCTAAAACGACCTTATAGTCGGGTTTGTTAGGTTGTAATTAGTTGACATGCTTCAAGGGCTAGTACTCACTGTTCGGATATTGGAGCCGTCGTCATCACTTCCATCAAAGTTTCTGACTCTGAGTCCGTAGCCTACTCCAATGCCAGTGGAAATGCAAGTAATGCAAAATAGGACAAATGTGATTAGACAATAGATATGCCTGTTGCTACGAGTCAGTTTAGGTGGTATTAAAGAAGTCCAGGAGCGCATGGTATGGTATATGCGAGAGTTAGATTGGTAGCGGTTTGAAGAAATCCTACTGAGTTGTCTGAATTTATAGGGGGAACTTTGTGCTCCGCTATTTCCATCCTTCTATAATTGGTAGCCGCGCTAGACACTGAGTTGCAGTCAATGACAGATTGACGCCCAGAAGCTTGGAAAGATGCGTGCCTTCAGAAGCACTTGCACGAAATCGTGTGCCAAGTGTACCCAGTATAGCATGTATAGTACAAGGACAACTGAGCTGATATGGATAATGATCATGAACAACTGGATGAGAAGAATAGAATCTGGGTTGGTGAAGTAAGCGCAAGAAGATATTGTTCACGAATTACAATAATAGTGTTCCTGTATGGGAACTGACTTTTGCTTGTATTTTATGTTTGTACTTGCACTAGCGTATGGTCAATGAGTGTACCTATTACTTGAATATACTTGGGTCGTTTCTTATGCGTTCAAGCAAGGGTCGTGCGGTTGCTTAATTTCGCATGGAAAATATGGACGGTAGACAGATTTGTAGTTGTTTTTGGAATTTTACTATCATTCGATTCTGAACGAATATGTTATAACTTTGTACTATAGTTACCATTCTTTGTATCTGTTCCGTCCCAGAAGAGCTATATCACAATCATAAGTTTCTGCTTCTACTTGGATTTGGAAGCTGGCGCGTGTTACCCTCACCCAACATGATTCAACGATATTTTTAATTCTGCAACATCTACGATGATCGATATTTTCTGGAACATCAACGAAGTAAAACGATGGAAATTAATTTACTCACACACGAGCCGCCGAAGATCCTTTAAAACTACTAGTTGCACTGCATGAAATGGAGGGGAGTGCTGTATTCTACCTGTACCCTCTGTCAGGGTCATGTGGTTACGGATGATCGGCAACGATATATGTTTATGGAAACTTATGTTGCTATGAATGGGAGATGGGTCATATGGCGTGGGTACGTGATATATATTTATATGATATAAGTATGCTATTCTCGAGAGCGAAGTTCTTCCACAAAGGAAGGTGAGTTTTATAAGTTGATTCGTATAAATAGCTCCCTGATTATCTTCAACTTGAAATACAAGGAGAGTCAATACTAGGCCCAGGAGTCTGGAGCAGGTTGTCTCAGGTGAATAAAGTCCCACTGTCGAGAGAAAGGAACTCCCTAGCCCGTATAAACAAAGCACTCACTACTCTCTACTAGCGACGATCAGGTGCCTTAAAAATTTTTCAGAAGGAGATTTCTCAATACTACGGCACGTATGAAACGTTCAATGAAAGAGGATTTACCATTGTACTAAGCTGCGGCTCAAAGCTTCTTCAATGTTTTGTTGTAACTTGCTCGGGACAATGACTTGACAAAGATTCGCACCAGAGTAATTCGAGCACAATAGAAACTCCGCATTCAGTGGCAACACTAAAGACCGTTATCTAAAATTGACCTAATAATTCTGAAAATGAGTGGTACGAAGTATGAAGATTTATTCGAAGCTGTTAACGGACCTAAATAATAGAATGCAAAGCGTTGAAGAGAGAATGAGCAGATTCAATACTAGAACAGTTCGGTGAGCGGTGAGGACGTCGATTCTATATCATATGTTCGTCGTGGCTGCGAGTTTGGACCTAACAAAGATGTATTTCCTTCGGCATGGAGAGATGAAGTTTCTCCCTATGAAACGTATGACCTTCGTAGTACATGGCGACTCGGAGACTTGAAATGAGAGCTTGATGTTTGTTGGTTTGAACACGCGCTGAATGACATGCCATTGCCAGAATAGCAGTGGGATCGTACCCGAAAAGATTTACGTAATCATGATCGAGTATAGCCGATGCAAAGGCTAGAGATCTAGAGGCTCCCGTTCGAATCTCCCTGGGTACGTACGTCGACGTAGGCCACTGTACAAAGCTCCTCCACCAAACCCCGGTACCCGCTACTTGATGTACCTGGATAGTCGAATCCTCGTAATTGCTACCAACCGCTTTCCGATAATAACAGTCGAACCTGGTTAGTTGAAGATGAAGTGGGGTATGATCCCGGTGTTCAACTGGTGTTGGTCATTATGGTACGTTGTATGTCTAATTTGTTTTCGCAATGCGCTGATATGTTACACACTTAGCTTTGTTTTCGGATTACTCAAGCGATTCCGTTAGCATATACTCCACAATTCGCACAACGAGTGCATTACCGGCCTCGCATCACCGACTACCTTCGCTTGTCATCCCAAGCCCCGACATAGGGTAGCGCTTGATACCTGTTGGACGAGTGAGGAGGTGATGTTGGAACTTGATATCACCCAAGCCTGTATTGATGTGATTAGGCAGTGTCAATCTTCTGGTTCGTACCTCTTAGTTTACCTTTGCTTCGACTGATGGCTGCCAGGGTTAGTGATATCGTTGCTGTATAACTTGCCTCAACGACCGCACAGCGGCCCATAACTACCACTACTCGGCGCTCCTCCATTGCGTACAGCTACCGTATCCAAGCACCCACACGAACGCCAGATATCTTCGGAGTCGGGTCATGGGTAGAGGGTTAGTCGATTACGGAGGATTGAATCATCGATCCCTTCGAGAAGAACCATTCACGGGAAACGTGATGAATATTTCGGATTCATTAACACCACCGGACTCCTTCGGACTCCCGCGTAACAACGAACTACTAAGTCTACGTTGTCTCTTTGGGCCCTGTGACAAGATCAGTCAATGGTAGTCAATTGCTGGTCCCAGTCAGTAGTACACTCTTGGTTATAACAGACTAAACTAAATGCTAACCGATGTTATTGTTTTCTGTGTAGATTGATGTCCGATTGCTTCTGATACAGATTGTGCTATCTTAAGGCTTTAACCTACACCGTAAGAGTTATATATTCATGTTCTACTCAGGTAAATAATTTTTTCAAACGCTACTGGGACTGACGAGGGTAGGATGGTTTATCTATGACATACAACTGTACTACAACCACATCGATTAAGTCCACTTCTCCCATCCCAACATTCCAGAAAATGTATCAAGTTTCGAATTCTAGAGTCAGTGTCGTTATAATGTCGTATCGGATGGAATTTGTCAAACCTCTTAGCCTTTAACTTCTTATTGAAGTTCACGTTCGTTTTTTTCTCCTTCTCAGTTTCTCTGGATGGATTCGTGTTTACCCCATTCTTTGACCAGATAGCGATGTTCTTATATGTGCATCCCATGGCAAGGACTTGTGTAGTTCGTAATCGGTTTCACTTTGACGATGTTTAAAGTTGATATTAATCAGTGAAAAGTTATGGGATCGTTCAATTGTGGTATGGACGATAACGGGGATCTTCATACATATTTGTAAATGATACGCTGATAAGTGGAGTAACCGTAGCATGGCACAGGACTGGGGGTAGCCAAAATCCTGCCGTGCATTAAAGAACCTTGATACTTAAGAAGGAAGCACTTGCTTGGTATCCATCGAGTGAAAGTGGGAAAGTTGGAGCGACAACGCTGTTAGCAAACAAGAGGCAGTGACAAGTACAACGTAAGTGAAAAGTCGGATTCGACTCGCAGGGATTGGTTGGCCTGAGGTGGGGATCAGACTATTGTCTTGCGCGGTGAGTACTTCCTGATGCTCAGCGGCGATCTATACTTACGTATATGGCGGTCAAAGTGCACATTTATTGTGCCGCGCAACTTTTTCGGGGGGTTATTCGGCGCAACTTTTTGCACGAGGCCGCAACTTTTTACACGAGGCCGCAACTTTTTTTTCAGAAGGCCGCAACTTTTTTTTTTATACGGAAGGCCGCAACTTTTTTTTATTATGCACAAGGCCGCAACTTTTTTTATTCTGCGCAACTTTTTTTGAGGGTGCAACTTTAAACTTAACTTTCAACTTTTTGAAATATAGCACAATTTATGTCTATCATAATTTAATAAGTTATCAATTCAAAGCATAAGGAATGACATTAATGAAGACTAATTTTGTGTTTTACATGTGAGTTGCTGGTGACAAGTTATATACAGTCTATGTAAACAAGACAGTCTGAAGACATATTACAAGTTACGTTTGAGGAAAAACCATGGCAGATACTGTCGTAGTTCTTCGCGAGAGGGGGTGGGAGAGGGCAAGAGGTGGTGGTGTGCGATGGGAGATGGTGACAGCGGATGTGAAGGAGGGAGTAGTGTAAGATAGGACATTTGCCCTCGCCTTCTTGCTAGATGAGGGCAGTAGGAGGGGAGGGAGAGAAAGGGCGAGAGGGGGAGAAGACATCTGCCCTCGTCACTTGCAAGATGAAGGAGGGAGTGGGAGAGGAGAGGGAAAAGGTGTGACAGCACTCATCGTTTGCAAGATGAGGCAAGGGGATGTGAAGGAACAATGGGATGGCACTTGTCACTTGCAGGATGAGGGGAAAGGGTTGAGGGGGAGGAGGGGAGGGTGGGGACTGAGGGTGGATGAATGTGTCATTGTGAGGATGACGGTGGTGGTGGTGGTTTGAGGAGGGTACATTGGTGTAGTCGAGGTGATGGAGTCACTGAGGTAGGAGGCTTGAGGTGGGCTGAATGACAAGTGGGGACAGGGAGACAAGCTGACAGTGGGGGGCTTACTGGTGGCTGGCGTGGCGTGGTGTCAACGTCGAGACAACGGGTATGAGAAGAAGAGAGGACGAGAGTGGAAGACGTATGCCCCTGTCACTTGCAAGGTGAGGGAGGGGGGAGGCGCTTACCCTTGTCACTTGCAAGATGAAGGCGAAATGGCGAGGAGGTGAGGAGAGGTGTTCGCCCTCATCACTTGTGGATGAGGGTGAAGAAGGGAACACCTGCCTCGTCACTTGCGAGACGAGGGTGAGGGGTGGAGAGAAGGAAAGGAGGAGCACAGGAGGCAGCACTCGTTTTGGGCTTGTCATTGTTATGTGTGCCATTACACATAGAGGAGGGTGGGAACAAGATGAGGGGACGGAGAGGGCAGAGGAGGGAAGGGAGAGGAGACGTCGGCCATACATGTCACTGGCAAGACAAAAGGGAGGGGAAGAGGATGGAAATGAGGGAGTGCTAGAGGCCGCACTCGTATTGGGCTTGATGTTGCCACGTGTGCTGTTACACTCGTCACTTGCTAAACAAGAAGAGAAGAGAGAGGAGCAAGTACCAGCCGAGACTGATGTCAGGTCGTTTCCCTCTCATGTTCCCTTCTTTGAGCTCCTCCGTGCCAAAAAAGTGTAGTTCAGTTAAATTCTAAAGTGCTGATGATAGACGTACCTATTACTATCGATCCCCACCATAACCAAGCTAGTGCATGCAATGCGAAATACCAGCACCACGATTGAAAGAAAACAGAGAGAAAGTAGAAAAGTACTCACTCTTGGGCGGCTGAATGAATCATTGGAGGTGGGGATGCTACTGGCATCGGCATTGGTCAATCCAGGCATAGGACACACTACCAGGGAAGAGTGGTGAGGTTGCATTTCTGGGAGTGAAGGTGCACGAGACAATGTTGGAATTTACAAGCTGACAGTGAAAGACAGTGGAAACCATGCAACGTTACAATTATGGTGACAGTGACAGTAACGGTGACATGATGATGTGTGCCTGATTGCGTGGGATATCAACAAATATACACGTGATATATATATGTATGCTACTATGTATGATTGGTATTATTTGGCAGCAGCTTCTGTGTGAATCAGCGTACAAATAATACCAACAGACACGTACACAGTTATGTAAATACAAACACAGATAGATGAATCATGTGTAATTTTGTTGATATCCCACGACCCACATGTATACGTCATCATGTCACTTAGCATTGGGTAAGTGTAACGTTGCAATGTGCAATGTGTATCGTTTCCACTCAAGTCCAGTCTGCCTCTTGCTCTCTGCTCTCTCTCTCTTCCTCGCCGTCTCCCACAATGAGGACCCTCCTTCACCCCTTTGCTCTCCATGCCGTCTAATCCCCCAATCGAGACCATCATCTTATTCTACATCGTTGGCACTCTTCCCTACTTCCATATTCACGATGCAGTCAAGCACTCTGCCTTGCACCCAATGCCTATTCCCTCACACACACCCCTCAAGTATTCCCACGCCCTCTACAAGTGTGGTGAATGGGCCGGTCTTACCCTTGTCACCTGGAACAATGCAAAGGCCGATGTTCGAGTCACTCCCATAGAGCTCCAGTAAGTTGTTGTGTTCCTTGGCGTCGCTGGTGGGTGAAGTGTGAGTCTTTGCCCTTCTTAATCTACCTTCCTTCCCTCTCTCAATACCTGTCACAGTTTTCCAGGCACCACTTGTCTTTGTGTCGGTGTTTGTTATTCTTTCCCACTCAAGGTGATGCACCTCGGCTCTCACTCTCCCTCTCAACCCCTGCTGTTCCTTTGGTGTTCGTCGATGTTTGCCACTGAAGGCATCGCATGTCCTCGACCCTCACACCCCCTCTTGATCCCTGTTGTCCCTCGTCTGTACCATTCTCGACAGACCTGCTCTTGGCTCACCCTCTGCCAGCTCTATGCTGCTCCAACCTGCTACTGAAACACCAGCAGACCATTTTGGAGTTACCTTCTCCAACTCCATTCTCACCTTGTCCATCTTGAACTTCACCAAGGATCTCGGCAAGTTGCTTTGTAGCACTTCTGGAAGGAAATATGACAGCATCTGAGACAGGTTTTCCTCCACCTCTCATCACCACTGTCATTGTCTATGCAGCCATGCTTCTCACACCTGGATACTACTCTTTGTAGCTTCGCCCCAACTTTCCAGGACACCCAATTTTAGATATTTGTGGTGGGTGATGGTGATGTCTACTAGATGCAGTGGCTCTGACCTAGAGCAAGGCATAGTTGGGTAGCGCGCGCCACACAGGGTAAATGGGTGTAGTGATGTGATGAGTCAGCAATTAGCGGTGATGTAGAATAAGTCAGGGAGGACATGTAACTTGTAGTAAGTAGCTTGTAGTATGTCTTCAGACTCTGTCTCATTTACATGGACTGCGTACCACTTGCCACTTGTAATTTACATATAAAATACAAAAATTCGGCTTCATTCTTAGTGTTCCGACTCGATAACTTAATAATAATCATGGTAGATACAAACTGCGCTATGTTTCAAAAAGTTGCGCTCTGCCTCAAAAAAAGTTGTGCTAAGAAAAAGTTGTGCTGAAAAAAAAAGTTGCGGCATTTCGAAAAGTTGTGGCCTTGTGCAAAAAGTTGCGCCGAACAAGCCCCCGAAAAAGTTGTGGCACCATCAAAAAAAGTTGCATGGCACAATAAATGTGCACTTTGACTGCCATATACATACACTATTACAATTAAGAAAAAAGAGCGAAATTCTTCCAGCAAGGCGGTGATGTACAGTAAAAAATGATGTAGTTTGCATACATTGGTCCTCATTCAGCTTCAACTCAAAATACCAGGAAAACAATAGACCCAGAAATTTGGAGAAGGCTGTCCCTCCTGCAAAGCTTTGAAGTCCCACTGCCACCATCCACTGCCAAGGAGAGGAATGAAGCTGGGAGGACTTCAATGTGTAAGCATGGTCTGTAAGTAACCTTCCCTGGGCCGGTACAAACTAAGCACTTATTTTCAGACCAGTCACTTTTGCATGTCGACTGATATAGTTTCTAGTAATAAGCAGGTGGAATTCAACTAGGGGAATGTGCTAGAAACAATTTATCAAGGGTAAATGATCCAGAATCTTGTATGTGATTACTGTGCCGGACACAAGAGCCCAACATGAAATTTAGAGGTGAACAGTCTTGAAATACATCATACCACACATAGGCTTTGTTAAGTTGTTATTTTGAGTGAAGTAGCCTGAGGAAAAGGATGCGCCATTGTACTAAGCTGCCATTCAAAGTTATTCAGCGGTCTGTAGGGAGTCAAGCTAGCTCAAGACCAGCTCTGGACTTGGAGTTGACAAAGGTTCGACTTAAGTACATGAGTGAGGTCCCTTGTCCAATTCCACTGCATCAAGTTGGCGTGTTGAGAGTCCAGAAAATATGGTTGATGTCTCTCATGGAAGTTATTTATAGACAGTGCATGATATGTCAGTTAAATGTCCGATTCAGATTTTGAATGACATTGGTACATATACCAGGGCCCCTGATTATCCTGCTGGAACTTACATCCTGAGAAAGGGGGTTTTGTCCGGACAGATTTTTCACCTAATTTCGCAAAAATTGTCCGGACTGTGCCTAAGTTCGCCAGGATACCCAGATTTTGTCCGGATTCAGCGTTCTAAGTTCTAAAAATGTTTTTTTGCGATTTATGATGTTTAAATGTAGTTTTGGGGTGAAATAAGGTCATAGATATGATAGATCAACGATAAATGTACATGAATCAGTTGTATCAAATGCTGAATCTAAACTTCGTCCTCTGAATCATCATTTCCTCCTCCCTTTGTACTATTGAATGCCTTTATTGCCACAATGGGATGTGTAGTTTGAGATTTGAGGTCCAGGAATATTTCCATATACTCCTTGTTGACGATGAGACCAATGTTTGACTGAAGGGTGACAACAGAGGAAGGAATAGCCATGATGAATCGGATAGAAGGTATAAGCTGGAAATAGTAATTGCTGAGTATAACCTGGCAGATATTGATGAGGAGTCCGTAATAGTGGTGTGTTTTCCATTCTTTCCTGCAGTTTTAGAGTACATGGTGCCAACTAAGTGATTCATGATAAGTATAACACTGAAACACATATAATGTAGCCCACTCACTGCACGCAATGCAAACACTGCTGTCAATCAAAATAAAACCGAAATCTTCCAACTGAAGAGGCCATAATAAGGTAATGCATGCCTCACCAATGAGATTGAGTATATTCGAGGTGACATGGGCCTTTCTAAACATCCCCCCCGCTTTCTCAAAGTCTGAGCAGTGCTGAACATCGATATGAATGCAACTGTTATCGATTTATTACTCATACCTCACCCACTGCCTTCTATGCTACAACTACCGCATTGGCTGCATTTCCTGCTGGAAGTAGTTGTCAAAACTCTTGAACATACCGAACCTCATCTGAAAGAATTTCACCCAGTTGTTCTTCACCTGTCTCAACAAATTTCGATCTAATAGAACCACTGGAATAGCTAGCTTGCTATTCAATGCTTTGCTAATATATTTTGGCACATCTCGGGTTGGAAATGTCTCTCCATAACCAATCCATTTGGATTCGAGAAACAGCCTATGGCCATCCTTTATAATGATAACGCTGTTGATTATGCCTGGTTGTTGATTTCTTGTGGCTGATTACAAGACAATTTGACAGGATTTGATAGAAGTTTGATAGGTGGATAGAAACACAGAAGTAGTGGGTGACTTTCCATAATGTCTGGAATGCTTTCCATAATGTCTGGAATGCTTTCCAGATTCAGATTTTGTTTCAGACATGAGATGCCATGATGCTGCTGTCAAGGTACGTGAATAAGCGAAAAATTCAGACTCAGCACGATGAAATGGACCATTTTCAAACCTTAGTCTGGATGAGGCCCCCTACCCCCCCTTCCAGCTTCAAACAGGCCTTTCAGAGCCTTTCAAATGTCTGCTTCACTCATTTTCGTTGTCCATGACGCCTTGGCTTTACGCAACAACCCTGATCAAGATAACGCTTGGATCGTCAACTGTCACTCATGAAAGTCTCAACATCTCAATCTCAAGCCCTTCAAACACCGTGTTTCCAGCTATTCTCCAGTTAAACAAGGTATTTCTTTTCTTTCGACACCCTTTAATAAGATCTGAACATTTTTTAGTATATTTAGATACATGTTCTTGTAAATATACGACATGAACAATATAATATGTTGTATCTGGACCATTTTTGAGGGGCAAGACCTGTCCTACTACCGAAGACTAGACCGAAAATTTTCCAATCCTACCCCTCAAGACTGCAAATAAAATCATACAAGTTCGGCTGGAATTTAGAGGAGGGCAAAGGCAGAGATAGAGGGATAAAAGGTGTGCAAATTCCGATGATTTTAAGCCAATTCCCCATTCTCAATCTGTCTCCATGTCTAATCAACAGTTTGCAACTCATTGTGAAACCGGCCTACATTACTCTCGATATGGTGCCAACAGTATGTGGTATCCTATTGATCCCAGAGCTTCTCCACCATCGGTAAGGCCTTCATATCCATAAAATTGATGTAAACTCACTCTCTGATTGACAACAGCTCCCAAGCTTAAAGTCTGTGTTTCCTGGACCATTTAATGAAGCTGAACCTACTCAAGCAGTAACATATTGTTTTTAGCATAGTTAGTGTATATCTGACATGATTTCGCAGGCTCTTTTCGCCCCCCCGCACCTCACTTTAGCTGGTGTGCCTCGTGCAGAGGCATATCTGCCTGCGATCAATCTGGCTCTTTTGGGTTCTGGTGAAGCCATTGTAGCTCCACCTGAGCTCATGCTTCATGATGTGGCATGACCAGCAGAGAAGATTGCTGGTTCTTGTCGCTCTGAAGCCAAAGGCAAAGGCCATGCTTCAGATACTGTCAAGCCTGCTCATAAACGGAAGTCAGCCATGAATGCTAGTGAGCCTACGGCATTGAAGAAGCCAAAGCCTGAGCCAAGCGCCAACTCCAAGCGTAAATGTGGTGGCTGTACAACTGGCATTGTAAACTACTCTCCAGAGGACATCGAGGCGCTCCTTGATCTGTTGCAGGAGCACTTACCTATCGGTGGATTGGCATGGAATCACATCTGTGAGGAGTTTGCTGAGTGGGCTGAGGAGAACGACAGGCCTGTGTGTATCGCAAAGTCCCTGGAGAACAAATACAAGCAGGTGCAATGTATACACCTTTATTTGTGATACCGAACTTACATTCATTGTAGCTCATTTGTACTGGAAAGCCAACTGGAGATGCCTACTGCCCTCCTGAAGTTGAGTGCGCTCTTCAAATAGAAGATTTGATGAATGACAAGGCTGGAACGTGCCATCTCAATGATAGCGCTATTATTGATGTGTCAGAGGAGGAGGAGGATGTACTAGAGTTATCATAAGTTCTGTTCTGTCGTCAACAATATGACATTATCTTACCTACAGATTAAATAGTGATGGATGGGACTCAAGTGATGGTGCTGCCCATGGCCCTGTAAGCAAAAAGACAGAAGCATTGCCTGCGAAGCCAACCATTAAGGAGTCTGGCACTTCTTTGCGTGGCCCAGTGATGCGAAGGCCCCTCATTAATCATGTTAGTGTGTCTCGAACCCGTGGTGGTCATCTTGGTGATGCACAAGGCCTTCTTGCCAACATTTTGAGCTCATTGGATCTAGCAACATTCTCAGCTCAGGATGATGAGCATGGTGTACGCTCACTCCATACCACTCATATTCTCAGTCTTAACCAGCAGTTGCGAGATGCAAACTCAACAATTGAATCTCTTCAGTCGAAGCTCAGTGATGTCGAGTGTGAATGCCATGCAGCTGAGCGTCGTGCTGACCATGCAGAGTTGCTATCCATGATGGGAACTGGTGATGAGTGTTTTATTGCTAGTGGGTTGGCAATGCCTGTTCGGTCTCATCGTGGTGACATTAACTTGATTGCCCTGCCTCCTGCTTCCAACTACCGACATCCTGTGTGACAGGAAACACATTATCGCGATGGAGGGTGCTCAGTCAAGTGGGTAGGAGGGGAAGAAGTCGATTCTCACTATGTACATGTCCCATCCCCTACTCCTTCTCCAGGCACTCATCACTTCACAATCTCAAGAACCCCTTCTCCTACGATCCTGCGTTCTACCAGTGGTCTATCTGCAGGAGTATTGGGTGTGGATGCTGTTACCCCTTTGCGTCATGTTTTCATTTTGGCTCCAGGCTCCCAGTCTATGCCCAATGTTTAGTATCTAGTAGATTGCGCTCATGCTCTTACTGACTGGTACTTCCACCCCCACTCATTAATTAAAGATTGTTTTCTCGATTATTGGTATCTCCTATTTCTACTGTCATGTTATATATTTTACTCTTCATGTTCTACTAAATGAAATTGCATAACACAATCATTTCTTCTTTGATCTTTGAAAAGGATATCCTCGAAGTGATCCCATACCTCCTCCTGCTCCATGTTCTCCTTCCAAATAGGCATATACACACTTTGAATCTGGTTAATTCCTACCATACAAGTTCAAATTTGATGTAAGCGGACCACTGTCTCTAAAAGATCACATTGACGGTCACTGTGATTGACATCCATGGGAACCCTTAGTCATCCAAATGAACCCTGAATTGCACACATACCCCACTCTGCTGTTTGGTGATATGATAGTAGTTCACGATTGAACTGGTTGTCACGATGTTGTACTGCAGGATGTGGGTGGGCTCGGGTTCCACTCTTCATTGGGGTCTTTATCTTTCCATTTATTTGCTCGGTTCCTTTTGGAAATGCTGTATCTGCAACTAAATAAAATCCATCAGGTGTCTGAGCTCTTAACTTTTCATATATTGGCTTTGCAACACGTGAATCATACCAACTTCCAGGTGCATTGAGATTACTCCCTATGATTTCACCTAGTAACAAGTGTTAGTTATGTACATATAGATAGAACCAGAAGAACCATACCTCTAGCATTAAACACAAGTATATTACTGACAAAATGTTCATGAAGCCACCCATTATAGGTGGCATTCTCGATTTCTTGATTGGCAGACTCTTGTACAGGCAGCTTTAGACCATCCATTGATCCAAATGCACCTGTGAGAAGGGGATGGCGAGCCACAATCAAGTTGTTATTCTCTTTGAAATCATTCCCTGAAGGCCAAACAACTGCAGACTGTGGCATAACACACAGAACAGAAAGGAGAATTTTGAGGGAGAAGTCAAGATATCTTGAGACGGTGCTGGGAATTAAAGCAAAGATCTGCATGAGACTTATATCATGCATTGTAGAGTTGAGATAATGTAATACAAGTCCAAGTCCACCACTAGCATCAAGGGAGCATGCATTAATACGTGGTGGAGCCCTAGAGCCAGGACGATCTGTGTGTGGTATAGGATTTATGTTCCACTGCTCCTCGAAACCAGATGACATAATATGATTAAATGTATTGACATTGATTCCCATGGTCGTAATAAATGCTTGATTGCTTTCAGATGCATACAGCTTTTGCCATGGAGTGTTGATGCGAGGATTGGGTAGCAATTCATTGCATATAAGATAGAGCCATTTGCATTGAGCTGCCTGTCTTTGTCGTGATTCCTCAGCTCCTAAACAGATCAGTGCACCTGTTGCTGCTGCCAAGCACACAAGATCATCATCCTCTTGCATGTCCAACTCTTCCTCATCAAGGAGGAGCTGTAGTAGCTCAGCTTCTTCCATTGTAATGAGTGTGGGGGGGAATAAGCAATGTAATATTCAAATCATACAAATCAGATCTAATCAGACTATCTATCTGGCCAAGAGATGCTGAAGTGATGAAAACACATGCATAACAAACTTTCCAGATGCATTATGGTTTTTCAGAACGATTTTTCAGATGTTTGATTTCGGAAATCTCTGTCAGGAACATGTTTGGAACTGGGTCTGAAATTTCAGATCATTATGGAAAGTCACCCAGTGAGCTCTGGGAGAAAACAGGAGGGAACAGCATCTTACAAGCCCACTTTCTGTCATTCATATGACAACGGACATCTTTGGGTTCAAACTTCAGTTTCAGGCAATAAATCCTTGGAGATAATGATGAAATATACAAAATTTAACTGCAACATCAGTGCTTGAAGACATGACCTGACACAATTGTAGTATAACATGGTGACTAATGTACTAACCGCCGAGATAAATGTCCGGACAGCCATCAAAACTTTCATCATACTGACTGGGGGTGCACAACGCTCTCACATGACTGGTGACGTGACGGTCATGCTATGCAACCAAAAATGTCACAAATCTTGACCCAGTTCTATTCTTCACATTTCCTGGGTGTTTCTCCATACTTTTCTTTGCTCTTTTCACTCCTACTTTAACTAATATTATGCTAGATGGGGTAAATATATTATTTAAGTGGTGTAATATGTATAAAATCATATATTCTCTTATAACTACTGGTTAAAACAAGGTGACAGCTGTGACAACTTGTATATATTCCCTTCCTGGGTGTTTCTTCATATTTTTCTTTGCTCTTTTCACTCCTACTTTAACTAATATTATGCTAGATGAGGTAAATATATTATTTAAGTGGTGTAATATGTACAAATTCCTATATTCTCTTTTAACTACTGGTTAAAACAAGGTGATGGCTGTGACAACTTATATATATTCCCTTTCTTCACTCTCTTGAAGCAATTCTTCATTTAAAACTATCTCTTCTTCTTCATTTATAACTATTTCCTCTTCTACATTTATAATTATATCCTCTTCATTGGCGATCTTCCAAAATAGGTTCTGCTGGTGGCTGTGCCATATATAGTTGGTTTCAGAACTTGTTTCTCAAATAGCTTTCTGAGATCGCATTGTATTGCTATGGTTTATAGAGAAAAATTGTGCTATTATATTGTGTAAATAATTTTATCTATACAGAATTTTATTAAAAGTCCTGTATGTATGGGAACCCATTGTTATACACACCCAAATTACATGTTACGGTTGCTGAATCAAAATTCTAGCTTGATACGATTATTGGCACAAAAAAGTAGTGTAATTTCGCTCTATAAACCATAGTCTTATGTTCACTCCTTCAAAAGTTATTAAAGAATGAAAATCACAGCTATACAGTTAATAGGCATTTGGATATAAGTTTGGCCAATTCAACATTATTACATGCACAAAAACCTATACAGCCTATACAAATAATCTATTATAAACTGTACTTAATGTGTAGTTCATATATACATGATAATGGAATATTTGTGTTGAGCAATCGATCACACATGGTGTTGTTTGATGTCTAACCTGTGGCTGTGCCTCTGAGCTATGGGAGCGAGAACTTATACCTTATAACTTTACGGAATCGCATCGTACGTATATGATTTATAGAGCAAATTTGTACTATTCATCGATGCGGACAATTCGTATTAACCAGAATTTTAATATCATGATTGTAAGTATGAGATAATGCACCAATACCTGTCATATTAATATGTTACAGCACCTTAATTAAAAATCCGGCTAATAGCAATTGTAGGCATCGTAAAATAGTGCAATTTTGCTCTATTATATATGTTCTGAAGTGTTCTCATTCAAAAGTTATAAGAGGATGAAGTTTGAGTACCTAATTGATGTGATTTTTGGCAGGGGTTTGATGCCTCCAGCAATATCCAGCACATTTTAACAAAAAAAAACTTCATACAATCATAGATAATGTATTTTTATTATGACGTGACACAAAAGAGCTAGCTAAAATGTGTTGAGTGAGGAACGAGAGCAGTGGGTCAGTAGAATTTGGGGGCATGCGTGACAAATGTCACAGATCATGTGAGTCACGCTTTGCAGGCGTTGTGCACCCCCATACTGACCATTGTTGTCCGGGTAAAAAAACAAGGTTTTGACGTTCTGCGAGCCCAAAAATGACCGGATTTCGCTCTAAGTTCCGGGGCCTACGGCCCCGGTTTTTGTCCGGATATGCATATAAGTTCCAGCAGTATAATCAGGGGTCCTCGTATACCGTTGGACGTGTAAGGTCAAGAACACCGTTGGCATGGCACTTGGATCCGCGGGAAGGGCATTGAGGCACATTTAATTGATCAAAAGAAATGGCCGGTCAGTATTCGCAAAATCCGAGATCGGGTGACGTATCTACCGCCATGATCAAGCCTCTCGAGGAGTACTGGAACTTGACTGGAACTTCCAAACTGCATTCACTAGCTAACATATCACTACTACTGGTGCGCTAGCACTCACCAACATCACCTGTACCATGGTCTGCATCAAGTCTGCATCCTCCAGCCTCCAGTCTCCTCCGAGTCCCGACAACCCATTACCCCCACCGGCATCTCACCCACACGGGCTGCCCACTCCACTCTCTTGCTCCTTGTAATGTCTGGGCCTCTATCTTCATAGAGTTGCGCACAGACGTATATGACACCGATTAAGGCACATTCACGCCCTTTCGTACACCTTGTAGACCCGCCTTTGGACGTTGCCCTCGATGCTCGAGTGTCCGGTAGTAAAGGCTATTTCGTACGAAGCGGGCGCAGACCTAACCTAGGAGGAACCAGTGGACGATATCGGTAAAGAGTCTTGACCGATTTTCCATCGGAGGAAGGGTACGTTTTTCGTTGATTGTATTCTATCTTTTCTCATCATTGACTTTGTAGATCATTTGATTGATGGGTTTCGAGTCTAGATCGAAGATAGTAATATTGGTACCTAGACAGGTAAGCTACGTCCCCCCACACCTTTACTCTTGCTGACCTGTTTCTGTAAGCGATGTAGCCGTTACACTCTCCCACTTCTCTCACCTCCCGCGACGCCGCCCTCGATGCGTTTTGTCAAGTTGTCATTTATAATGCTAGTCACGGGCGCTTAATCCGCCATAGGCCAAAACAATTCCTCGATTTCGGAAATCCTGGGAGTTTGGCTGGGTCTAGGGAAGGGAAAAGGCAAGGAGAGGGTCGTGGATGTTTACCCCGGCGTGGAGGATGGTTTGGGATCGCCTCAGATGATCTGGAGTACGTTTACGCTTAAGGATTCATTGGCGGTTAGCAAGTTGCCAAGGGAGGAAGAAGAAGAGGCGGCGGAGGCAGAGGTTTCGTCGCTGAGTACGCTTACGGTTGCGTTGTCGCCGCGTGACCATCCACCGATACCGATAGAGGAGCTGTCTGCATCGACATACCACCCACGCATTCCATGCATGACCTTGGAGAGGGGAGGCATCTGCCCCCAGCTCCTGTACATGAAGATCATTGCTGAGGAGTGTCATTGAATCATTTCGCCGTGCACTCGTTGAAGTTCTTGGTCCAGAACACCGTAAACGTATTTTGGCAGCTCTTTATCTCGTTCATCAAGATGGAGCCGTTGTGGTTCAGCAAGCTTCTATCCAAAAATCAGACCATAAAGTTGATATCGAGCGACGAACAGGGACAAAATGAGACTCGCAGAATCTCAACCAAATCTCAACCCCTTCCTCGTATCACCCACTTAGCTCGATATTGGCTTTTTCATTTACACGCTACCATTCAATCATGCGATATCGATTCGTTTACTCTCTCAGGAACGGCAGTTTTTGCCTTCCTTGGATTCTGACCTAGGACATATGGCATTGGCCCGACTTCATGCACGCAATAGCACTGATCCAGCACTGAGTCATGACTCATGGCCTTGTTCTTTCTGTTCCCGCTCAAATGCTACCCGTTCTTAGACATAGTCATAACTGTGCTTCCCACTCTGAGTCGAAGAGAACTAGCTTTTCCTCCATGACTATTTTCCTGAGCCTTGAGAGTTCTAATGGCTCATATGTAGTATCCAGGAATCAAATATACTATGTGTTCAAGGTCTCCCATTGGATTCCAATGGCTTACTGACATATGCAGCGGTATCGGATAGGAATGAATTGTAAGAATAATAGCTACAAGATACCGTAGGTCCGTAAGTAAAAGAGAAATAAACTGTAAGTAATCGAGTAGCCCACCCCAGCACCAGCAACACAGTGCAAGTCTGAGGGAGCGCTCGCGTTCTGTCTACAGTATACAGTGTGAGGAATGAAAATGATAGGCGAAGTGAAAACATAATAAGCACGCAATCCTGAGTTCACGTGATTACCATGCGTCGCGCACGGATTGCTACCGAAAACTGCTCTAACATGAATTGTCACTGCGACCGCTACCTGTGTCTGGCTTAGTTGCGGTATCATGTGATTTTTCTACAGCATTTTCTGGATCATCGTGCGTTCTGACTTTTTCATGTTTGCCTTTTGAAATCACCATATATGCTAGAAGCACCACACTTGCAGCTGTTATAATGGCTAGGCATGGAAGTAAGCCTATGAAGTCTTCAATTGCAACAGAAAAGTTAATATTCAACATAATTTCAGCAAATTAAACACCGACCAATAGTCGCGCCAAATCCTGGAGGAGCACCAGGCATCGTCCCTCTCAAAGAGGTGAAGGCAAAAAGTGTCGCGATAGGTATAGCGAATACTTCCTTTGGCTGCTCAATCCTAAACATAACCTGTATTGCAGATCCAACGAAGATCAGCGTGACCAGCCCTATAAAAAGTGTGTGAGTCTCTTAGTACACCTAGTAAAAGCTAGTGATGATCTTACAGATACCAATGACAATAGTTAAAACATATGTCTTTACTAGGCCACTACGCTGGAGTGAGATTATAGCGAAGTATACGGTGTCGTCGTCAGTTGTCATAACTTGTGATGAAGTTGTGAAGCCACTATTCAATTTTTAATACGTTGGCGGAGCCTGACATCCCAGAAACGAACAGTACTTACACTGCAATTCCTTCAGTATATACAACTATTATATCGATCCTGTTATTTGGTTCTGTTTCATTCGCATACACGAATAATGTTGCTCCATAACTGTTCGTGATGACAAAATTATTGCTCCATTACTCTCGAAATAGCAGCACGGCTTACCTATCAAACGGGTAATCTTGAAGCGTTGAATCAACACTCTGGTTATGTTTAGCTCTATTGTAAAGTAATGACGTGGTTCTGAAAATGCTGGTTGGGGCGTAAAAATCATTTGCTTCATTGGGATCCCATGTAAAGATAGGATCTTCTTGTGCTTGGTTCGTCATGTTCACATTAGGACCGGCACCCCCGAGCTGCAAAAGATTGCTGGTTGATCGAAACGAATTAGTACCAAGTCCTTAACGAATAAGAACAATTTTTCAACTTACTTATCAAAGTATATATTGACAGGTGAACAATTACTATTGCAATTGTCGCCGTTTACAACCCAATTCATAACCATGGTCGATGCATTTGGGTCCACAGAAATAAGTTCTGCCGATAAAGCGATCTTATAATTGGGATTGTTAGGTTATAGTTGGTGGACGTGCTTCAATGGCTAGTGCTCACTGTTCGGGTATCAAGGCTGTCTTCACCAATTCCCTCGAAGTTTTTGACTCTGAGCCCGAAGCCCACTCCAATGCCAGTGGAAATGCAAGTAATGCAAAATAGGACAAATGTGATTTGACAATAGATAAGCCTGTTTTCGCAAGACAGTTTAGGTGGGAGTAAAGAGGTCCAAGAGCGCATGGTATGGGAGGTAGTACGAGTGTTGGTTTCTTTGTGGTTTGAAGCAACTACGGAATTATCTTATGTGGCTTTATAAGAGGACGCTCTGCTCATTCTTATATAACTGGTAGCTCTGAATGCTGTGTTTCAGTCAATGACAAATTGCTGTTAAGAGCAAGTAAAGATGAGCGCCAATGGAAGCAAGCACTGAAGTAAGACCATGTGTTCACATCTTGCTTTGGTTAATGCTGCGCGATTGATAACTTCTTAGAGAATCCGATATCAGTCACAATCGGTAATACATATTGTGCTCCAATGAACACGGGAGAGTTATTGAATATACTGGTTCATTGACTATCTATCTATCTTTCTGTCGTATACTACTTCACTATATCTCGCTTAGTAGCTATTGTGGCCGAAAACGATAGATAGAATATGCTGAATAGGAAGGCATACATGCTAGTTGCACCTATGTCATGGTGAGAGTCTGCGCAGTCTGCTTGAATTAAGAAGCTGGTGTGTGGCAGTGTGGGGGCCTGAAGAAACGGAAGCATTCCAACCAAATTGCGTGGGTTACAATTTAAAAATACTTGCCGCATCGAATGGCACCGAAATGAGTACCTAACTGTTGAATAATTACTGACGAACAACCTGTACCCAGTACTGGTATCCGACCATTGCATTCACATCTTAATTCTTGGCTTATATAGAATTAAGTATACTGGGTTATAATTTAGACATATGTATACTTAAGAATGCGCAGTGCGTATTTCCAGGTACTTCCTGATGCACAGCGGTGATCTATGTTTACGTATACTATTACAATTAAGACGAAATAGACTACATGTAAATCCTATGGGTGCACCATATATATAGGTGATCTACGCTGTCTTCAAGAGCGAAATTTTTCCAGAAAGGCGGTGACACAGTAAAAAAATGATGTAACTTGCGTACATTGGTCTCCATTCAGCTTCAACTCATAATACCAGGAGAACAATAGACCCAGAAATTTGGAGAAGGCTGTCCCTCCTGCAAAGCTTTGAAGTCCCACTGCCACCGTCCACTGCTGAGGAGAGGAAAGAAGCTGGGAGGACTTCAATGTGTAAGCGTGACCGTAAGTAACCTTCCCTGGGCCGGTACAAACTAAGCACTTATTTTCAGACCAGTCACTTTCGCATGTCGACTGATATAGTTTCTAGTAATAAGCAGGTGAAGTTCGACTAGGGGAATGTGCTAGAAACAATTTATCAAGGGTAAATGATCCAGAGTCTTGTATGTGATTACTGTGCCCGACACCAGAACCCAGCACGAAATTTAGAGGTGAACAGCCTTGAAACGCATCGTACCACGCGTAGGCTTTGTTAGGTTGCTATTTTGGGTGAGGTAACCTGAGAAAAAGGAGGCGCCATTGTACTAAGCTGCCATTCAAAAGTTATTCAGCGGTTTGTAGGGAGTCAAGACCAGCTCTGGACTTGGAGGCGTATCTACCGCCATGATCAAGCCTCTCGAGGAGTACTGGAACTTCCACATTGCATTCACTAGCAAACATATCACTACTACTGGTGCACTGGCACTCATCAACATTACCTGTATTCAGTCTCCTCCGAGTCCCGACAACTCATCACCCCCACCGGCATCTCATACACACGGGCTACACACTCCACTCACCCGCTCCTTGTAATCTCTGGGCCTCTATCTTCATAGAGTTGCGCACAGACGTATATGACACCGATTACGACCCCGTCATCAAGGTGTCCTCAGTCCTTCCCTTGCTCGTGGGATGCATTACGTAATGTAATTCACTGCCAAATCGTATTACGTAAGCTATACCCGTGCTGCAACACTGTACCCATGAAAACTCAAGATATTTCAATTCCGCAATACCCACGACGATCGATATTTTCAGAAACATCAACGAAGTAAAACAATGGAAATTAATCGACTCATATACGAGCCGCCGAAGACCCTTTAAAATAACTAGTTGCACCGCATGAAATTGAGGTGAGCGCTGTGTTCTACCTGTGCCCTCTATTAGAATCATGTAGCTACAGATGATCGGCAACAATATATGTTTACGGAAACTTCCGTTGATATGAATAGGAGATGGGTCATATGGTGTGGGTACGTGATATATATTTATACGATACTTATATGCTATTCCTGAGAGCAAAATTCTTCCACAATGGAAGGTGAATTTTATGATTTGATTCCCATAAATATATCCCTGATTATCTTCAACTTGGAATACAAGAAGAGTCAATACTAGTCCCGGGAACCCGGAGCAGGCTGTCCCAGGTGAATAAAATCCCACTGTCGAGAGAAAGGAATTCCCTAGCCGGCATAAACAAAGCTTGTACTACTCTCTATTCAGAAGGGGATCTCTCTATACTGCAACACGTGTGAAATATTCAATGAAAGAGGATGTACCAATGCTGTAAGCTGCGGCTCGGGACTTCTTCAATTTTTTGTGGTAACTTGCTCGGGACTTGGACTTGACAAAATTCGCACCAGAGTAATTCGAACACCATAAAAATTGTTGCACTCTGCTTTCAGTGGCAACACTAGAGACCGTTACCCAAAATTAATCTAATAACTCTAAAAACGAAAGATATGAAGTATGTATATGAAGATTTATCCGGAGCTTTTAACGTACCTAAATAATAGAATGAAAAAGATTGAAGAGAGAATGAGTCGATTCGATATAAACAGTGCAGTGCGCGGTGAGGACGTCGATTCAATATCGTGATGTTCGGCGTGGCTGCGAGTTTGGATCTGAAAAAGATGTATTTCCCTCGGCATGGTGAAATGAAGTTTCTATCTATAAAACGTATGACCTTCGTCGTACATGGCGAGACTTGAAATTGAAACTTGAGCTTGAACGTTTGAACACGCTGTATAAAATGTGTACTATATTATATTCTATACATTTTGGCGCTTTTATGCGAGATATATTCTATGTTTTTGCTATGTTTTATCACTTGAAGAATTTTTCCCACGCTCCCCCATACACTGTTCAACATTCCGAAAAGGTACTGAATCTACCGAATAAATGTTGATTCAAATGTTTTTAAGCTATAGTTAGAGTAGCTTATGTTAGGTCTCCTTTGTAATATCCAGCTCCTCCACTCATCACTACTCACCATCGAGCTCAACACAATTTCTTCATTATGCGCTATCTAGATAGTCTCACATGCTACGTATTCTCATGACGATTTTTGGGTTGTAGGACAGAACTAATAGTGTACAAGTAAAGCTGTGATTAAGTAAGAGATAAAAGTCATATCACAAATTCAATGTAACGAGTTGAATGATATATGAGCTTACCCAATTTTCAATATAGTAAATATGATCCCTTACGTGCCCAGTATACTTTGTATTATTATGTATTTCAAGATAGGGTGCATTTTATCACGAAGAGATGCAATATTTTTGAACCAACATTTATTCGGTAGATTTGGTGTGTTCTCGGAAAGCTGAACAGTGCGTGGGGGAGCGTGGGAAAATTCTTCAAATGATAAAACATAGCAAAAACATAGAATATATCTCGCATAAAAGCGCCAAATGTATTGAATATAATATAGTACACATTTTATACAACATAGCAAGAAAAAATAGCAATTCTGACTATGTAGTGTGGATACGGCCACGGCACAACTGAATTACGGCGGCGGCAACTTTCTATGAAACATAGCAAAAACATAGAATATATCTCGCATAAAAGCGCCAAAATGTATAGAATATAATATAGTACACATTTTATACAGCATGAGCAAGAAAAAACAGCAATTCTGACTATGCAGTGTGGATACGGCCACGGCACAACCGAATTACGGCGGCGGCGACTTTTTCAACACTTGGAACTTCATACTATTAGGTCTCCAATAGCCGTCATTGCAAGTAGAGTCAGTTAACTTCAGTTGGTTCGAGTTTCGCGTTGGGCCGCACAACGTTAGCACCGAGTTGCCACAATGCCACAAACGGTGAGACAGCGGTGGGATCGTGACCGGAAATATTTACGTAATCATGATTTGGTATAGCCGAAGCAAGCCTAGAGCCTAGAGGCTCCTGCCCGAATCCCTGGGCCCCCCTGGCACGCACGACGTAGGCCACTGTACAAAGCTCCTCCACCAATCCCCAGTGCGGACCGTTACTTGATAATCGAAGCCTCGTAATTGCTACCATCCGCTTTCCGATAATAACAATCGAGCCCGGTTAGCTGAAGCCTTGAAGGTGAAGTAGGGGTAAGATCCCGGTGTTCAACTGGTGTTGGTTACTATGGTGCATCATTTTACTATGTTCGATTCGTGTTTGCAATGCACTGATATGTTACACATCTTTATTTTCGGATTACTCGAGTGGATTCTGTTAACGCACATTTGGCACAAGTAGTGCATTACCTGCCTCGCATCACCGCGGCCATCTACCTGCTTGCTACCTGCACTTGTCATCCCAGGCCCCAAGATAGAGTAGCGCTCGATATCTGTTGGATGGGTGAGGAGGTGCAGTTGGAACTTGGTTGGAACTTGATATCTCCCAAGACTGTATTGATGTGATCAGGCAGCGTCAATCTTTTGGTTTGTACCTCTTGATTCACACTTGTGTCGACTGATGGCCGCTGAGGATGGTTATATCGTTGGTGTGTGGCTCACCTCAACGACCGCAGTGGCTCATAACTATCACCACTCGGCGCTCCCCCATTGCGTACAGCTACCGTATCCAAGCACCCACACGAACGCCAGATATCTTCGGAATTGGGTCATGGGTAGAGGATTAGTCGATTAAGGAGGATTGAATCATCGACCTCTTCGAGAAGAACCATTCATAGGAAACGTGATGAAGATTTCAGATTCATTAACACCGCTGGACTCCCGCGTAACGACGAACTACTAAGTCTACGTCGTCTCTTTGGGCCCTGTGACAAGATCAGTCAATGGTAGTCAATTGCTGGTCCTGGTCAGTAGTATATTCTTGGTTATAGTAGACTAAAACTAAATGCTAACCGATGCTATTGTTTTCTGTGTAGATTTATGTTCGATTGTTTCTGATATAGATTGTGCTATCTTAAGGCTTTAACCTACACCGTAAGAGTTATGATATATTGATGTTCTACTCAGGTAAATAATTTTTTCAAATGCTACTGGGACTGACGAGGGTAGGATGGTTTATCTATGACATACAACTGTACTACAACCACATCGATTAAATCCACTTCTCCCATCCCAACATTCCAGAAAACATATCAAGTTTCGAATTCTAGAGTCAGCATCGTATCGAATGGAATTTGTCGAACCTCTTAGCTTTTAACTTCCTATTGAAATTCACGTTCGTCTTTTTCTCCTTCTCAATTTCTCTAGATAGATTCGTGGTTGCCCCCACTCTTCGACCAGATAGCGATGTTCTTATATGTGCATCCCATGGCAAGGACTTGTGTAGTTCGTAATCGGTTTCACTTTGACGATGTTTAAAGTTGATATTAATCAGTGAAAAGTTATGGGATCGTTCAATTGTGGTATGGACGATAACGGGGATCTCCATACGCATTTGTAAATGATACGCTGATAAGTGGAGTAACCGTAGCATGGCACAGGACTGGGTGTAGCCAAAATCCTGCCGTGCATTGAAGAACCTTGATACTTAAGAAGGAAGCACTTGCTTGGTATCCATCGAGTGAAAGTGGGAAAGTTGGAGCGACAACGTTGTTAGCAAACAATAGGCAGTGACAGGTACAACGTAAGTGAAAAGTCGGATTCGACACGCAGGGATTGGTTGGCCTGAGTGGGGATCAGACTATTGTCTTGCGCGGTGCGTACTTCCTGATGCTCAGCGGCGATCTATACTTACGTACACCATTACAATTAAGACAAAAGAACGAAATTCTTCCAGCAAGGCGGTGATGTACAGTAAAAAATGATGTAGTTTGCGTACATTGGTCCCTGTTCAGCTTCAACTCAAAATAGCGGGAAAACAATAGACCCAGAAATTTGGAGAAGGCTGTCCCTCCTGCAAAGCTTTGAAGACCCACTGCCACCGTCCACTGCCGAGGAGAGGAAAGAAGCTGAGAGGACTTCAATGTGTAAGCGTGATCCGTAAGTAACCTTCCCTGGGCCGGTACAAACTAAGCGCTAAGCACTTATTTTCAGACCAGTCACTTTCGCATGTCGACTGATATAGTTTCTAGTAATAACCAGGTGGAATTCGACTAGGGGAATGTGCTAGAAACAATTTATCAAGGGTAAATGATCCAGAGTCTTGTATGTGATTACTGTACCGGACACGAGAGCCCAACACGAAATTTAGAGGTGAACAGTCTTGAAATACATCGTACCACGCGTAGGCTTTGTTAAGTTGTTATTTTGAGTGAAGTAGCCTGAGAAAAATGATGCGCCATTGTACTAATCTGCTATTCAAAAGTTATTCTGCGGTCTGTAGGGAGTCAAGACCAGCTCTGGACTTGGAGTTGACAAAGGTTCGACTTAAGTACATGAGCGAGGTCCCTCGTCCGATTCCGCTGCGTCAAGTTGGCGTGTTGAGAGTCCAGAAAATGTGGTTGACATCTCTCATGGAAGTTATTTATAGACAGTGCATGATATGTCAGTTAAATGTCCGATTCAGATTTTGAACGACGTTGATACGTAGACCGTTGGACGTGTAAGGTCGAGAACACCGTTGGCATGGCACTTGGATCCGCGGGAAGGACATTGAGGCACATTTATATGACGCTCCAATGTGTCATTTATTCGCCGTACTCGTAGTTCGGTTTGCCGTACTTAACCGTTGCCGTACTCACAATAACTACTTATTTTTCCGTATTTTTAGTACACATCTATACATCTACTATATTCTACATGTAAATATATCCTATTACTCCGGGTATGCCTTTCATAATGACTGTTTTGACGAGTTTCTGAGACCTCGGAAATATCCGTTATAATTCCCACGCTCTTCTTGACCGTCGTGCCGTACATCCAACTTCATTCTACTGTACCGTTAAACATCATAGAACTTCATTTAAGCTCTTCTTTTATTCTTGTGCGTTGTGTCAAGCGATAATTGATACCGAAAATATTTATTATATGGTGGTTCTCATTGTTACATCTAATATTTAAGTACCTGTAATAATACTGCTCACCAAAAGGTATGTATAAATTTGCTATCAATACAGCAAGCTGTGTATGTTATGTAAAAGTGGTGTGGAAGGAGTATAACATAAAAAATTAGAGCCTTGTAGGTGGTTATCAAATGTCTTAGCTTTGAATTTAACTAGGTTAAACAGAAAATGTCCTGTGTTAAAACACAGGTACCACAAGAAGTATTTTGGCTTATCTTAGTTCAACAACTATTAAGTTTAACCATGCACATTAGCTTGAAGGTATGTAAAGTAAGTACTATCTGGACATGGCCATATTATGATGGGCAGTGTACAGGTACATTTATATGAGATAACATCGAGAAGTACCATATAATAAGCCTTTGTAGTGTAATTCATCTGCTACTGCGATATCTAACAACGAAATAAGAGCTAAAACGAAGTTCGGTAATGCCTAACGTACAGTAGAATGAAGTTGGATGTACGGCACGACGGTCAAGAAGAGCGTGGGAATTATAACGGATATTTCCGAGGTCTCAGAAACTCGTCAAAACGGTCATTATGAAAGACATACCCGGAGTAATAGGATATATTTACATGTAGAATATAGTAGATGTATAGATGTGTACTAAAAATACGGAAAAGTAAGTAGTTATTGTGAGTACGGCAACGGTTAAGTACGGCGAATAAATGACACATTGGAGCGTCATACATTGGAGCGTCATACATTTAATTGATCAAAAGAAATGGCCGGTCAGTATTCGCAAAATCCGAGATCGGGTGGCGTATTTACCGCCATGATCAAGCCTTTCGAGGAGTACTGGAACTTGACTGGAACTTCCAAACTGCATTCACTAGCTAACATATTACTACTACTGGTGCACTGGCACTCATCAACATCACCTGTACCGTGGTCTACATTAAGTCCGCACCCCCCGGCCTCCAGTCTCCGAGTCCCGACAACCCATCACCCCCCACCGGCACCTCACCCACACGGGCTGCTCACTCCACTCACCCGCTCCTCGCAATCGTTGGGCCTCTATCTTCATAGAGTTGCGCACAGACGTATATGACACCGATTACGACCCCGTCATCAACCCAGAGCTCAGGCTCAGCCACGCCCTTTCGTGCACCTCATAGAGCCGCCTTTGGACGTTGCCCTCGACGCTCGAGTGTCCAGTAGTAAATGCCGTTTCGTACGAAGCGGGTGCAGACCTAACCCAGGAGGAACCAGTGGGCGATATCGGTGAAGAGTCTTGACCGATTTTCCGTCGGAGGAAGGGTACGTTTTTCGTTGATTGTATTCTATCTTTTCTCATCGTTGACTTAGTAGATCATTGATTAATGGGTTTCGAGTCTAGGTCGTAGATAGTAATATTGGTACCTAGACAGGTAAGCTACGTCCCCCCACACCTTTACTCTTGCTGACCTGTTTCTGTAAGCGATGTAGCCGTTACACTCTTCCAATTCTCTCACCTCCCGCGACGCCGCCCTCGATGCATTTTGTCAAGTTGTCATTTATAATGCCAATCACGGGCGCTTAAATCGTCATAGGCCAATATAATGCCTCGATTTCGGAAATGCTGGGAGTTGGGCTGGGTCTAGGCAAAGGCAAAGGCAAGGAGATGGTCGTTGATGTTGATCCTGGCGTGGAGGAGGGTTTGGGATCGCCTCAGATGATCTGGAATGCGTTTATGCTTAAGGATTCATTGGAGATTAGCCAGTTTCCAAGGGAAGAAGAAGAGGAGGAGGTGGAGGCAGAGGTTTCGTCGCTGACTCTGTACGCTTACGGTTGCGTTGTCGCCGCATGACCATCCACTGATACTGATAGAGGAGCCGTCTGCATCGATATACCACCCACACATTCCATGCATGGCCTTGGAGAGGAGAAGCATCTGCCCCCAGCTCCTGTACATGAATATCATTGCTGGGGAGTGTCATTGAATCATTTCTTCGTGCACTCGTTGAAGTTCTTGGTCCAGAACGCCGTGATCGTATTTTGGCAGCTCTTTATCTCGTTCCTCAAGACGGAGCCGTTCAAGTGGTTCAGCAAGCTTCTATCCAATAATCAAACCATAAAGTTGATATCGAACGATGAATTGGGACAAAATGAGACTCTCAGAATCTCAACCAAATCTCAACCCCTTCTCGTATCACCCACAGCTCGATGTCGACTTTTTCATTTACACGCTACCATTCAATCATGCGATATCGATTCGTTTACTCTCTCGGGAACTGCAGTTTTCACATTCCTTGTATTCTGACCCAGGGCATATGGGATTGGCCTGACTTCACGCACGTAATAGCACTGATCCAGCACTGACTCATGACTCATGGCCTCGTTCTCTCCGTTCCCACTCAAATGCTACCCACTCTGAGTCGAAGAGGACTAGCTTTTCCCCCATGACTAGTTTTCTGAGCCTTGAAGGAGGTCGCATAAGATTGAGTTTGGAAAGGTATCTAGCTGTGTTTCTACCTAGCCCTGGCTCGTTTCAAGTTCTCTGCGTTCCAATCTTTGGAGAAGTAGACTCATGAGAGTAGGATGGTCTATCTACAATATACAACTGTACCGCAACCGCACCGATTAAGTCCGCTGCTCCCATCCTAACATTCCAGTAAACGAAAACACGCTTCGAACTCAAGAGTCAACATCCTATCAGACGGAACGCACACTTTGTCGAGCCCCTTAGCCACTAACTTGCCTATAGAAATTCAGGTTTGTCTTTTATTCTTCTTTTCTCTACTTGAATTAGTCCCCACTCTTCGACCAGATTCTTAGCGATGTCCTTATCCGTGCATCACATGGGAAGGGTTTGGGTAGTCCGTAATCGTTTTCGCTTTGAGACTGTTTAAAGTTGATATTAACCAATGAAAGGTTAGGGAATTCGATTATTGGGAGGAAGATAATGGGGATCTTCATACGTATCTGTCAATGATACGCCGAATAGCGAAGCAACCGCAACATCCAGGACTAGGTGTACGAAAATACCGTCGTGAGTAAAGAACTGAGAAATATCAAAAGATGTCCATTCAGCTCCAATCACTAATTTTAAATAAACAGTACTAGCTGTCGTTAACATACATGCTCAAGGTCTCCAGCTGAGTAATAATGGCTCATACGTGGTATCCAGGAATTAAATATACTATGTGTTCAAGGTGGTATCGGATAGGAATGAATTGTCACTACGACCGCTACCTGTGTCCTTCCTCATGTAGGGCGTAGTTGCGGTATCCTGTGGTTTTTCGACAGCGGTTTCTGGATCATCGTACGTTCTGACCAAGAAATCCAATGCCGTAGGTGCTGCACGCCGACCACTTTTTTCATCTTTGCCATTCGAAATCACCATATATGCTAGAAGCACCACACTGGTGACTGTTAAAATGGCTAGGCATGGGAGTAAGCCTACGAAGTCTTCAATTACAACAGAAAAGTTAATATTCAACATAATTTCAGCAAATTAAACACCGACCAATAATCGCGCCAAATCCTGGAGGAGCACCGGGCATCGTCGTTCTCAAAGTGGTGAAGGCAAAAAGTGTCGCGATAGGTATAGCGAATACTTCCTTTGGCTGCTCGAACCTAAATATAACCTTCATTGTAGATCCAACAAATGCTAATGTGACCAGCCCTACAGAAAGTGCGTAAGTCTCATAGTATTGTTGGTAAAGGTCGCTAGTTATGATCTTACAGACACCAATAACGATGGTTAAGACATAGGTCTTTATTAGGCCACTACGTTGGAGTGTGATCGTATTGGTGTAGGCGACATCTGATGAACCACCGTCTGATGAACCATCATCTGGTGAAGCTTTGAAGCCGCTATTCAATGTTTAGTACGTAAGCGAAGTCCCAGAAAGAATGGTACTTACACAGCAACTCCTTCACTAAACCCAACTGTGATATTGACTGGGTTATTTGTCCCTGTTTCATTGCCATAAACAAACAGTGTTGCTTCATAACTGTTCATTCGCGAGTAGTATAGACTAAATGTTACTGCCAAAGGCTTCCAAATGGCTGCAAGTCTTACACATCAAATGGGTAATCTTGAAGTGTTGAATCTGTATTCTGATCACCTTTTCTAGCGCTATTGAAAAGTAGTGATTTGGTTCTGAAAACGGGGGTTGTGAGGTAATCGGAATTGGCTTCATTGGGATACCATGTAAAGATAGGATCTTCTTGTATCTGGTTCGTCTTGTTGACATTGGAGCTGTCATCCCCGATCTGTAAAAGATTACTAATTGGTCATTCGAAATGAACTGCTTAGTACCACGTTGCTAAAGAAGCCAATTTAACCGTACTTATCAAAATATATACTGACAGACGGGCAAGTACTGTTGCTGTTGCAACTGTCGGACAAGATAAACCAATTCATAGTCATAGTCGATGCATCCGGGTCCACAGAAATAAGATCTGCTCCTAAAACGACCTTATAGTCGGGATTGTTAGGTTGTAGTTAGTGGACGTGCTTCAAGGGCTAGTACTCACTGTTCGGATATCGGAGCCGTCGTCATCACTTCCATCGAAGTTTTTGACTCTGAGCAGGTAGCCTACTCCAAAGCCAGTGGAGATGCAAATAATGCAAAATAGGACAAATGTGATTAGACAATAGATATGCCTGTTGCTACGAGACAGTTTAGGTGGTATTAAAGAAGTCCAGGAGCGCATGGTATGGTATGTGCGAGAGTTGGATTGGTGGCGGTCTGAAGAAATCCTACTGAGTTATCTGAATTTATAGGGGGAACTTTGTTGCTCCGCTATTTCCATCTTTCTATAATTGATAGCCGCTCTAGACGCTGAGTTGCAGTCAACGACAGATCAACGCCCAGAAGCTTGGAAAGATGCGCGCCTTTAGAAGCACTTGCACAAAATCGTGCGCAAAGTGTACCCAGTATAGCATGTATAGTACAAGCACAGCCGAGCTGATATGGATGATGGTCATGAACAAATAGAAGAGAAGAAGAGAATCTGGGTTGGTGAAGTAGGCGCAAGAAGATATTGTTCATGAATTACAATAAGAGTGTTCATTACTATCTGCTATGGGATCCGGTTTTTACTTGTATTTTGTGCTTGTACTTGCACTAGCGTATGGTTAATGAGTGTACCTATTACTTGAATATACTTGGGTCGTTTCTTATACATTTGAGCAAGGGTCATACAGTTACTTAATTTCACATAAAAAATATGAACGGTAAACAGATTTGTAGTTGTTTTTGGAATTTTACTATCATTCGACTCTGAACGAATATGTTATAACTTGTTATAACTTTGTACTATAGTTACCATTCTTCGTATCTGTTTCATCTGAGAAGAGCTATATCACAATCATAGACTGCCGAAGAACATTATTCTTCTGATACTACACTATATAATTATATCCGCTTCGTAACCTACAGCTACATGATGCCTCGTGATGATGATGGCTTAACTAGCGAGTGTAAGTAGGCTAAAGTCATCAAACCACCAAAGGGGTGGATATTCATGCAAGCTACACCTGTGCATTAATCATAAGTTGATCATAAGTGTCTCCTTCTACTTGGATTTGGAAGTTGGCGCGTGTTACCCTCACCCAACATGATTCAACGATATTTTTAATTCTGCAACATCTACGATGACCGATATTTTCAGAGACATCAACGAAGTAAAACAATGGAAATTAATTGACTCATACACGAGCCGCCGAAGATCCTTTAAAACTACTAGTTGCACCGCATAAAATTGAGGGGAGTGCTGTATTCTACCTGTGCCCTCTATTAGGATCATGTGGTTACGGATGATCGGCAACGATATATGTTTACGGAAGCTTATGTTGCTATGAATAAGAGATAGGTCATATGGCATGGGTACGTGATATATATTTATATGATATAAGTATGCTGTCCTAGAGAGCGAAATTCTTCCACAAAGGAAGGTGAGTTTTATGAGTTGATTCGTATAAATAGCTCCCTGATTATCTTCGACTTGAAATGCAAGGAGTGTCAATACTAGGCCTAGGAATCTGGAGCAGTCCCACTGTCGAGAGAAAGGAATTCCCTAGCCCGTATAAACAAAGTACTTACTACTTTCTCGCAACAATCAGGTGCCTTAAAATTTTTTCAGAAGGAGGATTTATCATTGTACTAAGCTGCGGCTCAAAACTTCTCCAATGTTTTGTGGTGGCTTTCTGGGGACTTGGAATTGACAAAGATTCGCACCAGAGTAATTCGAGCACAATAGAAACTCCGCTTTCAGTGACAACACTAAAGACCGTTATCTAAAATTGACCTAATAATTCTGAAAACGATTGGTGCGAAGTATGAAGATTTATCCAAAGCTGTTAACGGACCTAAATAATAGAATGCAAAGCGTTGAAGAGAAAATGAGTAGATTCAATACTAGAACAGTTCAGTGCGCGGTGACTCAGGACGTCGATTCTATATCTTATGTTCGTCGTGGCTGCGTCACTTTGGACCTGACAAAGATGTATTTCCCTCGGAATGGAGGAATGAAGTTTCTCTCTATGAAACGTAAGACCTTCGTAGCACATGGCGAGACTTGAAATTTAGAGCTTGAGCTTGAACGTTTGTTGGTTTGTTAGTTTGAACACGCGCTGAATGACGTGCCACTGCCAGGATAGCGGTGGGGTCGTGCCCGAAAATATTTACGTAATCATGATTGGGTATAGCCGAAGCAAAGGCTAGAGCTCTAGAGGCTTCCGTTCGAATCTCCCTGGGCGCGTACGTCGACGTCAAGTCGACGTAGGCCACTGTACAAAGCTCCTCCACCAAACCCTGGTACCCGCTACTCGGTGTACCTGGATAGTCGAATCCTCGTAATTGCTACCAACTGCTTTCCAATAATAACAGTCGAACCCGGTTAGTTGAAGGTGAAGTGGGCCCGGGGGTATGATCCCGGTGTTCAACTGGTGTTGGTCACTATGGTACGTTGTATGTCTAATTTGTTTTCGCAATGCGCTGATATGTTACACACTTAACTTTGTTTTTGGATTACTCAAGCGATTCCGTTCCGTTAACATATACTCTAAAATTCGCACAACAAGTGTATTACCTGCGCCGCATCACCATCCAGTCACCATCCACCTGCACTTGTCATCCCCAGGCCCCAAAATAGGGTAGCGCTCGATACCTATTGGACGAGTGAGGAGGTGCACTTGGAACTTGATATCACCCATGACCATATTTTCGTGATCAGGCAGCGTCAATCTTCTGGTTCGTACCTCTTGATTCACCCTAGTGTCGACTGATGGCTGCCAGGGATGTTGATATCGTTGCTGTATAACTTGCCTCAACAACCGCACAGAGGTCCATAACTACCACCACTCGGCGCTCCTCCATTGCGTACAGCTATCGTATCCAAGCACCAACACGAACGCCAGATATCTTCGGAGTCGGATCATGGGCAGAGGATTAGTCGATTAAGGAGGATTGAATCATCGATCCCTTCAAGAAGAACCATTCATGGGAAACGTGACGAAGATTTTGGATTCATTAACACTATCGGACTCCCGCATAACAAAGAACTACTAAGTCTACGTCGTCTCTTTGGGCCCCCGTGACTAGATCAGTCAATGGTAGTCAATTTCTGGTCCCGGTCAGTAGTACACTCTTGGTTAAAGCAGACTAAAGCCAAATGCTAACCGATGTCATCGTTTTTTGTGTAGACTTATGTTCGGTTGTTTCTGATACAGATTGCGCTATCTTAAGACCTTAACCTACACCGTAAGAGTTACGATATATTGATGTTCTACTCAGGTAAATAAATTTTTCAAATGCTACTGGGACTGACGAGGGTAGGATGGTTTATCTATGACATACAACTGTACCAAAATCACATCGATTAAATCCACTGCTCCCATCCCAACATTTCAGAAAGCGTATCAAGTTTCGAATTCCAAAGTCAGTGTTGTCGCAGTGTCGTATCGGATGGAATTTTTCGGGCCTCTTAGCCGTTAACTTCCTATTAAAATTCACGCTCGTCTTTTTCTCCTTCTCAGTTTCTCTGCATGGCTTTGTGTTTACCCCACTCTTCGACCAGATAGCGATGTTCTTATATGTGCATCCCATGGCAAGGGCTTGTGTAGTTCGTAATCGATTTCACTTTGACGACGTTTAAAGTTGATATTAATCAGTGAAAGGTTAGGGAACCCTTCGATTATGGTATGCATGATAACGGGAATCTTCATACGTATTTGCAAATGATACTCTGATAAGTGGAGTAACCGTAGCATGACACAGGACTTGGTGGCGAAAATCCTGCCGTGCAGTAAAGAACTTTGGTATTTTCCTCTCCTTTAAGAATTGAGATTTATCGAAAAGACAGCCATTCAATTCCAATCACTAATTTTAAATACACAGTACAAGCTGTCTCTAATATGTATGTTGAATATGTGTTCCTAAATACATCCCAGAGGTTATAATTGAGAAAGTGCTATTTGGGGCTGCGTCGATATCGTTGGCTTTCGGCGTTGAGATTGCTTATGTAAGGGGGTGTTAGATTTCGGTGAGTACCTTAGGTCCCACAGTGTCGTCGAATTGTATTCCAACTAAGTACCTTCGGGCGAAGTGGCATTCTTTATCCCTGCTCCAAAATTACGGTTTTGTGGGGATTTCCTTTGATTATTTCACAGTTTCCTTCACATTATCACACCTCTACCGTCATCCCTCCCTTTTTATTGCCTTTCCATTCGATTTTTTGCATCGTTAGTTTATGACTATGGCGATGTGAACGCACATGTGAGTTATTTCTACCCTCACCGTTGCATGTGTAAATACTTTAGTCAAAGGAATTCGATCGTCTTTGTTACGAGAAACGCTGAGCGCACCTACTTCTTCCTAAAACAGTAATCCAGAATCATTCCATTAATGACTCTCCAGTCCATGTCGTGTCGCGATAACTTGAGCACATCCTATTGTCAGACTCGAGAAGATATGCTCGAGATAAGAGAGAATACAAAGACAAAGTAGGTTTGTCCTTTCGGTGACGCGAATCTTATCACTCGTGAATGATATCAGTCATCGGCCACCGATAACTTCTTATTAGAAGGTGCATATTACTTGAATACGTCAAGTAAAGTTCAATTGTGCGTGGTAGATTCTCGAAGCCACTGAGATAGGAGTGTATTCATCACTTCTAGTTTACAGGTATCCTCAATCTGCACGGTAAGTGCGCATTTTTTCGATGAGAAGTAAATGAATCATCCAAGAGGTAGGCTTCAATCCAACTTCAATCAATGCGGGGACGCGGAGGAATGTAAGTGCTGGAACGGAGAATACTATTCTTACACCCAAACTCTCATTAGCTCACTTGGCCCCGAGTTCATAGTTCTATTGTGGGGGGACGTGGAGGTGGCTTGTGGCCATGTTAAAATGACTTCGTAACCTGTCATTCGCTTGTCAGCACATGGACAGTGGCGGAGTCTAACCTGATACCTGTCCAGTGTCCGGCCACGCATCGAAGTCCCGAAGATTACCTCAGAGCCTCTCACTGATTCCGCGAGCATGAGATGACGAGTATAAAGGCTACTCCACTCGTGCAGACGATTCATTGTGACCATGGAGGACCTTCAATATCGATTAACTTTTGCAATTGCTATTACTGGTACGCTTTATCTCCTCAGGATATATATACGAGCCTGGAACTCTCCTGTATGTATCCCCCAGCATCTCATTCATTCTCAATAACGCTTGCTAATGTTTCCAGTTACATGATATTCCAACCATAGGATACTCAGGAGTTCTCACATCCTATATTACCGCTGTGAAATACCTATTCCACGGTAAAGATCTGGTACAGGAGGGCTATAAGAAGGTAAGAGTACTACTTGCGATGTCACCGGAATATATAGACGCTGACCATGCAGTAGTATCATGGACAGGTTTTCAAAATCGCCACTCTTACAGACTGGCTCGTTCTAGCCGCAGGAAGTCAAATGATAGAAGATATCCGAAAAGCTAAGGATGAGCAACTATCTCCTAGAGAAGCTGTTAAACAGGTACCCTTTCATTTTATTCCCTGTTTGCGATTGCTTGATGTCATCTGCAGGCATTGAAAACGGATCTTCTACTTGGACCTAATGCCTTGCTGGATCGCTATTTTGCTGAAGTGGTTCGAACACATATGACTCGTAATCTACCTATTCTCTTCGCCGATGCTAAGAATGAAATTGAGGCGGCCTTCACGGATTTAATCCCTGCAAATGAAGATGGTAAGTAGACTTCTTACAATCGTATCTCAACCATTGCTTAGATACATAATGCACAACCAGGGTGGACCGAAATTGCTGCTTACGAAACTGTTATCAAGACAGTAGCAAGAATAAGCAACAGGCTTTTCGTCGGATTCCCGCTATGTACGGATCAGTTTTATAATTTGGGCACCATTGACTAACATCAAATCGCTATACTTGCAGGCCGGGATCCAGATTTCATGGAGTTGCTACAGAAATTTCCTGCTGATCTATTTAGAACGGCTAGACTTCTTGATTTCTTCCCGACCTTCCTCCAACCGTAAGTCCGTATTTCTTGTCATCGCTGTTTTACTTACGAATATATAAAACAGAATTATTGCACAGTTCATTAATGTCGAGCGCCAAATTCAAAGAGCTATGAAGCATCTTGTACCTCTTATAAATGAGCGTATTGCAAAAATTGATGCACCTGGCTCGACTTACGTTGACCAACCCGTACGTCGAATTACATTCAGCTCTAGATTCTGTATTAAGAAGCAACAGAATGACATCCTTCGCTGGTTCTTGGAACATGCGGATAGGGATCACCGTACACCTCGCGAGTTGACTATCAGATTGTTATTTTTAAACTTTGCAGCTATTCACTCCACTTCTATGGTATGTTGCCCAGTTGAACTTGAACACATTCGTAGAATTTTAATCTGACTAATATGTTAGGCATTTACGCATATATTATTTGACTTGGCAAGTCACCCTGAATGCGTTTCATCGATGCGAGAAGAAGTAGAAACTGTAATTGCAGATGATGGTTGGACGAAGGAGGCAATGGGGAAAATGCGTAAATTGGACAGCTTTGTTAAAGAAACAATACGTCTCTCTAGTCTTGGTGGTCGTATGTTTCTCCTTCCTAAATAATTAGGCTAAAGCTAATCAGTGTTAGATACCATGCCTCGTATGGTTATGAACGATTTCACTCTGTCAAATGGACAGGTCATTCCTTCCAGCACGTATTTGATGGTTGTGTCTCATGCTATGCACCTCGATGAAGTAAGTCAACTTTTTCTTATCGCTTGAAAGTGTATTAATAAATACTTTAGAGCATTTATCCTAATGGAAGGGAATTTGATGGTTTTAGATTTACTAAGATGAGCGACAAGGAAGAGAGTGAAACCAAACATCAATTACTTACTCTGTCCTCAGAGTATGTTGCGTTTGGACATGGACGACATGCATGGTAATAAGGATGATTCTTTTGTTTTAACTGATTCTATGAGCTGACTAGTATACTTCTTCTAGTCCTGGTCGATTCTTTGCCGCGACCGAGCTGAAGGCAATGTTGGCCCACACATTACTGAACTACGATGTAATGCTCCACGCGGACCGACGACCGGACAATGTATGGTATGAGGATAGCCAGATGCCTGATCCCAGCGTAAAGGTTTTGTTTCGAAAGCGAAAATGAAAGTGGTTGTTATACGATATATACTACTACCAGGCAATTTCAATGGGAATGGCGGTCCCACAGGTCTGATCTTCTTGGAGATTATCTTTCGTTTTGTTTATACTATGGTTATAAATGAAAATGCTACCGAAAGTCGGCCACTGTCAGGTCGTCGGAATCAGATCCGGGTGGCTGACGATGCGTATCCACAAGCCTTGGACTCATCGCGAGATACCAATTTCGGCTCAGACCGAGTCTGAACTTATTTCAGTTTTATTCCCTTCCTAAATCTTCGTTACAAAGCTTATCACTGAGTTCAAGATCTCACAGATGCCAATAACGATAGTTAAGACGTAGGCCTTTACCAGGCCACTACGTTGGAGTGAGATTTCATTTACATAGACATATCTCCCATTTGAGAGGGTAACATTCAATAAGGTTTTGAAGCCGCTAATTAACGTGGGCACATCAGTAAAGTCTAATAAAGCAGAAACGAGAAATGCTCACACAGCAACTCCCTCAGTAGTCAACGTCTATGTTGATCGTTTTAATCGCTTTATTTGATACAGTGTCATTCCCATAAATGTATAAAGAAATAGGGCCGGCAAGCGGCAGAGCCCACTACCTCCTTGTGTAACTGACTTTCTGACCCATGCGCATAACAATGAGTGATAAACGAGGTATAAGTCATGTTCTTTACAAGGTTTAACTTTGAGTACAATGGTCCTTTTAGACGTTGTTATATACATTAGGTCAATCGATCGCGAACTGTGCAGTGTAGTCGCATGCTGGTCACATTGCCTGGACAGTGTATATCTCCTGACTTCACTTTCTGTGATACAAGATCCGCAAGTTGAGATGTGAGTACAAGTGTGTGTCTCACTATTGATGTCGTACCTTACTCTTTTCAGTAGCAAAACTGCTGAACGGAATGTCTTTGGCTGAGAATTTCGAGTATAGTACGTGTCTTTGTACTACTTGTAAACGGAGTACTAAAGAAAGCAGCACTGCAATATTCGTTTCAGAGCTTATTTCCATCCGACAAAACTAACAGTCACAAGCTAAGTCTAGGGACCCCTCGACCTCTTCATTCACAAGCGTCGATACACAGCACAACCTGTATTATACATTTAAACCATGCTCTGGAGAATTCAGTTCTACTTGCAACCCCCCAAAGTATATGCTAACTGCGCTTTACCAGTACCTTTTCATCTTATTCCAATCCATTTACACCTCCTTTGCTATTTATTTTCTAATTGTTATTGATGTTGACTATGGCATTGGTAGAGAGGACACTAAACACTAAGACGTACATACTAGCCATGCGTGGGTGGACATCCATGCTATAGAGTGTAACCACTGTGCTCCCAGTGAAGTGTATGGCGCATAGATTCCGAAAGCGTTTCGGGGATGTACACCTTCAATGGGGAAAGTCGGGCTCAACATATTAAAAGCCATGTCCGTGACAGTGAAAGATGTGGCCTCGGGGATTGACATTTAAGCTCGTGACACCCCAATGCGAGTTGGACTCCGATGGAGAGCAGGCAGAATGTTCTTCTCTATGCTTCTGGTGGACCTAGCTACATCCAACATTAGCACACTGTTCATGTGCACGTCTGTGGTGTATGTTTGGGTGCGTTTAAATTGTTGGCAAGGAGGGCGTATCTTATCCATGTTCCTGATGGGGGTGGAGAGCAAAGGAGAGAAGGTGTAGGATAAGTCAGGAGAGAAGATAGAGGTAGATGAAAAGGAGCAGGGAAAGGAGGAGAAGCCATTAGCCAATCAGTGGGCCAGAAAGTGAGATCCCGGACACCGATCCACAAATTGCCTTCCTAGGAAATCCAAACATCCCCATAACCCAACTACTACCTTAAAAGGTAGTGGGAATAATAATGCATCATAACTGCTTTCTGGTTATTTTTTAAGCTTACAAGTTCTTCAGAAGTTACTATTGGAATCATGTGTCAAATGGGTGGTTCTGAAGCGTTAAATCCAAGTTCTGATTTGATTTGGTATTACCATAAAAAAGTAGCGATGTGGTTCTGAAAACACTGCCCAAGGGGTATGGATCTTCCATTTCCCTTAGGTACCATATAAAGATAGGATCTACTTGTGCTTGATTTGTCCGATCGAAAGTGGAGTTGGGGCGATCAATGGAATTGGTCGCAGTCTACGTCAGCAGAGTGAATTTCAAATTGGGTGCTCCTAAGTCGTTAGCTTAGGGGCATTCTAATTGGTCTACTTGCACTTCTTGTTACGCATTTCTCTTAAGTATTCCAATTTTTTATTAATTCTTCTTCGTGTTCTCTTCTTGATCTCACGGATAGCTCGATAGTCTTTGACTTTTGAGCTTTGCTTTTCACAGCATTCCTCCACGTGACCATATTAACGGTCGCTTTGTATCCAGAACACCATCAATTGTTGGAACCAGTCCTATGGATCCGGGCCCTTCCTTAAACTTGTCATACATGATGTCAGACCAATCTCAGCCCATTACCCCGATTCAACCTCAACCTCCCACTCAATCTCAGCCCACTGTTCCGAGCTCATCTGTCACCTTCACAGCCGAGCAATTTGCTGCTCTCCTTGCTTCATTCCATCCTCCTGCTGTAGCTGCACTGTCGAATGGAGAGACATCCTTTGGTGCTCAAGGGATCTCGGCATCTGCCCCCTTGCCTCCATTTATCATGGATCAAGCACCCGCATTGAGTAAGTCCATTTATGATGATTTCCCGAGAGTCGAGGCAGGCATTATTCTGGACATTGCGCGTCACAAATTCAGGCCCATGGATATCTGCAAGCTGGACTCTCGCATTCGCGATAAGATGGATGCTTGCTCTACTTTGGACTTTGACAATGGCATTTTGACAGCCAAACCGACATCTGGGTCGTCTTGCGACTACCCAAACTTTGCGTCGCTATTAGGGGAATTCAAAGTTGACTGTTTTGTCGCGTCGCTACAGGTAGCTGCATCACATCAATGATCACTTGTAGCTAGCCAAGTTTGATACCCCCGTTATGCGACCATGTGATGATACAGATACACAGTGTGCTTTATGCAAGCTCTGGCAGAGTTCAAATACTTATCTGCTTGTACATTTGATATGTATCGCTTGTGGCCAGTGGCCACTCAGTATGAATAAATAATATACTTATGATCTTTATTCTGAATCCAACCTATCCTATGCCTCGAACTACAGAAAGACAGCAAGCAGAGAAGGCCCTACTGGATCTTCTTATGTTCAATACAATTGCTGAAGAAGAAGCTAGGCGATCTGATTCATATTCTTCTGATTCCTCTGATTCATCTGGAATGGCAACAGCATCGAAATCTCACAGTGATAATACAATGAAATCTTCGTCATCGAGCTCTTCATCTTCTTCATCATTCCAAAGCAATAACTCCTTTACAGGCCATATACTTTCTTCTTTAGAAGAATTGCATGAACACCGTTACAGTGAAAGGGACCGAAAAATTCCAAAAACCTCGGAAAACTTAAATATGCTGCTTTTCGAGTACAAGCCCAATCACCCTGATATCTTTCGCTCTTTTACTGGAATCCTACCAGCATGTTTTGACAGTGCTGTTGAGATACTCAAAGATCACCCTGTATTTCAAAACAATGCCAATTGTGAGCAGATGCCTGTTGAAAGACAATTTGCAATTGCTCTTTATCGATTCCGCCATTATGGAAATGCCACCAGTAATGAAAAGGTAGCCCTCTGGGCTGGAGTCTCATATGGAACTGTTCATAATGCTACAATGCGGGTACTGAAGGCATGCTGTGATCCCCGCTTCTGTCATGCAACTATGCCCTGGGCAACACCTGAGGAGAAGGAACAAGCCAAGGAATGGGTTGAGGAACATTCCTGTTCATCATGGAGAGATGGTTGGCTAATGGTTGATAGAACCTTGGTGCCTATATTCCAAAGACCTCATCACTTTGGAAATACTTTCTATGATCGCAAGTCAAACTATTCTTTAAATGTTCAGGTTCGAGTTTTTTCCTTCCTAACATACTTAATAGCTGACTACATTGGAATATAGCTTGTAAGCCTCCCCAATCTTTGCATTTTAGACTACTCAGTTGGTCTTCCTGGGAGTCAGCATGATGCAATGGCATGGCAAGAAACAAAAATATTTCAGGAGCATGAAAGGCTCTTTGAGGGTGAAGAGTTTATATGGGCTGACTCAGCCTATCCAGTGCGTAGTTGGTGTCAAGCACCATATAAAGAGTAGGTTGATTTACTCTATTTTATAAACACTGCACTAATCCTCTGACAATAGACCTGAAAGTTCAATTCCTGAAAATTCAGACCACAACTATTATGTTTCACGCATCTGAATCCGTTCAGAACATTGTGTAGGACTCCTTAAAGGGTGCTGGTCATCACTACGTGGCCTTAGAGTTCGCATTGACAACATGCATGCAAAAGACATTGCAAGTCTCTGGGTTGTTGCTTGCATACACCTGCATAACTTTGCTCTTATGTATGAGAGTGGAGAGAACATTGAAATGAATAATTTCTTCATTGAAGGTCAGCAAATATTACAAGATGAAAGGGAAAATAGACAATTATGGGAGCTGGAGCGAGCTGGAAGACTAGATGGGTTGGAGATAAACTATAATCAGCGTGAGCAAGTAGCACTTTCAGAAGGGAAAAATAAGCATGAAAAGTTAAAACAAGATTTATTTGACAGTTTTATGTAGCAATGATAACTAGAATTTAATGTTATTAAATGGGGAAAATAGAGAGAAAGATTAAACAAGTAGTATGGGAGCACGGAGGGTATATGTAGGGTATATGTTGGAGCAAATAACTAGAAATGCAGAGCAGCAGGAGTAGCATGACGCAAACGTTCCAGTTCAATTTGTTTCTCCAGCAACAAGAGTTGATGAGCTCGCTCATGATCCTCAGCTCGCTCCCGACGATCCCGCTCCCATTCCTTAGCATCTTCACGATGTCTCTCAGCCTGCTCTTGTGCCTCCAACTGGAGCATCACAAGATGCTCATGATGCTCCAACCGCTCCCTTTCACGCTTATTCTTACCATTCTCCTTCATCTGATCGCGTTCCATCTTACTTCAATCATGTTTCTCCTGGGATTCACGCTGGGACTTTTGACTGTTGAGTGTGAGTTCATGAATTTGATCATATGGAGTCTTCCGTTTCTGTGGAATTACTTTTGAGGTGGATCAATCAGCAGAGGAAACTGCCTAGATGACTGAGTTAGAAGATCCGACAAATAGAGTGGAGCAAAAGCAGGGAAATTACCATTGGAATGGACTTCTCAATTGGAGTAGCAGGAATCACGGTGGTACTGGTGGGTGAAGGCGAGCTCCTAGATGGGTCAGGATCACTGAGATCATCTGTAATACGCAGATCATCCCAGTCCTGTGTCTCATGATGAATTTGATTCTAAAAATACATTATTCAGATGACAAATGAAGAAGAAAGAGTGAAAAATCTTTACAGTTTCAATGAACACATCGTCATCATTGATGGGGTGGTGATCTTCGATATCCCAAGTACCCAGGTCCAAAACAGAGGTGTCAAGCTGGGTTGCGCTGTTAGCAACACCTGAGCGGTCGTATACCGGACTGGCAGAGAGAAGGCGGTCCATGCGCTTGTACCACTTGAATTCCTTCTCGATTTTCTCTGTACCTGTGATAAGTATTCTACACCATTGATAAAGGATTATTACTTACGCCATATGTTATGAATTGGGGTCTCATTTTCGATCTCACATTCACGATCTTCCATGATCAACCCATGTCCAGTTTTCCCCAATAGTTTGCGGAACTTGTAATACTTCTTCTTCAACCTAAATGGCGATGTTACAAATATATAATTTGAAGCAAACTTTGAGCTTACTTTGCAATCTGAGATTTGATAGATACAGGCGTGCTCTTCATCTTCGACTCTGGTACTACGCCATCTGGAAACAAGAGTGGCGCCAGCTTACGACATGCATCCATGGCTTTGAGAGATCCATTATCCCCATCATCAAGTCCGCCATCATCAAAGCCAAAAACACGTCGGAATGGTATCGTTTCCTCGATCTTGGTGAGGATAATGTCGGTATAATGAAAGTATAAGGGGTCAGACCAACTGAAAGTAATGTTTAGGAATGTAAAACAATGTGAATTGAATTGGCTACTCACAGAATACAATCCTTCGTTGTTTTTTGATGAACAAACAACTCATCCCCTCCATCCTCCACTTCAAAACCTCCAGCAACTACAGAAGTGGGATTGGCATTCTCTTTTTCCGCACCAGCTTGATTTGCGACAGTCTGAGCTGGAGCCTGAGCTCAAGTAGTCTGAGTCTTCTTGCCTTTCTTGGCTGTTTTGCCTGGTTGTTGCTGCTTCTGGGGTTGAGGAGGGGTGGTGTTTGTGTTAACAAGTGGATCAAGAGGGCCAGCCATCTTCAATAATTAAAGAGTGTTCAGAGGAAGCAGGCAGTGAGAGGTGTGTGAGTAAAACGAGTGGTAAAGTGTGATAATCAGCCACTGACAGCGCTCAAAGCGTAATTGAATCTCCGACTTAATCAAGGGGCGCCCATCAGACGCTCGCTACGGTACGACCTTGATGCAACCGTACCTGTATCATCCAGGGCTGTAGCCATAGCAGCACCAAGCTGTCGCGTAGCGCATAGCGGCAACTTTGAATTCCCCTATTGCCACCACTCACAGTATATTGAAATATACTGTCAACACTTTCCACTGCCACTGGAAAGCCTAATATCGTCCGTACTGTGGCAGATGGGGCTTTCTTTTACATCTCCCACCTTTCCAACCTCACTCAGCGATACGAGTGGGGAGCTGTGCTCCAGTACCACATGGATTTCCACTTGGACTGTCGCCGCGAGATGATCAATGGCATTTATTCAGGTTGGAAATCAGCGGATGCACAATTGATCAATACTCATCTCTCTCATCATCTTCGTCCAGTTGCAAAGCGCCCCCCTTCACTTCTTCCTCACACTCTTCTCATGCCCAGTCTATTCCGGTATCTGCTCAAACCTGTTTCAACTTTAACAGGGGATCATGCACTTCTCTTCCTTGCCCTACTGGGAGGATCCACAAGTGCAACAAATGCGATGCTATGACACATCCTGGTTCTGCTTGCCCCAAGTCCAATACTTAGGGACTTGGCATGGTGGGCAGTATCCTTAACCGCCAACTCCAAGCTGCCCACCCATGCCAGCTGCCTTTCGCGAACTCAGTTACTTCAAATTCGTTCACCTCTGTTCCCTCCATGCATTTCCCCCCCCTTTCTCCTCCTCCTTCTCGTCCCAATTCTGATCCTCATGCCAATTCCCCCCTTTCCACACATTGTTTACCTCCTATTTCTTCATCTCTTATTTACGATGCTTGGAAATTCTATTTGGAGGATTACCCTGATAAACAATTTGTGTCTTCGCTACTACAAATTATACAATTTGGTGCAGATATCGGCTTCTCTGGGAAAGAAATTATTTCACGGGGGCCTAACTTGAAATCTGCCTTAGATCACTCACAATTTGTGGATGATTCTATTTCTTCTCTAGTGGCTCATGGTCATGTTCGTGGTCCATTCTCTACGTGTCCCTTGCCAAACCTCATATGTTCTCCTCTTGGAGTCGTCAGTCGCAAACGAAGCCCTTCAAAGCTTCATCTTATAAATCACTTATCTTGGCCACATGGCTCATCCGTTAATGACAGTATACCTGTTTCTGAGGCTCATATCTGGTATGATATGTTAGAGGATGCTATTCAGGATGTTGCTCATGCAGGACGTGGTTCTTTAATGGCTAAGCTTGATCTAAAGGAGGCCTTTCGTCAGATTCCTATCCATGCAGTGGACTGGCATCTTCTTGGTTTCTTTTGGGGGAATTTTTTCTATTATCTTATTGTCCTCGCATTCAGCCTTTGGTCTGTGCCTTACATTTTTAATATGTTTGCAGAAGCATTACACTGGATTATCCAGTGCCATATACCTGCCCCCCTTCACCACTATTTGGATGATTTCTTTCTCCTCTTTCTGCGCTTGGCATTTCCATCAGCGGACATGCCTAACATGGCCATTGATTGGGTAATCACACTCAGCCACACCCTTGGCCTACAGTTTCAGGATTCTAAAACTGTGCAGCCATGCACTTAGCTTGTTTTTCTAGGGATCGAAATTGACTCTATCACAATGGAAGCTTGTCTCCCAGTCAAAAAACTCCATACTCTTAAAGATCTTCTCCATGCTTGGCAGCCCAAGTGCACTTGTTCCTTGAAGGAGCTACAACAACTTGTTGGATTTTTGCAGTTCTGCTCACAAGTTATTCCACAGTCTCAGACTTTTCTTCATTGACTTATTGATTTTTCCATGAAATTTTCTTCCCCATTCCAATGCTTACGCATTCCTTCAGGTGCCTGCAAGGACCTCCACTGGTGGTCAATCTTTAGTTCCCCATGGAATGGCATCCAATTTATTTCTCCCAGCCTTCCCACCATTATTGTGCATACAGATGCCAGTGGCCGAAAGGGTTTGGGTGGCTATTTCGGCAATAGCTGGTTCTCCTCTAGGTGTCCACGTTGCCATCATTCACACGATATTCAATTTAAGGAGCTTTCTGCTATTTTGCAGGCTATATTACGTTGGGGTGATGTTTGGACAGGTCATCATGTTCAATTCTTCTGTGACAATCAAGCTGTAGTGACTTGGTTGAATAGCAGCACCTGTGCTTCTCCTCCTTCCATGCCAGTTTTGCGCCTTATCATGATGATGTCAGCCTGCCTCGGTTTCTCTTTTTCTTCTTTTTGGATTCCTTCTGAAGAAAATGCAATTGCTGATGCTGCTTCTCACTTTAATTATTCGCAGATGTTCAAACTAGCCCCATTTCTCTCTCCCAATCCCTCTCCTCCCAAGTCCCCAATCACTGGTTTGAAGAAAACTCTCATTTTTCAGCATGAGTGGCATTCTACCTCTGGCATGGACTCACAGCCAGCACCCGGAAGACCTACTCAGTGGGCCAAAAATCTTATTTCTCCTTTATCCACATATGTCCCACACTCCATACCCAACCCAGCCACTACCTTCCAGCCTCTATCCCCACTCTCCTTGAGTGGGTTGCATTCCTTGCAGACCAGGGTTTACTCCCCAAAACCATTAAAGGCTACCTCAGCAGTATTTGTTCCCTCCATGTCGATGCCGGATTGCCTTTTGAGAGCTGCGAATCTCCCACCATCCAACAGTTGCTTCATGGAATCAAGTGCTTCTATGGTGAGCAAGGTCACATTCCAAAACTCCCTATCACCTTGTCTATCCTCTGCCAATTATCTATCTCGACCACTGCAACTTCCTCATATGCTTCTTTAAATTTTGATGCTGCTATCAAATTGGCCTGGGCAGGCTTTTTACATTGTGGGGAATTCACAGTTCCAAATAATCATACATTCAATCCTGCAATTCACCTTTCACATGGTGCAGTGTCCTTTTTACCCTCCCTTGATTTTCCTACCCACATTCACATCACTCTTCCTGCTTTGAAGACAGACCCTTTCTGGAAAGGCATTACCATCCTCATTGCTAAAGCTCCAGGAGCTTCCACCTGTGCCATACTGGCGTTACAAGCTCTCTTTACTTCCCAGCCCCTTCCCCCCAGCTCTCCTCTTTTTTCAGACAGTACTGGTGCCCTGCTCCATCGCGGAGCTTTTATTTCTCACTTGAAATCCTCACTAGCTTCTCTCAGTTTCGAACCTTCCTCCTACTCTGGCCACAGTTTTCACCATGGTGCTGCTACTTCAGCAGCTGCAGCAGGCTATTCTGATTACAAGATCCAGCTATTGGGACATTGGCACAGCAATGCCTACAAACTTTATATTGATGTTCCAAGGGACCAGATCCTTCATTTGTCAGAGCGTCTTCATTGGGCCTTGGCTCCTACTCCGGATCTCAAGCCTCTGGCTCTTCCCCTCATGCCTGCTGTGGCTTGAGCTCAGCCCCCTTCTGATTTGAAGGTCCATGCGAGAGAGCTTGGGCGACCAAATTTATTCTTTTGCATGCAAAGTTTCTCTCAGAGTTTGATTCTCGCGCAACACAATTCAAAGGTTTCTTCAAGATTTTACAACTTTCTCTCTTCGTCTTTTTTTACTAGCTTCACAAACGAACCATAGATGTCAAGCTATAAAAGATTGCTAATCAATTGTTGAAGGTCATGAGAAGTAATCTGCTTATGTATCAAAATATACTGTATCATTTTGACTGAATGTTCAAGATTTTTTGGTGTGACAATAAACTTTGGTTCACTGTTCAGTTCAGACTGGTATTTTGTGCGTGACATCAATGAAATTTGTTCAATGTGGGTATGACTGAAAATTTGAAACGTGAAAAAAATGGACCGCAATCTGAAAGTTTCTCAAACAAGACAACAATGATAACAAATTACAATGACACCTTCCACTTAAAAATGCTGTAGCTAACTGCAGCATCAATTATCCCCCAATATTTCGCATTTTCAACATCTTAGGTGAGCAAGAGCACTACAATTGAGGTAGTAGGAGATACTCTTACAGAAAAGATGTAGAAATACTTTGTATTCTTCGAATGCTTAGAGCATTAGAGTACTTATCCACCCTATCTAATTTACATGTACACTAACTCGAAATGCACGAGAAATGTTTGAAATTTAAACCTATTTTTGTTTCGCTGAACCTTTGTTCAAACCCAACTGTGACGCGTGACAAATGCGAAATTTGTTCAGTTCAGAGAGGTTCCGTGACGCGTGACTGAACATTCGGTCGAAATGATACAGTATATTGATAGGCGTGCAGCTATTCTGTGGATTGGTATCATAGAGGCAATTCCATGGCCGTGTTTGATGAAAGCGGATCAACAGAAATAAGTTCAGCCTGCAGATAAACAACATGACACCTCGTCAGAATGATGGTTAATTATAGCCTCGAGTCATCTGTAACATATTGTTGGAATCCACTGAAGAGGTAAACATACAGATTTATCCGCAGACTTAGTGACTAAATAATGGAATTCAAGGGTTGAAGAAAGATTGAGTAGTTGCAAGCAGTTCAGTGCGCAGTCGTGGCTGCGAATTTGGATCTGACAAAAATGTATTTCCATGGATCATCAGTATGGCAGAATAAAGTTTCTATCTATGAAACGTACGACCTTCGTAGTACATGGCGGGACCTAAAACTTGCGCTTGAACTGTTTGAAAACGCGCTGAAAGACTCCGAGATGACATGACTGGCACGGTACTACACACTACACACTATGCACTACTAGGTCTCCGATACTAAACTGCCTTCGAATCCCCTAGGCTACTGTACAAAGCTCCTCCACCAAACCCTGGTACCCGCTACTTGATGTACCTGGACAATCGAATCCTCGTAATTGCTACCAGTCGAGCCTGGTTAGTTGAAGGCGAAGTGGGGTATGATCCCAGTGTTCAACTGGTGTCGGTCTGTTTGATTCGTGTTGCAATGCACTGATATGTTACATACTTAACTTTGCTTCGATTACTCGAACAGATTCCGTTACTTAGCATATACTGCACAATTGGCGCAATGAACCTTGTGTTACCTGCATCGCATCACCATCGGCCCGCACTTGTCATCCCAGGCCCCAAAATAGGGTAGCGCTCGATACCTGTTGGACGAGTGAAGAGGTGATGTTGGAACTTGATATCACCAAGACTGTATTTCCGTGATCAGGCAGCGTCAATCTTCTAGTTCGTACTTTGTGACGACTGATGACTGCCAGGGATGTTGATATCGCTGCTGTATAACTTGCCTCAACGACCACACAGCTGCCCATAACTACCACCACTCGGCACTCCTCCATCGCGTACAGCTACCGTATCCAGGCACCAACGTTAGCGCCTGATACCTTCGGAGTAGGGTCGTGGGTAGAGGATTAGTCGATTACTGAGGAAGATTGATCCCTTTGAGAGGAATCGTTCATGGGAAACGTAATGAAGATTTCGGATTCATTAACACCATCGGACTTCTTCAGACACCCACGGAACAATGAACTACTACATACGTTGTATCTTTGGGCCCTGTGGCTAGATCAGTCAATGGTTCTGGCCAGTAGTACACTTTTGGCTAAAGCAAACCAAAACTAAATGCTAACCGATGTTATTGTTTTCTGTGTAGATTTATGTTCGATTTATGTTCGATTGAAACCTCTTCGCAGATTTCTGGTATAGATCGTGCTACCTTAAAAGTTAAGGCCTTAACCCACACCGTAGTAGTCTTTACTCAGATGAGTAGCTTGTTCAAATGTATTGGCTAGATTCTGTTGAATTCCAGTTGAGGGGTAACGAGTTGCCCTTCCAGAGATGTTCGAAGGCGAGTCCGGGTTTCATCCAATTGTGAGATAAGCACTGGATAAGCATGTCCTTGAGCTGTCACTAAGGCAGATGACAACAGCTGACGCTGAATGCGGAGTTAGCAACTTTGTTCGGTTGCCACTGACATGCAATACGTGTTCCTATCATTTAAGTATTTATAATGTCCTTCGATCTTTTTATTTTATTTCTTTCCTCTACGATGTCCCTCATATTTGATCCTTCTGTTGTATCTCAGACATATCTTGATGATGATGTTGCGGATCGATATTTGGAACAAGGTTATGGATCATGTGCGTGTAAATCCACCAGTGGGAAATATCAATTCGTGCCTGACATTTTAATGCGGAGAAAAGTTTCCGCGCTCGTATTTATCGTGTGCGAGCATGTTGCTATCAGCCCATATGAATTTGTTTACATATGGAAGTGAGTATCCTTTATTCGATTTTTGCAATTTTTACCAACTTTGTGCCAAGACGACCGATGACAGTGGTGAAGATAATCTACGTATTTTCTCGTTATTTCGGATTGCTATTCCAAATGTAAGCACTATTTGGGCGTCACGATTATTGCAACAAATTTGCTAACGTGTTCCGATGCTTCAACAGAGCCAATTTTGTCATATACAAGTTTCACTTATCGTATCTTCCTGTTTCGTCAACAACCTGTTACAACTGGTTCCTCGCTCAATCGACTAGCTTTTTGTTGATATGCATTGCTATGAATGCAGTTTGTTTATTAATTGGGAAGTATTATTTCGATTTCACCATTACTACTCTACTTATTGCCCACACAGTTTATGCCATGTATAAACAATCTCAGCGCGCCGGATATATTCTAACCGCTCTATTCTTCGCTGAAGCTTTAATTTCAATCATTTTACTCCTTAGAATTTTGGCTAGTATGGAGTTCGATGTGATTTGTTACGGAACTGTGGTATCGATAGAGCATTCGATGCTTGGGTACTAGATCACAACAGCCGTATTTATGTCTTCATTGCACTAACCATCTAGTGTATAGAATTATTTTATCTATCAACGTGGTCATTACTGTTTTGACGGCAGTGTCAAAACATGGTACAAGAAGAACATCCTCAGATTTTCTGATCATTAGAACGGTGTCGCGAGACATTGGTTGTGTGTTTGCCATCCTTTCAGGTAAATGATTCTTTTACACTTTGTGAAGAGTCTATGAAACCCGTTTGTCAGTTTTTTTCGCTTATACAGTTCCTTACGGCATGGTAAAGCAAGTCATGCGGCCATATATTGTATTCTCGTAAGCATCAGAATTGCAATTATCGAAGACATGCATCACTAATGAAGGGATTTATGTGTAGCTGGGCTGTCACTGTTTTTTCTACTATTGTATGTTGCATGTTAATATAAGTTTATTCTGCCACTTTACTGATTTATTATTTCTAGACTTGCCGGATTATTATTAATCTTCAGCAAATGGATGTAGGAACTAGCGAAGAGTCCTCAACACCATCGCAGTATGTAGGTGCAACACCAGAGAGCATCATGCTTCCACCATTTCTTACTGCAAGCAATGATATTGGTGCCAATTTATGATAAGTTGGCAGAAGATTTATCCACATACATACACTTAATAGATAATAAAATCACCTTCATGAGCACGGCGATGTGTTAAGTGTTCAACGTTGCAACGTTCAACTTCCAGTCGCAGTCTAAGTTGAATTCCAATTAAGGAGTTGTTAGGTGGATCAAGTGTTTGTCCAGTCTGCATAGTACAGGGGCGGGCATGGTCCAGAGGCGGCGTACTTGGCGAGCCCGAGTTATACCCAAGACAAGGACATCCTTAAATTGTCCTTAAATATAGCTAAGGCATATATGGATAATGTTCGAGGCTCACTGCGGAGTTACTAACCTTGTTCGGTCGCGATATCCTAGTTGGGGGAGCTTGCTCCCCCTATTTGTCTGCATTGGCGAGCGAAAATGCGTAGTGGCTGTGCATGTACGTACGGATTTTGCCGCCACGCTCGGATTTCTCCGCAATTCTCGGATTTGTCCGAAATGCTCGTTAGATTTGCCAGCCATGCTCGGGATTTTCCATACACGCTCGGGTTTGTCCGCTTTGTGTTGGTGAGTACCGGGCCAATACAGTGCATTAGTCAGCATTGCAATGGTGCATCGAATACACACATTTCCATCGTAAATACATCTCTGCTCAAACTTTAGATTCAACAATGGGTACTTTTTACTAAGTTTGTACTTTTATATCACCTTCAAATACTATTGGATAATTGGTACTAGGCAACCAGTACACCCATGCATTTAACCATAGTAGAAAAATTTGAGACAAGGATTATGTATTAGAATGAAGCAAGGGTATTTAGAGTGAAGGTAGAATAAATAAATAATGCACAGGCTATTAAAATAAAATTAGGACATCAGGACAAAAGTTGGACTACTATTTAGTATATAAAAATGAATCACAAATTAATAGAACATTAAGACAAGACTACTGATAGAAAGTACATAATAATTATTCTGATTACATTCTGTTTAAACAAAATTCAAGCCGAAATAGTGGCATTTAAAATATAGCGTAACAAGTTAATTTAGAATGTATAAAAAATATATAACTAAAAACTAGGATTCGTCAAGCTTGCCCCTTAACGTGCGTCGCGAAGCGACGTACGTTACATGTTATTTATATGTGAGGCTCTTCAATCATTCTCAGGTCCCCTTGTCACTACAGTTGTCCAACACGATGCCACTTACACTCAATCTATCTGTTCCTCCTCAGACATACCTCGATCAAGCTGTTGCGAACCGATATTTGGAACAGAATTATGGATCTTGTATGTACACTTCCGGAAAATGTCAGTTTGTTCCTAATATTCCGGATATGTGGGAGCGCAGTGGCTGCACTCATATTTTTCGTGTACGAGTACCTTGCTATGTGTCCATACGAATATATGTACATATGGAGGTGTGTTATGTTTATTCAACTCTTTATGCCGTTGTACTTATGCTTAGGCAACTTTGAATAAAGACGACCAATGACTAAAGTGAAGATTATATATATGTTTTCTCGTTATTTCGGGCTGTTTTTCCAGACGTAGGCACTTTTTTATGCCTCAGAATCATCGCAAAATAATACAACTACCTTTAATAGGATAAATTTATTCGTATACAAGTTTCATCTATCACATCTTCCGATTTCATCGACTACCTGTTTCAATTGGTTCATCGTTCAATCGGCTAGCTTTTTCTTGATATCCATTTCCACGAATGCAGTTTTTCTGTTAATAGGAAAATACTTTTCACTGAACCATCACTAGTCAACTGATTCGAAGTGCAGTTTACGCTATGTATAACCAAGGCAAACGGACAGGATATATCCTAATCATGTTATTCTGCTCCAAAGCTTTATTGACGGGCACTTTGCTCCTTAGAATAATGGCTAACATGGAGTTTGATATGATTTGTTTTGGAACTGTGGTCTCAGTCGAGCATTGGCTACTTGGGTAAACCGCACGAATTATTTCACACTTTTATGCTAACCCGCTGACCACCTAATATATAGAGCTCTTTTGACCATTTGCCTTCTTGTTACTATTTCGACTGCAATGAGAAAACACGGTACAGAGGCTTTAGTGATTAGAACGGTGTCACGAGACGGTGCTTGGGCATTTGCCATCCTTGCAAGTATGTGTGGTTCCACTCGTGACTATACCAACACACTAATATTTGTTAGCATATCTTGCATACTCACTTCCATATGCCTTCGCAAAGCAGGTCGTTCGGCCATATGTTGTATTTTCGTAAGCACCAGTATTTTGTTATGAAATATATGTGACCCTAAAGAGCTGCACTGCTTTTGCAGATGGGCCACCAATGTTTTTTCTATTGTGGTTAGTCGCACTGATATTAATAACAGTTTGTTGTGTAAATTGGATGACTGATGGTTATTAGACATGTAGGGTTATCATCAATCTTCAGTGCATAGACCTGGGATCTATGGAAGAATCTTTGAACACACTGCAGTTCATGGGTGCAACACCAGACGACATCACACTTCCTCCTTTTCTTACTGCAGATGATAATATTAACGTCACTCGATAACCCTAGCCTTGTATTGTCATTATAGGATAACTTTATAGTACTTCAAAAAGATTTACCAATTCACGCAGGGTAAATAATCAAGAGGCCTTTTGTTGCCTTTGTGTATGATACTGTCCTTACCGTCGATCACTAGAATTTTAAAGTTAACGTACCTACTGCGTAGTGAATTCAAATTCCAGAACGATAATGTCGAGGGACCTTGTTGAGATTTCGCCTGGTCAGCGCATGATATGATCCCTCGATTGGTCTACGCATCGAAATCCGAATCTGCCCCGGATCTAACGAGTGATCGGGGATAACCTAAAAAAGGAAATGAGACGATGAACAAGTAGAATTTTACACGCTCAAAGTCGCGTCAGAATTGTGCAGTGGAATATTGTCTCGGTTGTCGTCGTTGTCTGTCTGTCTCTCAACTCTCTTCACTTTCGTATTCCGTATCTTATTCGCCCTGACATTGCGGCTGTTGGCGCCTGACATACGCGGATATATTTAAATTGCTACTGAAGGCAGCCAAGCCGCCTGGCAGTTCTTGATACCCAGGTTTTCCATTCTCAAAAACACTTCCCACCCACCTCACACGCTTTCTTACTCTCACTCTCTCACTCACTCTCCTTTTCCTCCCTCCCTCCCCTCCCTCTCCTCGTCCACCACCACCAATGTCGGAATACGACGTCCTAATAGTCGGAGCAGGCATAGCAGGCTCTGCCCTCGCACACGGACTTTCCACCCTCCCACGCTCCTGCTCCAACCCCCTCCGCATCGCCCTCCTCGAACGCTCCCTCGCCGAACCAGACCGTATAGTCGGCGAGCTCCTCCAACCAGGAGGTGTTGTCGCCCTCAAAAAGCTGGGCCTCTCACATACCCTAGAAGGAATCGACGCAATCCCAGTAAAGGGGTACTGTATCGTCGAAGCCTCCATGGGGAGGAGCGTTGAAATCCCCTATCCAGGCGGACACGAAGGAAGAAGTTTCCACCATGGAAAGTTCGTCATGTCCCTCCGTAATGCAGCGGGGAAATCGAAAGGTGTCGATATGCTTGAGGCGACTGTTACTCAGCTCGTAGAGGAGGGCGGGAGAATTGTTGGTGTGAATGCGACGATTAAGAAGGAAGGAGGGGAAGAGGAGAAGAAAGTGTTCAGAGCAAAACTGGTCGTAGTTGCGGATGGGTGTTTTTCGAATTTCCGCACTCAGGTGCTTGGAGAGAACACGATCAAGCCTGAGACGAAGAGTAATTTCATTGGGATGGTATTGGAGGATGCCAAGTTGCCTATTCCCCAGCATGGTACCGTTGCGCTGGTGAAGGGTTTTGGTCCAGTGTTGATGTATCAGATTGGACAGAGGGATACGAGGATTCTCGTAGATCTCAAGGCGCCTTTGCCTTCTGACCTCAAGGTTCGTCCCTCCCCTTTCATACGTGTGTTATAGCTAACTAGAACCACAGACCCACATTCTAACACACATCGTCCCCCAACTCCCTTCGCAACTACATGCCTCCATCCACACATCATTCGCAAAAGACCGACTCAGACGAATGCCCAACACCTTCCTCCCCCTATCGACCAAAGCAAGACTCCCTCCAAACCAGGTGTAATCCTCCTCGGCGACGCATGGAACATGCGCCATCCGCTCACAGGCGGTGGAATGACCGTCTGCCTGAGCGACGTCGTGCTCCTTAGGGAGATGTTAGGCCAGTTCGAAGATTGGCGCGATTGGACGAAAGTGAGGAAGGGCTTAGGGGAGTGGTTTTGGAAACGGAAGGGGTTAGCTGCTACTGTTAATATTTTGAGTGTTGCATTGTATGATTTGTTTGGTGCCGATGGTGGGTTTTTCGTTCTTGGTTCTTTTGTGTGCGATGAGGCTGATGGGGGGCTTAGATGAGTACCTGCAGGTTCTGCGGACGGGATGTTTCAAGTACTTTGAGCTAGGTGGGGAATGCGTGAATGGTCCTGTATCGCTTTTATCCGGGTACGTCCCCTTCCTCCCTCTCTCTTTCCTTCCCTTTTCTCGCCTTTCGAACTCAAACTAACACCGCCCATAACAGAATCGCACACTCTCCAGTCCTCCTCTTCTACCACTTCTTCAGCGTCGCCTTTTACGGAATATGGGTGATGTTCACGCACCCACAGGAGGTTCGACGCGGGGATGGGAAGGTCGTGCTTATGCGTCCTAGGGTGGACGAGTATCCGTTTTTGGCTGTTAAGGCTTTGAGAGTTGTACGTTGTCTTCTCTTCTCTGTTTGGTTTGGGGTTGTGAGCGTTGGGGTGGGCGGCTGAATGTTGGATGGGCTTTGTGTCACTTTACTGGTTGGATGTTCGATACTTCGACTGTTTGCGGGCACTCATTCCCCCGCGCTCTCCCCTACGTTTCTGGGACTCACGTTCGCGAATTTGACTATCCTTTGTGCTCGCCGCATGCATTTCCTCTTTTCTTCTTTTCATCAGTCTTCAACTCGAATCGAAACTAACCTATTTCCTATCACCCAGTTCTACACAGCATGCATAGTGTTCGGTCCCCTCTTATGGACCGAAGTGAGGTGGTACGTCCCTACGCAGGGCAAGAGCATGCTGCAGGGTGTGATGCTTCCTCTCCTGTTGGCACTGGGAGCTGTGGGTTTGGGCTATGTATTGATGTAGAATTGTACGTGGGTTGGGGTGTACCAGGAGGGAGGGAGGAGGGAAGGTGTGCGATAGATCTCATAATACTTACTACCTTACTACGTACCACTTTCTTTGAACCATAGGTATATACACTTACTACGTGCCACTTTCATTGAGTCATACGTCTATTTTCTTACATACCACTCTTTCATTCATACCTTGTATATGGATTGGATATTAATTTATCATACCCCCGGAATTGTTGCCTTAGGGAATAATAGAAGATGCGAATTGAAGTAAAATATTCATTAGAGATTGCAGTGGCGTGGGCAAGAGGGTACATGAGTGACTAGCGACATGTTGATCCGTGTTTTAAATGTACAGTTACTCTATGTACCCCTGTGATGGTGATAAGATTTCTGGTTGTTTATGGAATCGAATTATCAGCTAATGGTCGAATTGGACTTCAATACTTCATAATAATAGTACAAAGTTGTGTACATTTGATACGAGATGGAAAAATGTGAATCGACGTTCATTCGAACGTTCAAGATCGTCATTGGAGATATGAATTCATAAAGTAATTATAAAGTAACATCATAGTAATGTGTGTTAACGGTTACTCTACGTACCCTTGTGATAGTAAGGTTTACAGTTGTTAATGGACGCGTCCGTAACTTTATCTGTGCACTATGTATATTTCATTGCCAAGTGCTACAGAGTACGTGCACATAAAATCCTCTGCTATTACCGTAGCATTTGGACTGTTGAAGGTTCTGAGGGATATAGAAAAAATGAAGCAAGATCGGAATTTTACAAGGCTCGTGGTGCAATGGAAGATATAAGATTGCTAATGCTCGTTGCAGCTTACAGGTTACACTACATACCAGCCTTGCTTTAATGTTGATTAAATGGGCTTAGGTGTGGCTTCATGTTCGAAGATTGGATGAATGGGATGCTGTAGTTAGATACTATAAGACTAAAGATGTCGATGAAAGGTCAGACGGGTCAAAACGTATTAAAGTCCCGTAGATCTTCTATTCCTGCGCAAGAGTTCGTGGTTACCCAACGTACTAAATTGTACTTCGGTTCTACTACCATGTGGAGGAAGATACTAGCTTGGGGGTATCTTCTCGACAAAGAATATGCGAGTGGAACGACGTCCGTCGTTCCTCCAGTTCTAGTGAGGCACGATTCGAGTTGAAATGGGGGGAAACGAAACCTAAATTCAAAGAGAGTGTGTACGACAGTTTAAGTAGCTAACAAATGCGGTATGTATGAGTAAGCGACAGAAAGATTGTAACGTGGTACGGTAATGAAAAACACGAGTTTCGCATCGCAGGCAAACTGCATGCTCTACAACCAATTTCTAACACTCTGATATAACGAAACACAATATCTCGTAAGTATCATACGTATATCGCGCCACCGACGTCTGACCACCACTTATGATTGAATGTATAGCATCTAACTGCCACTCTATTTTACGATAATCTATTTCTGGACGGTAAACGATGTCTTTCCTCCATCGATTATATCCATTCCTTTTCGCGAAACTAATAATCTGTACATGTCGTCGACGTCTGCGTATTGATGCTCCTTCAGAAGGCTTGGTGGCATCGGTTTCCTTCCGATTGACACTTACTTTTCTATTTGGGTCTTGATCCAATTCCTCAGTTTTCAAGGTTAAAGCGTAGAGTCATATGCGATTCAGCGGTCGCTCCGGATATGCCAGAACTCGAGGAAGGATGAAATAATTAGGTTCCGATGCTCGAATTGCAGGCCAATTTGAATAATAATGTTCAAGGTCCGAGAAGAGGATACCTAAAAATTTCCAGTGAAACGTTTCTGCCAGAGTTTCTAATTCTGCTCATTTCTCCAGAGGATAATATTCGATCAGTTTATTGCCCATATTAATAAGGCGCACTTTTCCTTCAGAGATGATCTGACGAGAATTCCACAGAATAAGTATCTAAGTTTTTGTAAATTTGCAACGGTGTTGTATACCAGTGATCGATCTGTGGCCCTGATTTCCCTTCCAATTGCAGGCTTGGAGGTATCCTACAGCCTGGAAGGTAAAATCCAGACCCTCTATAGTTCTATAATTCTTCATCATAGTAACGAGTCGTTTCACGCTATACTGATCTCAGGCGTAAAAACGTCTGCACAAAATGTATTTTTTTCAGAGAACATATATATTTCTTTACCAACTTCTTTCCCCTTCCATTCGCAAACCCTACTATCACAAAAAATAAATTTCTTCAGTTTCATCTTGTTTTCAAGAATCGGAGGGGCCCATAGCAGGACATTGATAGGGATTAACGATATCTGCTTTAGGTGTAGCTGATAAGCCTCCCCTCTGCCTGATGTTTGACTTAAATAAGCCTGGTTCGTCACTCCAAAATCAATGACAGAATCCTATTACACGATTCCTCGCAACGTGAAAAGAATCCATGCATATCAACAGTTAAAACGCACTATTGCCTTTATGATATTAAAGGAGTCTCTTTCAAGTGCACCCAGAGCTTGAGGATGGTTTAGGTAGTACAAGAAACTGTTTTTCCCACGGATAGGAGCATTAAACACTAGAAGATGGCCATCTTTCCAGAGAGCATACCCTGTCTTATAGTGGATATTCCTTCCCCCAACGTATAGTATAGTGTTGTTAGGAATTGTCGAAGAAATTGACCGCACGGATGTGGCTTGTATCGACGACGTACGTGGTTGAATGTACAAGGTGTGAGGTCAGTGCTAAGTGTTGTGGGTCCAGGAACATTGATTGATCTATCGCCAGGCAGAAATTGTGGCGGTATCCCAAATTCAGTGAACAAGTATCGTGACTCGTCGATTCCGTGGTATGCGGAGATATTACCACTTTTTCATAAACCATAGGTAAGTATACATGCGTATTATGTATCATTTCACTCAAATATTCTTGTCTACTTCTAGCATGTGATATCAGTTCTATGCTATTATCAGCTCCCATGAAACTCACGCATAATTCTCTTTTTGAAATCAGGAGATAGAAAAATGAAGGAAGAACACGAGTTTTTGCGGAAGGATCTACGGCAATAGGGTGTAAGGATAAGTAACGACATGTTAATCCATGTTACCTATTACTCAATGTACCCTTGTGAAGGTAGTAAGATTTCTGGTATGTAACAAATTTTTTAACCATTAGACGATTACCGAAGTGAACGCTGCTTGCAATATATTTCCATAATGCTTACTTTAAAGTTAGGCTGCTTTCTACATAGTCCCGTTTGTTACATTTATAGTTGAATCGAACAGCATAAGTATTCGGATTTCTAAGAGGTAAAATGTTTAAACAACCGGATTCATATGATAGGATTCGTAAGGTAGGGCCAGTTACCGGTTCCTCTACGCACCCTCCGCTGAATGTGGTTAAGTTTATCGCTGTTAATGGTCACGACTGTAGCTAATATATAGTGGTCAAAATATGGACACTGCTTTCAATAAGTAAATTTCAGTTTACTACACTTCAGATAATACCGGTGTATGGCGTCCTCTGCCAATACTTATCATATCGTTGGATTGTCTTATATAAATTTTTGCCGCTTATTATAAAGAGTGTAGAAAAAACTGAGGAGCAGCCGGAAGATAGATCGTGGGGCAACGGGAAATATCGAGCAAATGCTCGACTATTACACTATGCTCCCTTGTGAAGATAACAAGTAAGACTTGTATATGGTTGATAATGGAACTGGCGACTTAGGATGTATAACAGGATTAGAAGGCGGAATGTACGAGATGCTGCTGTGGCCTGTTAGTTCCTGTAAGTGCTAACACTGTTGAATGTATGGAACAGGTTCAGTAACAGGATTCCTTCTTTACACCGGTGACTTCATCACGAAGGCCTGGGGATCCAAAAATATTGAATTTTTTAAGCATTCCCTAAGGATGTTTAAATAGGTTACCGATCTCCCAACGTACTATTGTGTGGATAACAAATAAGTAGATGTGGTTGTTCCTAAAATTGATAATGGCAGAAATGTATTAACTTAACTCGTCATCATTGTATATTGAGTGTCAGCGAGAATCGTGAATACTTATTTGAGCTAACGTTCAACTTTGAACTACTTAAGTCATCGACAAGAATATCACGTGATTGTACCCCGCGGCCTGAACAAAATGCAAAAACTGATTCACACGATAGCTGCAACCACTATTTTGGTTAAGCAGCAGAGGAAACATCAAAAAGACAATCCCCTCGCCTTTTACTAGGGGATTCCGTGATGTTTCCTCATTTAATGCTGCCTTTCAATCTTTGGAACTTACCTTCCTTCGGAAGTTGATTACTTATTTATTATATTTTTATGCAACACTGAATAGCTTAGCTTCATTCGAAGTTCCCGTTCCATCTCCATTAAATATTAAATTTTAACATCCCTATCAATATCACACAGGAAAATGTACTTGAATCAAGTTTCTATTAAATGTGCGAGTTTTATTAGTTTTTTTTTTCAGGCCCATCTACTAACTGTATTCTCAAACAATCGCTTGTTACACTCGTTCTAAAAACTTAAAATTGTATTGGAAAGGTTCGAAACCGTTTGCGCTTTTTATCCTGATACGACGTTGCTGATTCCTCTTGGATTCCTCCGTTGTAGTTTTGAAGCTTGATCGAGATCTTCCATAAGAGCTTCCTGCATTGGCCTTCGAGTTCAAATAGAGATACACTTAGCATCTTGGCGGAACATTAACTGTCAAGTACGCATTCGACCTTTGCTACTGCTTCAAAATGTATCTTTTAAACTTTCGTTGACATGAGGGGTTAACAAGCCGTTTACAAGTAAGCTCCGAATTTTCGTCAAACACGGATTTTATATACTTTTTAGCTGTCCCTGACCCTCGCATATGATAATGTACGATTGTTGGACTCTAGTGCGAAATCATTCAGTGTTGTATTATCCGGCAAAAAGTGACATTTCATTTTAAAGTATTCCATGAACGTTATTGCATGCAGTTTATTTCCCGTCCAGCGCGGATAATCCTAGTGATGAGTAACGTATGGAAAGACATCCGATATATTTTCTTAATTCGTTGACGTTTATACTGCACTGCTACCTTAATTAACGGTTCCACTTTATCCGTAGGAGGAACGTATCGGGTGTCTTTCCGTTTGAAGGGTGATTCAGACAGGTAACACGCCCATCTAACAGTGTGCGTTCAATTATATATAGGTTGGTTTTATTAGATGCTACAGGATAACGCACCACTATTCAAGGCAGCAGAATGTCTTCAGTTACCGTCATAAACGTCGCCGTTGCTGGTGTAACTAGTGGCTTAGGAAATGCTATAGCTACCGCACTAGTCGCCAACCCATCAGTTAGCGTCACCCTCCTCACTCGTCTATCGTCAACGTCAACTGGCATACCTGAAGTACTCCAGCCTCTGGTTGATAATGGAGCCATCATCCGTTTAGTCGACTACACCTCCATCCAGTCAATCACAAAGGCTCTCCGCGGAATACATACCGTCATATCGACACTCGCCACTTCTTCCGACACGACAGTCGTCGACGATCTCCTAGAAGGAGCAAAAGCAGCAGGTGTAAAGCGCTTCGCGCCCTCAGAGTTCTCGATAGCGAAGGAATCCAACTCTAGCGTCGCGTTTTACAGAACAAAAGCGGTGTACTGGGAGAAAGTGAAGGGATCCGGGATGGAGTACACTGCGTTTCGGAATGGGATGTTTATGGACTACTTCGCTAAGGGGTCACCCAAATACAAGGGTCCACTCCGGATGGAAACATTTATGGTTGATGTAGGAGGGCGTAAGGCCGAGATTCCAGGGACAGGAGACGAGATGATGACGCTCACCACCCTGGCCGACATTGGAAAATTCGTCAGCGCTGCTGTTACTTTGGATACCTGGCCTGAGGAGATGGGTATGTCTGGAGAGACGTTAACGTTTAACCAAATCGTTCAAGTCGCAGAGGAGGTTTTAGGCCAGAAGTTCAATGTTACCTATGTTAGCAAGGAGGAGTTGACAACGAAGCAAGTAGAGGGCATCGAGAAGAAGGATTGGTTCAGACATTTTAGTGCAGAGGTATACTTGGCTATTATTGCTGGTGAAGGAGAAATTCGGAATCCGTATCTAAATCACGCGACGAATGTTCAGCCCATGAAAGTAAAGGAGTTTTTAGAGATATACTGGAGTAATATGTGATGATATTGGCCGTTTTGCTGTAGTTGGTAACAACTTATGCACTGCATCAGCGTGGCTTTGTAAAATTTCGATGCTCAAGCCTCAGAGATCTTTGTAGCGAACAGGGCCTTTACTGTACTGATTCTTGACTGATTCCTGAAAGCCCTCGGATGAAAAATATTTACCTATTGAATGGCCATTGAGTAACTTTATCTTAGCAGACGGTGTACATACGCAAGTTCTTGACAAGTCACTACAGCCATATTTGAATTCCCCTAATGCGACTACATACTTACTTCGTTACTTGTAAATACACCGATGTTCCATCTGCTTCTGTGCTTAATGTTGAACAATGGAGATCGTAAACGAGCTTATGTGATAAGACAGCAACGTCGTTGAGAGGGTCCAGAAGGAAAGTTACGTCTGGCTTTTGTTTCGTCATCGCGATGGTGGTTGTAAGTTTTCTCGCACGATGCACATCCTGGCCACAGACTCGAGAGTATTATTGCCGCGTCAACGCGACGTCAACATTACAATGTTTGAATTTCGAGGTGTTTCGATCGTTACGTATGGTGACTACATCTTGACTACATCCTTACATCCGGTTGTTTTCATCAATACGATCGAAGATCTCGGCGTCTATCTAAGAAACAAAAAATAGTACTACCATTCCCAATATGGCAGTGAGCAGCTATTTTTAGCTGTAAATCTTCGGATTTGTTTACCATTCTACTCACTTCAGCTACATATATGCCTCGCTATTGATTATATCTATATTACTCAATAGATCGCGTACATAATGCATATGTAATTATACAGTCAGAGATATATAAATAACACCCAGTTTCTATTTTTTCTTCAGGCCCCCAACTTTTTTCAGAGTCGCCTATCACTTTTTCCACTATGACCTTCTCAATCTTTTCTACTCTCACCACTGTCTCAGCCTTGGCAATGTATGCTCTTGCTGAGCAACATACTATTACCTTTGACAACAGATGTGGGTTTGGGACTGTAAGTTGACCTTATTGACATTGCAAGTTCCAGCTTAATCATACATATTTGTCAACAGCCATACCTTGTTAAAGGACCTACCATCCATTCCTATGGAGATAGATTTACTTCTAATGGCCCATTTGAGTCGGCCATTGCGTATGTTATTTCTCTGTCTCGTGTGGTTCCATATTGACTTACAAAATCAATATGAAGTTACCTTCAAATTGGAAATAAGTGCGACCATGACGGTGGAGGATGTGGCTTGGTGGAAATGACTTTGAGGAATCCTATATGTTCTGGTT